>VCAU01000117.1:0-93893 GCA_015844325.1 Aspergillus nanangensis | reverse complement strand
ACGAGGATAGTACGTAACTCCGAGGCCAGCGACCCAGTATTCCTACCAAGAATTGGTGGTTTATTAATCCTAGGGACATGACGACCGATGGGCATACCTGCAGTCTAACCAGCCTATGATAGCAGGTAAATAAACAAGGAGGAATATCTACGACAGCTCCAACCGCAACGCATCATACTGCACATACACCGTCCCAGGCAGAATCGCCGTCTCCGTGTCGGTCGCATTTTTAGGAAGATGCAAGGTCAGCTTGTTCTCCCCAACGTGCAACCAGTCGGCCGGGAATTCCATGCGCGACCGAACCTGGTAGCAGCTGACGGCCGACCGCACGATGCAGCTACTCGACTGGTTGAACCCAATCAACAAGCTCAAGGGCTTCTCCTGGTCGTTGATGAAGCTCTCCAGCGCCAGGTTATTGTATGGCTCCGCCGGGTTCCACACATCGGTGTTGCCCGCCGCGGTCTTTGCGCCGGCGAGCTGGATCGTCAGCGTGGCCGTCTTGCGCCGCTGCAGCTGTTTCTTGCTGAGCGCGAAGTTGATCGTCCAGTCGTGGGTCGTGTCGTATTCCACGTGGGCGTTATCCGGCGTCGGCCCATACACAGACCAATGCACCGTGTTGAAATCGGTGGCCGGGTCGCTGTGCCCAATGGTGTAGTTGACCCCCTGGGGGAAGTCCTCCTGCCAGTCGTATGCGCCCCAGTAGATCAGATGCTCGGGCGGATGTAAGGGCCGACTCTGGTCGCGTGCCACCCCGTGCAGGAATTCGCCCGACGACTTGTCTGGAGTGCCCAGTCGCCAGACTTCCACCCCGGCGGATTCGGCTTTCCAGGTGTCGTGGACCTGGGTGGCCTTTCCGGCGCGCACTTGCACGCCGTCCCGGACGTAGTCGCCGAAAATCCCGTCCGCATAGACGGTGAGACGATACTTGCCCTGCGTGACGTGGTCAATGCGGAATTTCCCACTGTCCTCCATTTCCACCCAGTATTGGTGAGCGGCGGGGTCGACCGAGTTATCCTGGAAGTATTGTCCGTCGACGGAGAGGATGGCGATGGCGCGTGTGGCACCGTGAGGAAGCTTGACCTGTCCCTGGACGCTGCCTCTTTTACTGGAAGGCATGTACCCGACAACGTGTTTGGCAATGGAATCGTAGAACTCGACGTTCCATCCGGGGTCTGCCAGGGATTCGGCTTCCGATCGCAGCTCCTCTAGCGTGGCAGAGCCCTTTCCGCCGTTGAAAAGGTAATATTGAGGCCCGAAGGTGCGATCGAACCCGTCGGTGATGTTGGGAGTTCCCTCGCCATGGTGGTTCGATACAAGGTAGTTGTAAACGATGCCATCCACAGTAAGGTCGGAGTGAAGCGGTCCCTACGGTTGTTAGTATATTCGTCGGTAGATCCCAACATTCATTATTGGATATACGTACCCCGTAGTATGTATCCTATAATCAGCCATCAGTGAGGAGTTCACGAGAATGTATCACAAGTCAAACCGAACTGACCTTAGTGTTCATGACCAACCACGCTCCATATGTAGTGCCATTCGAGTTCGACCCATCGGCGTAGAGACCATGGGCGTTGTTTCCACGCCAATCTGCATGGATTCAAAGTTATTAGGATACGACCTCCCATCATCGCAGCAACCAAGGGAATGTTATAATACCATTAGAGAAGGTGTACTTGGTGAAATACTCCGAGAACTGAGTATTGTAGGCATCATCCGGGGTGTTGTTGAACCTCCATGTCGCATCCTGCACGACAATCTGCTGATCAATGGCTTCGTCGCTGGGCAACGGAGCCGTTTGCACCTCGCTCGACGTCAAATGCGTCCACAATTCAGTGTTAGGTCGAAACAGCGTGCGGAATTCCTGCAGATTGCGCAAAAACGGGGTGGATTCGTTGTAGTAGGCCAGACGGCTGAACATGTGCAGGCCGGTTTCGCCATCGCGCAAGAACCAATATTGCTGGAACTGCTGCCCGGTGCCCGGGTAAGTGTCATTCATGATCACGCCGGCATAGTTGGTCCCCGTCGAGTCGGTTCCCTCCACCACCTCCATACGAGGATCGGTGGAGCCCGCGGTATAAAATCCCGAAGGAACGCAGTAGCAGTCGAGGTACGGACCGACTCCGGTGGAGCCAGAGGCTGGTCCCAGAAGATCCTGACCGTCCAGATACAGGTCCACGACACGTCCGGCATCTTTGGAGAAGATCGCGGTCAAGCGATCATTGCCAAGGGTGATGGAGCTGTCGCTCTGGGAGACATTGAGCGCCGCAGCGGCGATTGTGGCCCCAGCCAAGGCCAGACCTAGATAACGTCTTGATCGCATGATGAACTGTGTGCAATTTCGTGTCCTCTATCCCACCCCTCCTCAACGGAGATTCCTGCACCCTTCTTATTTATATCCATGTCGAATTTCTCCGGAGGCATCTGCCGGAAATTGACACCCTCGGATGACGATTACACCGAGACGAGAGACGAAGCGACCAAGCTTTTTTTTACTGCAGGATGCCATCGCCAGCCCCCCTGGCCCAAGAGAATTTCCGTCCTATCAAGGGCATTGTCATGGATCGCCAAGGACCGGTCAATTTGCGGTAGCCCAGGAACTCCAGTCATCCGGGGAGAAATCGCGGGGAGTTTGGCCAGCCAAGGGCTCGTCGACGACTCGTATTGACGGAAAATTGCCTCGGCCAGCTTTCCCCCGTGGAATAGACTCGGGCGTGCGGGGGAGGAGGGAAAAAATAATAATAAAAGGCTAAAGTAAAATAAAAAACCAAGACGCTATTGTTGCCCAGTGTCTTCCTCCCAGCAACATAAATCGAGTTTGTTTCAACTTCACTCTCTCCTCGCAGCGGTTGAGACGAGGAGACGTTTGTCGGATTGTGGTCTTTCTAGCGGTCGAATCGATGATAAAACAATCGAAAGCGATGAACTGAGTGAGTAACACCCATCACACAGCGATTCAAGAGACTAACGGGCGAAACAGCGACCGAAATAGGCGGGTTGTGGGCGACGAGTGGGCGATGAAGCGCAGTCGAGGAGTGGCTGCCTGGGCAGTAAGGCCTCCCACACTGAAACCCTAAGTTGGGGAAAAACAACCACAAAAAACGGAGTCCATGACCGACATGAAGAAGGAGAGGAATAATAAAATTCATGACGCAAATCGAAACGGACAACCTCAAGGCCTCTTCCTCCTCCACACCCTACTGGGTGACTTATCTCTGGCCATGGAACGGAATCCGAAGGGAATCCCACCCACGGTGTCCTCGTCTCTTGGCATTTCATGGCATCTGGTCTGCTATGGAGATGGGACTGGCGAATCGGCCGTCATTTCCAGCATCAAAAGCGGCCCAATCCATGACGTCCATGATGATCCTATCGTCTTTAAACTCTTGGGGGTGCCTCGTGTCGCCCGGGGACACCTCCGTCGCAGGTTCGGGTGATAATCCGGACGTGTATAACCTCGGGTACTAGAACTGGCTAGGATGTGGGATGAGTCGCAGACCAAATATGAAGGGTTGGCCGGAATCAATTCCTCTCGCTAATATCTGCCAAGAAGGCGTATCATAAGCCCCTGGTCCAATGATCCGGCCATGATTCAGCCAGATGGGGGTCCCTCCCTGCGCCATGGATGTTCCTCTGCCCCATGGGGGGGCCCCCAGACCCACTGGCAGGACGGAATTGAAAGCCCATCCACCAGGTCAATGGGAAAGCGGACATAAATAAAGTCCCTGCAGCTTCCTCCGTTTTTGCTCGGGGTCCCCGTGGTCTGTGTGTGTGTGTGTGTGTGCAAGTAGACTCTTCTCCATCCCTCTTTTGATCTCTCAATACTTGATCTCAATTCTTGTCAACCATGACCCACGGTCAGTCGGGAGCCTCTTCGGCCTCCCAGGCGGAGAACTTGAAATGTTCCAACTCTGAGACTTCCGCTCATCTCGAGAATGTCTCCCCCACGCCGCCGCATCCCCCGTCGGAGAGCCTGGACTCGTGGGTGTCAGAGGACCCCAACCATCCACGCAACTGGCCCAAATGGAAGAAGAATGCCCAGATCCTGATGGTCGCCTTCCATTCCATGTCGGCCACCTTCATGGCCGCGGGTATTATTCCGGCCTACGATGACCTCGCGAAGGATTACGGCGTGACGGTGCCGGAAGCCAGTTATCTCACCTCCATCCAGGTACGTATGGAATGAATGTATTGTAGCAGATTTTACGCCTTTTTGTTCTCTCTCCCCTTTTGGCTCTGTTTTTTTTTCTCCCTAGCCGAGTTGCTTAATTTGAGATACATGACGAAAAAAAGGTTCCATTTTTTTTTTTGAGGCTTACATGTTCTCCCGCTGTGATAGATTCTTCTCCTCGGTCTCGTTCCCTTCTTCTGGAAGCCCATTACCTCCGTCTACGGCCGGTATCATGTCTTTTTGTTCTCCGCCTTTGGATGCATGATCTGCAACATTGGTGGAGCCCGCTGCACCAGCTACGGCGCCCAAATGGTCACCCGGATCCTCGTTGGCATCCTCATCTCCCCTCCCATGGGGATTGGCAGTGGCGTGATCACCGAGCTCTGTGAACCGGAGGAACGCGCCCAGAAGATCGGCTGGTGGACGCTGATGCTCACCCTGGGCACTCCCTCGGGTCCATTCATCATGGGCTTCGTCAGTAAGCACCTTGGCTATGAATGGATTTTTTGGCTCTTCGCCATCATGAACTTCATCCAGGTGATTGTTTACCTGTGGATCGGCGAGGAGACTATGGTCCCTGCGGACAACATCGACTATCCCAAGGCCGGCGCCGTCAAGCGCGGTTTCTTCTCCAAGATGATCCCGCGCCGCCTGGATTCGCGTCCACTGCGGGCTCGCGAGTTCATCGAGCCTCTCTTCATGTCCAGGTACTCTCGCGTGATTGTCCCTGCCATCGCCCATTCCATTGTGTTCTGCTATGGTAACATCGCACTCATTGTGGAGATGCCCATTGCCATGGGTGAGAAATTCAAGTTTGACGCCCAGCAAATCGGCTTGCAGTTTATTGCCATTATTATTGGTTGTGTGCTTGGTGAGCAGCTGAGTGGACCGATGTCGGATTGGTTCATGAAGACCATGAGCAACAAGCGAGGACAGCACCGCCCAGCGGATCGACTGTGGCTGTCGTATATTGGATTTGGAACCGTCATCTGCGGTTTGTTGGTTTGGGGCTTCCAGCTGGACAAGGCCACGACATGGAACGTGACACCGTGTGTGGGTGCCGCCATCGCTAGTTTCGGCAACCAAATCATCACGACGATTATGATCTCGTACGCGGTGGATAGCCACCGGGACCAATCGACCAACGTCGGTGTTTGTATCAACCTCTACCGTCATGTCTGGGGATTTGTAAGTCCTGCCTCTCTCTCCTGGCCCTGCGCTTCCTGGATGGAACGCTAACTAGATGCCAGATCGGGCCCTTCTATTTCCCGCATATGTTCGAGACTCTCAAATTTGCGGGCGCTGCTGGTGTGATGTGTGCGATCATCGCTGTAGTCGCGTTGATCCCCATCATCGCAATTCAGTTCATGGACACTCGCTCAAGCCGTTAAGCCAGAGATTGAGCGAAAGTACGCGGGTCGTAATATGGGATCTCTGTTTATACCATTAGCAAACACACTGTGTTCAGTGTAGAAATGGATATTGCCGACATACCATAATTGACCACTTGTTTGAGCCTCTGTGCCGAATTATATAGAAATAGAATGCGTATCACCATATATCCTGATCTTCACAGAGTCGTATATCCGAATTAGTAGAGGTTGCTAGGAACACTGTTGAGCCAGGACATATCCTGGAAATCAGGAAGATCAAAGCCATCCAGGAGAATTGCATTCATTCCTTCGCCCAGAGACATGTCATGCATCGTGCTGGATGCCATTCCGGCAGGCTGATTATTGAACGGCTGATCCATGGGCGGACCACCTTCTGATACGACTCTTTCATACAGAATCTCGAGAGCGGCGACGCAGCGTCGGGCAGAGGTGCTGTAGCTCTGATACTTGCGCAGAATCTCGAGGGCGTAGTTCCATGACCGAGTAATTGCGGACTCGCTCACCCCCTGCAAGACCCCTGGGCATAGACGGCCGGCTATTAAAACAGTGGCAGCAGTGTATACATCTGTTTCTTGTTAGAGATTGTAAACTTGGGTGCGATCAAGACAAGCCTTACAAAGAATGTTATACCACCACGCCGGAAGTGGACCAGATGTTCCGTCGGCAGGGATGTTGTTGTAAATCAGCTCCACAACCTCTTGAGCCACCTTAATGCAGATGATGGAGCATTGCAGTGCGACTCGCTGGGGAAAGGAGTCGTTAAGGGAGATGAGCGGATCGGTGTGGCTGATGTCCCGCGCCGTACAATACTTGGATAAGATGGGCCGGAAGAGCAGCATGCGAACATGTAAAAATCTATCGGTCGCCCGAGAAATTAGCAAACACCAAGGGATTCACAGGCGGTCGATGAAACTTACCTCGCCCTCAACACGACGCTTTGCCGGTAGAATATAATATTTTCCGACGACCCTCCATATTGAGACGTCCCTCGCAGGTGTGGAGGGAGGCTGCTTGTCCATCTCGTCAAGGCGCGATCGAGCTGAAAGATCGTCTGCTCGCCCTCGCTTGTCTCCTTGTTAAAATAGAAATCGTAGATGTCTTCGGGACTTTCTTCGGGGACCGGTTTGTAGAGACTCAGCAGAATGTCGTTGAGAATCTCGTACAGTTCGAGGGATTTTGCGTAGAAGGCCATCACTGACGGACGATCTGCCGGCTGCGTAGCTTCTGCACCCGATGCCGCGGGGATGTACTCTTCATCCACAGTGGCTGGTAGAGGCACGGAGCCGCACGAAGCCTTGGATATCATGGCGGGACGGCCGAAAGTCATGGAGATGACTCTGCCAGATATTAGTGGTGGAATAAGGCCAGGAGCAGACAGTTTTTGGAACATACCTATCCATCAACACACAACCATGCCAGATTTTCCGAGCAAGTTGTTCTTCCTGTGGGTTACGAAGACGGGCTATCGTTTGTGGCAGATGCAATCCTAAGCTTTGAGCATTTCGAATGGCCAGACCGGTGACAATCCAACACTGATGGGCCGAGTCCGTACTCTGCAGATACTGGGCCATGAGGAGCAGACATTGGATCAGACCAGCCGATCCCGTATTCCACAGGTTGAAATGGAGGAGGTCTTTGGCACGAGAGAAGAAGGCATCAGCCGAGGCTTCACGCTCCTCAGGAGGGATGAAGTCCGCTAGCTGACAGGCCAGCGCGAAGATGACATTGAAGGTGCACATGAGCATGTTCTCATCCGACTCCAACGGTTCCCCCGTCCATATGCGCATGTACTCGGCTCGGAGAAGAGTGCTATCGACCAGAGGGTATAGGGGGAACACAAAACACCAGTACACCTCCATCAGGCTATCAGCGGTCTTCCGAGGCGGTAGAACATAGTTCGGCACACCCGATGGCCTTTGCTTTCTCGTAGACATGAGGCTAGACGGCGGCTCGATGCCCAGGATCGAGTCGGAGGTGCGTCGGTAAGGGGAGGCAACTTGTTTGTCCACAGCCGTCTTAATCTGGCGCATGAAGCTGGCGGCACTGGAGCTGCCGAAGAAGCCCTGGGTCGGGCGTTCCTCTTCAACGGCGCCCATCATGGCGTTCACCCCGTCGATGCGTTCTGCATCCCGAGCAGGCCGTTCGGGGGAGGGCTGGGCCGGATGCACGGCATGCCGGTGAATACAGCTTGTATTGCTACTGGGCGTCCCTTGGCAGAGACTACATGATGGAGAAGGGTGATCTCCACTCGTCGTGGCAGATATACTGCTTCTTTTCTGCCGCTGGTTCAACGGGACCGAAAGGGACGGAGTAAAAGGAGCAGAGGTGTTCACACTGGTGGGTAAAGGCGACACCGGGTTGTATGGCGAAGTGGAATTCTGCAATGGACAGGGGGGGTCAGCAGTCTACTTTTATCAACAACAGCTAGGGTAGAAAATGTACATGGGCTGATTTTTGTTGGTCCAGATCGGATATTGCATTACCCGGGATGGGGGCCGGACTCTCTAGATGCTTGATGCGATTCTCTAGACTGGCGATATAACTAATATCCTGTCAGTGGGCCCGCGTATCCCCTGAGATAAGGACAAGAATGGTTTGATCTGGTGGATGGTGTTGCTCATAGTGATCATCGCCATGATTGCTACAAAACTTACTTCCGCACAGCACGTTTTTTCTCAGGCTCGCCGGTATAGATGCAACGAGCTCCGTGGTCTGATCGCTTGGAACATGGCCCACATACTGGTTGACGTGTTAGTCAGATGGTTTCTCATAATCATAATAATAATCATTATCGTCTTATCAAGTCAATTTGATCCAAAACGGAGGGAATTCCGAATATCAAGACGTACCGGGTTGGATGCCGTCGCACCGGACCTTACGGGTCCGACACTCATCACAGGCCACAGCAATCTTCCGACGTTTAGGCGGACGATCCGATGTGTCCAGCTGGGAACGATCTTGTGGTGAAGCCGAACTATCCATTTCAGGACATGAGACAGTAATGGAATGGAAGAGAATCAACAGTAGAGAAAGAAGCAATTGTTGTTGCGAAGTAACAAGGAGTCCCTTCCGGAGTTGGCGGGACAGATCTTCCGAGTTGGTCTTGGCGCCCGGAGGCATTCGGACCTCATTCCGAGGATGATGAGTCAGGTGTCCGTCATAAATACCTTAGTCATTCTCTTCACAAGGATTTTATGTATATATTATTTATTATTTAAATCTCTCTATCAGGTAATAAATAAATCATCCACCCCCTTCTAACTCTAACTGGCGTCGCTCATCTACCGTCAACTCACTCTTCGCCCGATCAATCCGAACCATCAAAAGCACCAGAATCAAGGCAAATCCTGCCAACGCAACCTGGAACCAAAAGGCCATGTGGTAACTCGTCTTAAGCCCCCGATCCTCGGTTCCAACCTGGATGATATCGGCGAAGGCCAGCATCACTGCAATCCCCATATGCAATGTGCAATTGATCAACGCCCCCGCCAATCCTTGTCGGTCTTTGGGCATGTTCGTCGTGATAAAGATATTCGTGACGTTGAAGCTGACGTCGATGCCGATTGTGCCGCCGATCATTGCCGGGAAGACATACGCCCAATAATTACCGCCAGGGGGGAGGAGGGCAAACAAGAGTCCCGACAGTAGATATCCCAGGCAGGAGATGATCATCAGAACAGTGCCGTTGAGGACGTGTAGAATGAACCCTCCCGTGGCGGAGATTATCAGTCCTCCAACTGCCATGGGTACGCACCAGGCGACCACTTGCAGGGGTGTAGCTCCCATAATCCGTTCCATGCTTTTTATATCCCGTTAGCAGATAGGTAGGTATCAGTTGTGGCTTGAGGGGGGAGGGCTTACTATAAGGCACTATATAACAGGAAGATGCCCAAACTTCCATACAGACACAAGAGACAGATCACCAGCGGCTTCATGTACTTGACAGCAAACAAGTCTAGCGGAAGGAGAGGGTTTTTCACCACCCAGCCCTCCACATACGTGAATGCGGCCAGAAGCAAGGCCCCGAGGATAAAGCACACATAGACATAGGGTGTCCTCCATTGCATCGGAGCATGAGCGCTGTCAGCAATCGCAAAGACAAACAGCACGACGCCTGGAATCAGCAAGGCACATCCGAGCCAGTCCATCCGCGACTTCGACATGGCTCTCGTCTCGGAGAAATCCGACGGGATCGAGAAGTACGACGACACGGTGGTGATAGCGGCGAGAATCGCCCCAATAAAGAAATACCAACGCCAGTCCAGAAAGCTGCCGGCCAGGCCAGAAAAGAAGATGCCCACGAAGAATCCCAGGGCGGCACAGGCGCCATAGATGCTAAAAACGAGATTCTTGCGCGGGCCAGGCCGGTATATCTTGCCGAGGATCATGATGCTAGAAGGCAGGAACGACGCCAGTGCGAGGCCCTGTAACGCTCGAAGGATAAAGAGCATGATCCAGGACTGGGAGAAGCCGGCGATGATGGATGAGATAACCAGCCATGCCATGCCACCGACGTACAACACGAACCCCCCAAACATGTCCGAGAGACGGCCGAAGATGAGTAGGGTAGATGTGACGACCAGGGACAAGGCGGTGGCCGGCCAGATGGATAATGCGGGGGGGATATCCAACTCTTCCATCAAGGTCGGTAGCAGCACATTGGAGCCAGAGATGTAGTATTCCTGCGTACTGCTTGTCAGTGTGTTTGTCTTCAGATGCGAGGCCAAAGGAAGAGTCGCATTGAGAACTGACCGCCAGAATTTGACACATGAAGATCGAGAAACAAAAGGCCCATTCGGTCCATGCATTGGCGAAACATGCCGGACGTTCTCGTCCCAGACGCTCCAGATCTAATGGTAGTTGTTCTTCGGTTCTTTCTTTGCACGAGTGATCCATCTGAGGAGTTGTTTCACCAGAGCCTTCCGGCTCTTCTGGTCGTTCCGACTGCATTGTTCAATTCGTATATCAACCACGAGTGTCGCAGGCCGGAGCATCCGCCATGAATTTTGTATTATTTCGTGTTGTCGAGGCTTTTGTAGAATGACTGATTCTCACGAGTAGAACAATTACACTAGAGGAGAAGGAAAAGAAAGCTGGACGAAATATCGATTTGATGTGTACATTCATTGATGATGACTTTCTTCAGGATTTGACTGCCTGCATTTTTGTGTCTCTCGTTGTCATTGGACATCCCCTGTTGGAGTTGCAATTCTGGAGGCATCGATGGACTTCACCTTACCCAAGTTGGTCAAGGAAAGTAGAAGCCAAGGCCCTAACGGTTTAGTTGCTGGATATCACGTAACTGAAACTGGCCGAAAAGGGAAGTCCATGGGAGTGGGGCTGTCAGAAAGAATATTAATATATAGAATTCGTATTAATAATGAAGAGAAGTCATTCTGATGTTCCTTTCTCATAGTTGTTGTTGAATAGTGTTGAATATTATTGGAAAGATGAGGCCATACACAGCCCAGTCAGAATGACAAAATTAGAATGATTAATAACCCTAATCACAAAAACCACATATAATTCCGGTCCGATATAGATCGCCATAGATTATATATATAAGACAGCTATATAACCTCTTATAAATAATTTAAATATCCTCTGCAGCAATCCTCAACGGACAGCTCGTGATCCCCATCTCAGGCATGCCTGCGTACTGCAACGGCCCATCGACCTCAAAATCCGATGTTCGGCCAAGGAGAACTCGGAGACCAATCTGCAGGGCCCTAAACAACCAGTCAGCATCTATTGAGATATAGGAATTTCCCCAAAATACTCAGGTCAAGACGGCATACATCCGCGCAAGAGGCATCCCAGCACACCGATGGCGACCACGCCCAAACCCGAGATGGGAGGTAATGTTCGGCCGATTCAAAACAAACTTATCTGGATTGGGAAAGATGGTTGGATCTCGATTGGCCGCGGCATATGTCATGGTGATGGGCTCTCCACGCGAAATCACTCGATCATGGAGAAGGATGTCGTGAGAGGGAGTTCGACAGAACCCCCGATACGGCACGTACAATCGCACAAACTCCTCGACCGCAGCAGGAATGAGAGACGGATCAGCGCGTAACTGGGCCTGCAGCGGTTTGTCGCGAGACAGATGGTTGCAGATGTCGCCGAACAGAATTGGCGGAGCCACCATCCCGACCACGAGAGATTGGCGGAGGGCACCGCTAGAATTTCGATCATTTAGTGATAGACTTGAAGTAGGAGGTAGGTAAGGATATATTCCTACATCAGTAGCTCATCGTCCAGTGGCTGTCCATTGGAATCTCGTTCCTGAAGCAGGGAAGAAGCAGGATCTTGCTCGGGATCTCGAGGCGTCTGGCGTCTGTCGGCGAACAAGGCTCGCGCAATATCGTATAATTTGGCCGACTGAGCACTGGTCTCTCGAGCATCCTGGAGCCTCCATGCATTGACCCAGGCAGCAGCCGTCTGAGCGAGCAGAGGAGCTGTCTCGTCGGAAAGATTCAGCCAGGTCGTCTCAACCCAGGCGGCGAAGATGGCGCCAAACTCCCCGCAGATTTCTACCTGGGGTTGTTGGCATAGGCGAGCAAGCTCACGCTCGGCATGCTGTTCCAGGATGGGCTCCAATCGTTTTAGTCGCTTTGGACGAAGCGTGCGATCCAAAGCCGTCCGATAAGGCGTATGGGCTGGGGGGTCTGTGTTCAATGGGGGTCGGCGAATGCCGCGAGGATCACTTGGAATCACCGCTTTCACCGAGGAGATGAACGTGTCTGTATCTGAGGCTGCGGCTTTGATATCCTCGTAGCGTGTCAGAAGCCAGAAACCTCCATTTTGAGAGGTGTGGGCAACAGGACATGTGCTTCGTAACTGTCGGAATTGCTCATAGACTTTGTCCGGGTGGTTGTCGCTCACTAGAGTAAAGTCATCCATCGTGGCTGGTATTATCATCATGAAGGTATATATTCATCAAGAAAAAAGGTGATTGATAAATATTCCAATGAGAACCAACTCCTTCGGTGGTGGGGACACTATGGGGGCACACTATGGAGACAGAAGATGGAGACAGAAGATGGAGAACCTCGCAGGATGAATTGTACAGCTGAGGGTTTCTCGCAAAAGTCTTGGTTCATATCACGGATAGGAGTGATCTCCATGGCATACTCTCATAGTGGGAAATCAAATAGATAGACTGTGAATAAATAAAGACCATCTACCGAGACAGTTCACATCGCTCAATCCAAGCACTGACAACTTCCTCCATCTCTGTCGCCACTCCCCACTGCAAGGACAATCCCCGGAGCAAGGTCCGAATGGCAGTAAGGTCATAAGTAAGGTCATGGAGCACGTATTGATCTTTGGGCAAATGTGCAGCTTCGAAAGAACCCTCAATAAAGCGGCGAGTGTTCCGAGCGCCGTCATCGTCAACGGCTATCGACGGGGTCGCCATAACCGCGTCCCAGTCGATCACCGCAGGTAACGCTAGCTTAGGTACGCCTGCAAAGGTGAAGGCCGTGTATGTCGTGGCTGCTGCAAAGACGACGCCTGGAATGTTGACATCATGAGCTTTCCCCAACGGTAATTGGGCCGCAATGGCCTGCACACTCGTCGCATGAAGAAGGGCAATCCTAGCCCGAGGACTGTGCACCCACTGGCTAGGGTTGATCTTGCGTTCTTCACGCTGACTACCGCCAAAGATGTTCTGGTTGATTCCAAAAAGATGACACATGCGTCGAGTCCCTCGAGCCGTGTTGGTGACCATATCTAAGCACACCGTGTGCCATTGAAGCAGAGCCGACAGTCGTTCGGTGGTACTGGGATTTGGAGTCTGGAGGATATCCTCTCGCAAGAGTCGAAGGACGACAAGAATCTCGTCTGTGTCGGGGATCCCCACGGGAGGAGGATTGGTCCGCGTGCTTTCGGAGACGAGACAGCGAATACCTTCCAGAACCACTTTGCGACCAAATGGAGAGAGACCCATCTTCCATGATGTGTCGCCCTCGGTTCCCGTTCGGAACAGTCCATGGTATATTTCACAAAAGCGAGACGGGGGGGAGGGTTGTTGGTGGATGTGGTGGATCCAGGAATCGACGGTTGTTGCAGTGAAGGCATCCTCGCTGCTGGGCAAGGGCAATGGATTCGCAACGTGTCGTGCAAACGTAGGATTCCCACTAAATTGAGACACGGCGCCGTCCACAATATACAGCCCCAGCAGAGTGCGGACCATGGTCTCTTGGGCCGCCCAGCGATGCCATGCGTCGTACTTCTTCTCGAGCGGATCGTCCAATTGCGGAATGGCGATGGCATCTGAGGAATCGTACATTCCACAGTGACTGGCCCAGTGGATTCCGAGGCCATGAAAGACCTGACTCGTCGTTCGAAAGGTCCGATTCTAATCGTCAGGAACAGACCGAGTTAGACAGACGCCTTGACGTATTGAATCTGGTGTTCATCGATTGGCCCACCTTTGATAATGCTGCATAGATCTGACTGAGAAGAACAGTCTGGACGAGCTCAACACCAGCACACGGGTCTGATGGCCGTCGACGAGCTATCATCGAGGGCCAGGATGTGGCCACTGCAGTATGTGCAAGTCGCCATAAGACATCTGCCTACAGGAATGGCTGATCAGCCTCATAATAACATCAGAAATAAGATGCCCGGTTCTTCTTACCTTGTCAATAGCATCCGAAGTCCCCAGGAAGAGGGCCCCCAATGCAATCGCGTTTAACAGCAAGGGAGCTGAGCAATCTTGGAAGGCCAGAGTCGGACGATGAAAGATAGGAAACATCGGCAGGATGTACTCGCAGAACATATGAAGACTTCCATCCAGAAAGCGCGAGGTCAACCCGGTGAGACTGGCCGGCGTTGTCACCTTGCATACGGTGTCATTCAGAAGACTACTCAACGAATGGACTGCCTGTCGCCCGTTGTCGGCAATCGTGGTAGTAGTAGTATCATCAGGGTATGCTAAGGGGACATCCAAGATTCCAACCAAGGGTTGTTGCCATATGGCAGGGTCAATGGACATGATGTTTTGTAGAAGATCCTCTGATCCAGGCCAGAGGACACTGGACGATATGTCTGCAGCCGGCGACCGTGGCGGGTCGATGGAGGCTTCATCGTATAATGACAGGCTCTGGTTCTCGTTCTGTAGACCTACTACTTGTCCGGTCGGAGTGTCCGTTATTTGGGACCAGTTGACAATCTCTGGCGGCGAGGGTCGTGATGAGGATGTTGTCTCATGAACCCTAAGATGACGACTCAAGACATCCTGTCGGGAGAAACACCGCCCACAAAAGCTACAAGAAAACGGCCTGACGCCGGTATCTATTTGCCGTTAGCCCTTGCCATGTCGACGTATGGTGGATAGATCGTATCTCCTACGGAATCGTTCATGTCTCTGGTAAAAAATCACTACTGGCGATCGTCAGTGGGGGAAGCCGAGGGACAAACTCACCTGCAGATGCTCCCGTTTTGTGTAGCGTTTGGAACAATATTGGCACTGGAGGTTCAGTTTCTTCCTGGGACGAGTCATTCTGACTGGGGACAATCATGGAGAAACAAGAGAGAGAAGAGACAGCAGGACAGAATGTCCCCATTGTTGTTGTGGAGACAAGAACCTACTAGTCCTGTTTCCAGTTAGGGCTCGATGGTTCTCCACCAAATGAACTCTCTTTTCTTTTTCTTTTTTGCATCCTGGGGGTGGGGAATCTGGGGAACCTGGAGAACTCACTGCATCTATGATTGCAGGACTTATAACCCAGCTCGAAGATGGAGGGATGATTCTTCACTCACTGCTCAGCTCTTCAACATGGAAGCTGTCACGACCACCCCAGACAAAAAGCCTTCCTTGTCCCACGTCGAAGACGCCAAACCGCAGACTGTTTCGTCAGTTCCATATTATGCAGCCGTGACGGACGAAGAAAAAGCCCTCGACCGACGAGTGAATTTGAAGCTCGATGTCTTCCTGTTGGCTATTCTGGCGGTGGGGTTTATTGTACGTGTCTTTGCTTTCTCTCTGGCAAACAGACCAGCTGATGGAATCTCCTAGTTATTAGGAATTGACAAAACCAACGTGGGCTTTGTCGCGACGAGCAGCTTCATCGAGGACGCCAACCTGAAGCCCGACGACATCCCAAACTCATTGTCCCTGGTATGAAGTAATGGACACCGACTAACGAGCTGATCGCTGATATGGCGCTAGTTCTCTGCGACATATGTTCCTCTTCAACCGATTTCAAGCATGATCGGTCGACTGGTAGGCCCGAAGTGGTGGATTGCGACTCTCATGTTGGTCTGGGGCAGCATCTGCATTGCCCATATTGCAGTGAACAACTCGCGCACATTCCTGGCGTTACGTCTTCTGCTAGGGGTGGGCGAATCCGGCTTCACACCCACCTGCTATTACTACATGTCGCTGTTCTACCCCAAATTCTCCCTCGGGTTTCGCATGGGTCTCTTTTCCGGGATGTATTCGGTGGCGGGCGCATTCGCCGGATTGCTGGCGTACGGGCTGCTTCACCTGGACTCGTCGGTCCTGAAGGGCTGGCAAACCGTCTTTCTCTTTGAAGGCACATTGACCGTGTTTATGGCGCTGTTGGCGCTGTTCATCCTGCCGACAAGTCCGGCAACAGCCTGGTTTCTGACCCCCGAAGAACGCCAGCATGCCTCTCAGCGGATGAAACGGGATGCCGCAGATGAGTTGGAGGGAATTGACCAGAGAGACGAGAACAGGATCTTGTGGACCGATATTAAGGATGTTCTCAAAGATTGGAAGAAACTGTGCATTGTCGTCTGTAACATCATGAGCGTCTTGGTAAAGCCAGCCATTTTTCTTCTGTCTTCCTCAGACTGATTGACGGACCACACTGACTTCAATTTGCATTGCAGCCCGTCACTGCTTTTACTACTTTCCTGCCCATGATTGTCGAAGGCATGGGATACGAAGGAGTCAAAGCCACGTTGATGGCCGTGCCACCGTTTATCGTGGGAACCGTCGGCCTCATTATTATCGTCCGGTCCTCCGACATCCTCAGGGAACGCAGTCTTCACACCGTGTTTGGCATGGCGTTGGGCTTAATTGGGTGCGTCGTGATGGCGACGTCCTCCAACCCTCAACTGCGGTATGGATTCGCACATGTCTGCTTGGCTGGCGTCTTCGCGGGAGGACCCCTGGTGGCGGTATGGCTGGCAGGAAATACGCCAGGGAGGGTACGATCAACTTCAACTTCGCTGTAAAACTAGCATAGCTAACTGATAATCCGATAGGGCGCTCGTGCGGTTATTCTGGGTATCAATGGGTGGTCGAACTTGGCGGGTGTCATCGCCGGGCAGCTGTTCAAATCATCCCATGCCCCCAGCTACAGATTTCCCTTGATCATGACGATGATCCTCATTGCGATTGGAATGGTTGGGTTCTGCGCAATACGAGTGACGTATATGTTTGAGAACCGACGCAGAAGACGAATTGTTGCATCTTGGGAGGCAACAGACTATACGGAGGAGCAAGTCAGTCGGGATAGACGTGGTGACCAGAGACAGACGTGGATTTATAGCTACTAAAGTGGAAGAAGATGTTATCCTAGTCAAGGAGTCAATTCATTTCATTCTAAATAATAAGCTAAAGTCGACCGTGACGTTGGCCACCGCCCCGGTCTAGAGAAAGAAAGTATTTTCCAAATTATCAACATGCGTCATTCCACCATATAATAAAAAGAAATTGTCCAAGGTTGAGAGTCTCTCGACGTGAGACTGTCTATGTTTTTGATGCAGACTGGATTTGCGCAATGGCAATCCACCGCCTCTAAGCAAGGTCAAGCTTAGATCTGGATGGGGACACCGACACAGCCGATGTTAACCAGACCCTGCTGGTTACCGCTGGTGCAGCAGTAGGTCTGGTCGTTGCGGCACTGGCCACCGATAACATCGACGACTGGAAGATGCTCAGTTAGCATGATTATAACGAGGACGCTTCTATCTGGAGGCAAACTTACGGTTCTCGCAACCGGTGTATTCACCGGCACCGTTCTGGCCGGTGAGACCCTCGAGGTCAAGGAGGTCAAGAAGAGCCTTGTGGTTGTGCTGCTCAAGCTGGCTGGCGTCGGCAACCTTCTGGGTGCAGCACTTCTTCACACCCTTCTGGCACTTGCCATCCTGCTGCTGGGCAGAGAAGGGAGGGCCGGGGATGGCGAGCGCGGTGGCAGCGAAGAGAGTGGCAATGGTGAGGAACTGCATTTTGATGGTTTGGAAAGAGGTTGTTTGGGTAGATTGGAAGAAGAGTTGGTTTGTTTGGTAGAGAGAGATCTGGAGATGTCTTGAGATTGGATGAGAGTGAGTTGATGAGGAGTTTTGATATCGCGGGAATTCGAGCGCCTTTTATAACTTTTCTTTTTACTCTCAGTGACTAGGACCAGCCCATATTACCCAGCCTCAACCCGATTGTTTCCCAGCAGAATCAAGCTCTTGTTCTCGGATATCTGCAAGTCTCACCTCGAAACTGCCGCCGAAATTAGGGTTGTCTCGTACTCGTTCAATATTCCTGCCGCCCCTTACATGCGGCCTCCTCCGTCCAGCACCACCGTCAACGCCCACGAGTAAGTCCTCGCACCGAAATTGGCGCATTGGGTGCATTATTTCCTGGGCCCTGCAGTCCAGATCCGGAAAGCGTGAATACAGACCAACGGCAGCGCCATGGTGGATATGACCAGTCACTTCCCTATGCATGGGCCTAGCCCCTGATGCTTAACCTGACCGATTCGGCAAGCAGAGGAGGATTCTCCTCTTCCAGACATCCTCTGTGATATCACACACTTGTGGAAGCCAGTGTTAACCGGTAGATCACAATCGTGCGAAACATTGTTCCAGCCCTGTACCGCCACCTCCTTGGTCAGAACCCCTTTGGATGATCCGGGGTAGAATTTTCAGGGAATTTTTAGAGTTAATGGGGATCGACACAGTGCATCCTGATTGTTTGTGTTCTTGTTAATCTCTCGCTGGGCTAGATTGGGGGATTCTGTGGGGGATGAACTGAGTCAGACATCCGTCAAGCAATAAGGGGGCGACCTTGGAAACAAAATCAATAATTCCCAGCCTATAATTGACATGTATCTGAGACATCCAAGACCCCTCCAAAAAGGTAACCAAAAAAAAAAGCCTCTCCTTTATTTGGATTGTGGTGGTTGGTTAGAGTTCACCCCTTACGACCACCGTGAGACACCCAGAAACACGATGGCGTCTCTCAGTCACTGGGTGGGCACTTGTATCCTTGCATGGGCGTCAATATTGTGTTTGTGGCAATGGTTGACAACAGCAAGAGGCTGTCAACAATCTAATCAAGGATAATTAAACATGCAGATGCTGTGCCACTCTCCCAGCCTGCGAGATGCGTCCTCAACGCGCCCACCCTTGCGCACAACAGACACAGAAAAATTTGATTCAAGCTGCTCACTGGTTTATTTTCACTCTCTTTAGTCATAAAAAATAAACATAAGATGGAAAAACAAATGATCATCTATACACACGCGCAATCTATAATGTAGGGGGAAATCTAAACAAAAACCAAATATGTCCAACATCAAGTTCTATGTACTGTACGCAGCAACCAACCAACTCTCAACCATATTTACCGTCCAATATCTCTCACCAGCTGAATGATTCCTCAACGTATCGGATACGGTCGTACCCTTGCCGCATTGCCGAATGCACGGCCAGGCGAGCCTCGTCAGCCATAGCAGGCGGTCCACATACCACCACTGCCGCCGAACAGTCATTTAACTGCGCCTCTTGTGCGTGGCAAAGCATAATAGACCGTAGATCTGGTCGACCCTGAGCAATGTTCAAACTTTGGCTGGTAGATTCATCGCGAGCGTTGGGGAACAGGGGGTCCTCATCGGCGGGTTCATGATGTTTTGTGTGGGACGTGACATAGAACGAAGCGTTGAAATCGTCTCGATCGAATGCCAGGCTCAGGTCTTGGGCAACCACATTTTGAATAAACGCTTCTTGTCGAGTCGTCCAAACCAAATGGATATCCTGAGTATGGGTCTTCTCCGATACGGTCTGGCCAGCGGACCGGGCAAGGTGTTCCTGGATGTAAGGCACCGCCGCGGCGATGCCTGTTCCTCCGGCAACAAGGAGAACAGATTCGTAATTCCAGAGAGGAAACTGTTCCGCGTATGGTCCTTCCAGGAGCAATTTCGTTCGCACAGTGCGGTCCGGTGATCGCATACATTGCCCCCGAAGATGTCGCGTCCACCCATCGAAGGGTCGAATCCAGAAAATAAGTTTCAACTGCTCGCGGTCTGGCTGCGGGCGTGTCCCAACAGCACGTGAAGTACTAGACGACGAATCCGAGAGTAAAGGCACCTGGGATGTATCAATTCCATTGCCATCTTTTGAGAAGGGTCGTTCCCGTGACGATGACGACATGGGCTCGTAGGTCCAGGCACCCAGGGTAAATGGATGGCTCTCCCATCCCGTGAATCGAAACGGTTGGTAAAGGAAGTAATATTGCCCCGGAGTCGGCTTCAAACTGAGAGACCCCGGTATAACCTCGAGTCGGATGACATCGGCAGCCTTGTCGTAAACAGCTGTACTGCGTGTGTATTGGATGCCCTTGCCCAAGTCCCAGTGAACATGGAGATTGCAGTATACCAGGCGAATAATTCGTAGGGAACGGTCAATGCCCCATATCGCGACGGCGGGCCATAGATAGACCCAATACTCCTGGCCTTCAAAGATAATCGTATGACTGTATGCTAGTTAGAAAGAGAAAGTTTATCATCCAAGAGGGGTGACCGACTAAAAGCAACCAACGAGTGTTGCAATTGAGAGTAAAATATGAAGCACCAAAAAGACTTCATAGGTTCTGCGACGGAAGAAATCCATTGCAGTCGGTAGCAAAAGGAACATTGCAACCATACCCTACCAATGGTTTATTAGCTTCTAATGGTTGGAAGATGATTGCTGTTTATGAAGACCTACAATAGTACCCCAAAAGAGATACGGTTTCTGAAGTTTCCGCCAGGCGTTCCCGTCTAGATATATATAATTAGAACCGATCCCAACAGAATTTGGCAGCACTCGACACAAACTTACTTTGAATGAACAAAACAAGGTAGAGTACTGTATGGACAAGGCCTTGGATGGTAGCAATCCAAGCAACATGTCGATGGAATAAATTGAAGGTCGCGAAGCTCCAGCCGGTGGCCCAGATAAAAATATTATTGCGACCGGCAAATAGCCAGATCAACGGGAAGTTGGCGAACGACACAATTCCGGTGCGATCGGCAACATACCGCAAGATCTGAGTTGAAATATCTGGCCAGCTACAGAATGGTCAGCACAAGAAGGCCGAGGTTCCAGAAGGACTTACTATAGGTTTCCCGTAAAGACACGATAGTTGATAATACAGAAAACAGTGCTAAGAACCCAGAAGAGTAAAATAACCACTGCCTCAACTCTGGTGGGAAAAGTCCACCAAAGGAAGCTTCGTCCCCGAGATGGTAAAGGTGAAGGGATAACTAGGTGTGTTTGGATGCACCGATATATAGCGGTAAATGGACGAAGTAGTACATGTGATCTA
Organism: Aspergillus nanangensis; assembly: GCA_015844325.1. Classification (NCBI taxonomy): domain Eukaryota; kingdom Fungi; phylum Ascomycota; class Eurotiomycetes; order Eurotiales; family Aspergillaceae; genus Aspergillus; species Aspergillus nanangensis. The sequence continues at coordinate 72,769 of VCAU01000117.1, read as the reverse complement.
GATATACTGGGTCCAAGTTGGGTGCGGCGACTCTCTAGGAACTGGTGAACAAGACGATAGACCATGCCAACCGCCAGGATGATAGCCCAGTATGCATAGCCAGCATAACTAAACTGTTAGAAAGGGAAAAGAGGATTCGAGAGACATTTCACACGGGTAAACTCACCCAAAAGCGTGATGTGACCAAGTCTCGAATTGCCAAGCATCCTGGACACGTCGATGATCAGTGGGGCCCAACTGCCATAACCAGGTGGGGGAGGACTTACAAGCGTGTCAAATGTGGACTGGTAAAATGAGCGAGAGACTAACACGGGGGCATCGAGGCGTTGTCTCCGGGGCACTTCAAGATAGTTTACAACCCGCATATGATGGATGGCATCCTCGGTTAAGTTCTCTGCCAATTGCTCGCGAGGGATCATGTCAAGCCCCGTGTACTGTCGACAGAAGGTCTGCATTTCAGGGAAACCTGCATCGCGCTCCTCCGGACGGCAGTAGACCTCCGCCGCAGCGTATATGGAAGTGACCTCGAGGACATTTTGACACCGCGTCTGCCAGAAACCCTTAGCCGGGGAACCGGAAAAGCTGATATAACCGTATGCGGTGTAGACGGCGTTGATGCAGAGCTGATTTTGGGGAATGACTTGCGCAGTAGCAAGGATGACTATAGATGATAGGAGGAGAAGACAGGGACAGGGAAGGCGGCGCATGGTGTGATGAGAGTCTACCTCTGCCTTACTGTTTCTCTGTCTGGAGAGAGAGAAAACGAGGAGAACGAGAATCCAATTTCGGAAGCAACGATCGCATGACTGCCGCCATCTTATCTAATCTGATCCGCCAAAACAACACGTGCCTCGTAATCAGATTAGGGCTTAGGGCTGGGGGAGATCAGATGATGGCATTCGACGCGTTTTTAGAAACAAACAAAACAATAGTTAATTCTTCTATCTACAGATCGACTACTATGTTGTCTCCATCACCACATCGAACCCTGTAAACTCAGGAAGTACCGCTCGAATCTCCTGCAGATATGTCGCTATCCCCGCCGTATAGTTCAATTGCTCAAATGGCTTCCCTGGAAACGTTCCTCCCATGTAAGTCGACCGAGTCGTTGGCAAGAGCGTCAGGTTTGACAAGTCATCGATCCGATGCTTCCACGTGTGACTCGCAGATTTCGTGGGGTCGATCGATTTAATCCCTCGTCGCTCCATCTGCTTGATTGCATCCACTACCCACCGACCTTGCACCTCCACACAAGTCGGCCCGTTGCTTAGTGCGGTCGGTGCGTGGGGTCCATACATGTGAAATAGGTTGGGATACCCACTGATGGTTAAACCCAGATAGGTATGTACAGCGGTGGCCCATTCGTCCTTGAGGTTGTTTCCCTCGATGCTGCGCAACCCCATATTGGTTAAAGCCCCACTCGAGACGTCGAATCCTGTCGCAATGCAGACTACATCCACCTCGTGGTGTGTCCCGTCTTGAAGCTGAATTCCGGTTTCGGTGAAATTTGCTATGGGGTTCGCGTTGGTATCAACAAGGTGCACAGTTTCCCGGTTGAATTGCTCATAGTAGTCAACCTCCAGACTGGGACGTTTCACCCCCCATGGATGTCGTGGCTCCAGCGGCGCCAGCATATCTCTCGTCTTGGGATCTTGGATCCGCTCACGGGCCTTGCGTGCCCAGAAATCATAAATCACCCTGTTTGCCCGCGGGTCAAACAGATAGTCTTTGTAGGAGGCAACCCAGTATCTGAACCCGCCGACCTTCCAGATACCCTCTAAAAACTCTTCGCGTTCCTTCTCGTTGTCCTCAAAGGTACCTCTTTCAGAAAAGTTATAACCGAAGCCGCTGAAGGATGTCTCCCGTAGCTGGAAAAGTTGTGGGTACACAGTTTTCAGCTGTTCTTGCTCTTGCACTGTCAAGTCACGTCGACGCATCGGAATGGCCAGATTAGGTGTTCGCTGAAATACTGTAAGACTTTCAGCGACCGGGCCCCATGCCTGAGTTACCTGGACCCCCGAGGCACCAGTTCCAATGACCGCGCATCGCTTGCCTCGGATATCTACACCTTTTTCGGGCCAGAAGGAGGAGTGGTGAACAGTGCCTCGAAACTTGTCAATTCCTGGCCACTCTGGGATGTATCGTTTGGCAGCGAAACCGGTAGCAGCAATCAGATATTTGGCTGTGGCTTGACGTCCATCCTGGGTGCTGACATGCCACCTCCCGGTGCCAACGTCGTATTCCGCACCAACAACGACGGTTCCAAAGGCACAGTCCTTACGGACATCTAGCACGTCCACGACATGGTTGAAGTATCCTCTAATTTCACCGTAGGCTGGATAATTCGTGGACCAGGACCAGTCTTTCCAGGTCTCGGGGATTGAATACTGGTATTCCGGCACCTCAGAGTCAACCCGGGCTCCTGGATAACAGTTCCATCGCCAAGTGCCTCCGAAATCGCTTCCCGCCTCAAAGATGACCGTTTTCAGACCTAGTTTACGCAGCTCGTGAAGGCAATAAATGCCACTGAACCCTGCCCCGACAATCAAGGCATCTAGTTCAAGATTATCGGCATTGGGACCTGATGTTCCCTGGCGGTGAGAGAATTCGCGAAGATCGGATTTCATCATGAAAAGTCAACTGTGTGAGAAGAAGAACACTTGAGGATTGACTTTGAAAGGGAGGGGACTTCATTAATATTGGCTCCAATACAGCCCATTCGGCCTCTGCACCAGACACATCACCCCGACACGCCCAGGATAACCCCTCAGCGAGCGGGGTTCATACAACAGAGAACCAAGCATAGCGAATGAAATGTTCAGGGATTAACTTGAACCCCGCTTGACATACGTTGATTGTTGATTGCCCAGGGTACAGGAAAAGATTGTGTTACATCGTTTATTCGTGCGGCATATCGAACCATTCTTCCTCGAGTAACAAAGCGTCGGCTCCAGTGACCAACACTAAAAAAAGCAAAACTACACTAGGGGAACCCTTGTCCGAAGAATCGAATCGCCTAGATTTATATTCTAGTCCTATTCAGGCATATGGGCTTAGATCGAGAATTGTCCACTCAAAGGCAGGTCTCGGCTTGACCGTCCCACATACACCTTATATGTGCCTGACTGGAGCTTCCACTGTTGAGCCCCAACATCCCACGTGCTGAGATCTCGCCGATTCAGAGAGAACATGACCTTTCTTGTTTGACCTGCTCGAATGCCAACTTTCTCGAATCCACGCAACTGGCGCACAGGCCCGTTCGGAATCCCCAAGTAGAGCTGGACCACCTCATCCCCATCCCTAGATCCGATATTTTTAACCTCGGCAGATATCCTTAATATTTTGTCCCAGAGATGCGGATTTCCGCCCTCCTGGATTTGAGCAGCTGCTGGGTACGGATCATTTTGCGTGACCTTGCCGATGGTTAAGCCGGTATAATCAAAGGTGGTGTACGACAGTCCAAACCCGAACTCAAACTGGGGGGTGATTCCCTGTTCATCAAAAGCCCGGTAGTCAATAAACACCCCCTCGGTGAAGTCGTCCTGGGGAAAGAGTCCATATTGACCCTCAGGCTGGGATGGATGTAGCAAGGAACCATAATCCTCGGCACGCTTGGCAACTGTGTAGGGAAGTCTACCAGAGGGGCTGTGTCGACCGTAAAGAAGATCCACAACAGCCTTTCCGGCGTCCTGACCGGGCAAATGAGCGAACATCACCGCAGTGATATTTTCATGGTCGATCCAATCACCCACTAAGCGAATGCCGGCGTTATGAATGACCACAATGGTGTTTGCGCACTTTCCAGCCACATTGGTAATCAGAGCATCGCTGGAATCATCGATCAAACCAGGACGATCAAACCCCTCGGTAGAGTATGCGTTGATAAAGACCAGACATGCGTCAGTGGTTGGGTCGACGTCTGGATCCTGGGAGTGGACATCCCAAAGCACCGAAGTGCCACCCTCATAAGCCTGCTGCTGGAATGCATCGAGAGGAGAAATGAAATAGGCCGGAGAGTTGGCCCCTGAGCCCCCACCAACATAAAGTGTATGGTTGCTTTGAATCGGAGGACTGTAGTTCATAAACTCGGACGTGGGACTCAAACTATCAGGTCCCTTTGCGTCGTACCCGAAGAGCGAAACCAACTTTGGAGACTGCAAGGGGAGGGCCTGTTTAGTATTCTTCACTAGCACATGGCCTTCGATGGCGCTTTGCAGGAGGGTCTCCCGGGAGTCAATGGACTTCCCGACAACGACTTTGTGTGGTTGATTCACGTCCTTTGGCATTCCAACTCCAGGGGCTGGAAAGTCGGTGTTCTGCTTCATCTGGTACCAGCTCGCCATAATCCTAACCATGTCAGAGCCAGCATGCATCAAGGAGTGAAGTAGCCTTACCTAATGGCCATGTCATCTAGCCTCGACGCTTGCATTGTTCCATTGGCAATTGCATTGGTCAAATTGGATCCCCACATTTGGGTATAGGGCATGACCATGTCCAACCCAGCATTCGCCGCGGCAATACCACCGTGCTGAGCCCACCAATCAGTCATCACATAACCTGGCGCAGATTAGTATGTCAAAATTATCTGGCGATCACAAAGGCTGCGTCTTACCCTGAAAACCTAGCTCAGTCTTGAGTAGTCCATTCAACGTCTTGCTATTTTGGCATCCGTAGGAGTTGTTGATGCGTTGATACGAACACATGACCGAGGCACTTCCTGCACGGACGGCATCTGCAAAGGGCCAGAGATACAGTTCATGCATCGTCTTGTCGTCGATATTGGAGGAAACAGAAGCAATATCTTGCCCATTCTCTGTCTCAGGATTACGATTGGTTTCTTGCTCATTGGCGATATAATGCTAACAAATCGTCAATACACTGCGACAATGTGGCCTCTCAGCCATTCGCACGAGGAGTGATGCGATTACCTTTGTGCAAGCGCCCACTCCAGCCGATTGGAGGCCTTGGACTGTCTCGTACACCAGCGCTCCAGTATGATAAGGATCATTGGAGAAGGCCTCCCAGTTGCGGCCGCCTTCGGCTATGCGTCCCAAGGGCCCAACAACGGGACCAAGGAGGACATTGACTCCCTTCCTGTGGAACTCCTTCCCCATATGAAGGCCCCGCTGTTTCACAAGCTCCTTATTCCAGCTGGAAGGATAGTTAGCGATAGAAATAACATCAGGCTGTGCTTTGGGGGTTCGACATACCTTGCGCCAGCATGAATACCACTGGGCCAGCTGTTGACGTAATCTGTGCCTCTCTGCATCGTTAAGTCAGCCCGTATTGCGTTGGTGTGTTGCCCAAGGCAGGATAAATACCAATCCATTGCCAGCGTCTGATACACAGAGACCAGGGAAATTCAAACGAGGGATTGCTTTGATCTCTCCGGAACAGCCTGAGGTTGTCTCTTGGACTCCTGCCGTGAGGATGATTTTTTCTTCTGGAGTGAGCTGTGCGACAAACTCCTTCGCTTGTTTGTAGGAAGCTGCCCACGACCCTGTTCCGGCACCCTGGGCTACAAGAGGCTATTAGCGACGTGATGCTAACATCCGTGGAAGAAAGAAAGAATCCACCTACGCGATGGATAGACCGGAGGAGAGTCCCCATAGAAATACGAGTCGCTAGAGATATTCTGCGAGGATGGTGCCGCACGAGAAAGGGAGATGCTGGCGAGGAGGCCAACAAGCCCCGCGAGAGAATGCATACTGCGTCCAATTAATCTTGAATGGCTGTGACGAGCGTCATATCCTGAGCAGTGAATACGTCGTGGTATTTATATGCTAAATTTCTGGAGCCTGTACCGGAGGACAGGGCGACAGACTGTGCAACAGTGATCTGCATTGTTACACTGGCCTCCGGCAAAACGTCGGGGAAAGATGGCGAGGGGACATGGAAGAGTCTGGTGGGTTAATTAACTAGTGCTCTGGAATGGAGCTGTTAAGGTTGTGATGACTTTGAGATCAACCACACTATATCCCCCGCACATAGCAACCCCACATGGGGCTTCTGAGGAAAGGGGGCAAGCTTCGGCCTAATTCCTGCCGGGGTTTGGCATCCAACGTTAATTTACTCAACTTGAAATACCCGGGGGTGTGGAGAAGGTTGCTGGGATCCCTCCCCATTGCTGCCAACATGGTTTATGCCTATGGCTATACCTCAAATTTGATCATAAGACCGTGCTAGCTATGCACTTACTATCGACCGATTTCCGGGGTGTTAATTTCCCTGTTAAATGCCTCACCCGGAAAAGCCGGCCATCCTTATAACCCTGGTCACGAAGACCGTGTACGAGAGGTCAGGATTTGTAATTCCCAGACTAGCCTTTGGGTCTCTTCTGTCGGTCTTCGTCCGGTTTTCTCGATGGCAGATCTGCGGGGAACGTCGTGGAATTCGGATAATTGGTTTGCATCGGCAAAGAAGTCAATGGAAATCGAGCCCCCGGCTCGCGATGACATTCACTCGCCATTACAACCCTAATTAATAGAAAAAGAACCAACTGGAAAGCCATCATGTTTGCCAGGGACTATCCTCGAAGCTCATTTTCAAGTTATTTTCAAACAAATTCTGATATGTGAATAATTTGTCTCAAAGTTGGATAATATAAAGCGGAAAGGAAGCTTTAAGCTTGTCCTTCTGGCTTCCTTCTCTGGTCCAATGCAAGCATGTCGATCTCATCTTTCATCGCGTCAGTCCCATTGTCCAAAGGTGCGTTCCAGATCTGTCGCGCAATGCGACTTTGCAGTACTCTCTCACCACCCGCCATATGATCGCCAAACAACTCCGCAACCTGTTCTAGGGACTTGCCCGCCGTCTCAGGCACAAAGAAGAATGAAAACACGGCGGCAGCCAGACAGAACAGCCCGAAAAACAGAAATGTGCCCCAGCCAAGCTTCAGCAGCATTTCTGGCACCACCACTCCAATAATGAAGTTAGACAACCAGATCATCGCCGTCGCAGCACCCACACCCTTGGCTCGCTTGGAATTGGGGAAGACTTCGCTTGGAAGCACCCATGCCAAGGGACCGTAGGATATGGCGTAGGAAATCACATACAAGTCTCGGTGAGAGTTAGCATTGGCGTCGAATCCACCAAATGACATGGCTAATGGGACGGAGGGACTTACAGATGAGCGCAACGCAGAACCAGCCCACCCCAGTATGCGAGGACCAGTCACTACTAAACCGCCCGACCAGGCCTGCCATGATAAGATGAGGCACTGCCATGAGGAGGCCACCGAGAATTGCCAATTTGCGCCGTCCGATTCGGTCCAGGTAGATCAGAATAGGAACGTTGCCAACGAGTTGGCACAGGTTGATCATCCCCGAGAGAATTAGGGACGTCTCGTTACTCTGTCCCAATGCTCGGAAGAATGATGGCGCATAGTAGACGAAGGCATTGACGCCTGAGAACTATGGACTCCAAGTCAGCGATCTTTTCTTCAGACCGAATCCTGCACTTGAGCTTACCTGTTGGAAAAAAGTGATGGCCAACGCGATCATAGTGCGACGGAAATACTTGGGCCGAAAGAGCGACACCCACTGCTTCATGCTGACTAGCCATGGCGGCGAGTTCGGGTACTCCATGTGTAGTATTTCCTGTTGAAATTGGACCTCCGATAGGATGCCTTTCCATTCTGACTGCACCTGGTCATCGTGTTTGGGTCGCCGTCGCAGTTTCGCTAGGGCAGCAAGACTCTCCTCCTTGCGGCCACGCATCGCCAGCCATCGAGGCGAGTAAGGGAAAAAATGGATCCCCCCGCCGACAAGCAACGCAGGAAACATCTGAAGCAGAAAGGGGAGTCGGAATGCCCATTCCGAGGGGATATATCGTGCCCCATAGGAGATCCAGTACGCTACCAGGGCACCGACGACAATGCTGAGAGACTCCAAGACGAGCAAGGCTCCTCGCCAGAACGGCGGTGCAATCTCGGAGATATACAGGGGGGCTCCCATTGCCAGCGTGCCCACTCCCATTCCCCCAATGAATCGTCCTGCCACTAATGTGTCGTAGTTGAATGCGGCAGTTTGAATGATGGCGCCAATGACAAAGATCACCGTGGCGACGGTGAGGCCCCATTTGCGAGAGATGCGATCCGTGACCGAGGGAAACCATAGACAGCCAATAAAGGCTCCCAGTTCTAACATGCCAGTCATGAATCCGACATTGAACCCGTAGCGAGGGTGTCCGGGCGCGGTTTGCGGGAATTGTTGGTGGAACTGCTCCATCACTAGAATGAGGGAAATGACGCCTTGGTCTAAGGTGATCGAGCGAGATTTGGGATTAACAATCAATACCACTCCTGCAACTGGTATTCCACGAGTTGAATATGCCACATACCATATCCGAAGGAGAAACCACCCAGCGATGCCAGCACCGCCGCTCCCACCACATACGGGGATTTCAACAGATCTCGCATGTGGCCATTGTCGTACTTGACTTCGGTGCTCATTAGCGCCAAGATGTCATCATCGGCAGCATGTTCCTCATGGGCTGAGGCAGCCTTCTCTTCAGCTGGGTCGTCCATGGTTCTGGCAGAATTCAATCGGTTTTGTTCCAGAGGCCAGTTACCCCATGCAGTCTGGACAGCCTAGTACTTATAGCCTTGTCACCAGTTGTCACGATTGAAGTCATTGGTTGTCAGCAATTGATATCCTCGCATTCCATATTAAATCATCACATTACAGAAAGAGGGGGAGACAAACATAGATAGATAGAGGCACAGAGCGCCTTTTGGAATCGTGGAGAAAATTCTCCACTGATCAACACGCATGGACGAAAAAGTATCATGATCGAATTGGCGAGGCCCTGATTGGACTCCCCAGACATGAACTCAGACACTAACCCTGAGTAGTCTCACACTAAACACCCCCACGTCGCTGTATTTTTGCCTCTTTTGGATTGGAGCACAATGAGGAAATTTCCTCCATTTGGCCTGAAGGCGAGATCTCGGTCAACTGCCGTCGTCCTGCACGATCCATGAAGCCATCATTGTCCCTGGTCAGTCGCCGATCATCGGATTATGAAGCTGTGTAGAGATAAAAGCCGAGGCCTGCATTGTTGTTTTTACTTCAATTGCCGACATTGGGGAGTTATGCATAATTTAGCATCGAGAAGTTACTCGCCACCTCTTCTTGGGAGGTCGAATTAGGACATTTACTGCCTCTCTCGTATTCATATTCATACGCAATTAAGAAATAAATTTCATTCACTCTATCTCGCTCTTTCCCCTGGGCCGTCCATTTACGAGAGGGAGTTGGGGTATTATTTATTATCCATTATTAGGGCTGGTGGATGGGCGCATCAGTCGCTGTGACATCGACCAACAAACCTTCCCCAGACCAATCCAATCCATTCATTCAACTTCACAAATACGCTGCAACCCAACAATCAGCGCTCCTTATCCTCCTCGACCATCTCTTTCGCTGCCTGGGCGTTCAACTCGCCCTCGGTCGAGCTGGTCGTCGTGACGGCCAACACGGACGGGATCGCAATGACCAACGCCCCCATGCACAGGCCCCAATCCATAGCAAACTGGGTCATCCACGGCTTTTCCAGGGCGTTAATGCGCCATGCCATGGCGCCTCCAGCCGCCTGGAAAGTCTTGTAGGCGCCGACCAGAATGGCCGCGACGGCGGGGGAGTTCGACCGCGCGCCCATCAGCCAGTAGCAGTACGACTGCCAGAACGCATCGAAGGAGCCGTAGAAAATGTACAGGAAGATCGGGCCCACGGAGAGACCGCTCTCCTTGTAGTCGATGTCCTGCTTGTGGCCATCGGCAACGCGGCGATCGAGCCACTTCTGGAATGCATACCCTCCGCCCCAGATCGCCATCCCCGTCACGACCAGAAAGACCCATCCGACCTTTGCACGGGCCGGGCGACTGAGCTTGGGCATGTCGAGAAGCAGACCCATGATCAGACCACCGGCCATCTGCGCCATCCAGTACAGCGCACTGTTCAGGGAGCGCGTGCGGATGTTGAAGGCCATGCCGTTGACGATATTCTGCTGGTAGGAGTAGAACACGTTGGCCGTGAAGAACAGGGGGATCATGCAGATGATGCGCCAGTCCATGAGGGTGTGCACGGTCACGTTCAGCACATGGCGCCAGTTCTTTTCACTCTCGGGCGTGGGCTGTAGCTGCGCTAGACGCACCGAGGCCGGAGGGCAGATGAAGAGACCCAAGAACCAGCCGAAAGCCATGATGATCAGCAGCGCGATATACGTGCCGTCGGAGACTGTGCCGCTGGTGGAGTGGTAGTTGATCCCGAAGCTCGCCAACGATCCGACGCCGCCTCCAAGATTGAAGATGATCCAGAAGGCCGCAATCGCACGGCCCTTCTGGTGCTCGGCGACGTAGGTTGTCATGATTGCCCCCTGGGCTACCCACAGAAACGAAGCGCCAATACCCAGAATGGCACCGGCGGCAATCACAAAGGCGCCGTTCCCCGTCGCTGGTCGCGCGCAATATCGTCAGTAGGATTCGCAGACACACCGAAGAGCCGACAACATACCGTTGAAGCAGAGAAGACTTCCGGAGTATAAGGGGTAGGTCCAGCCGCCGAGCAAGAGACAGACACGAGGGCCGACCCGGTCGAAGATAGGGCCCACAACAAAGAGCGCCGTCGCAGCGGTGGCCGACAACAGCGCGACATTGGCGTTTGCAGCGACTTTCGAGTCGACTTGGCCCGATCCTCCCATGCCAGTCAGCGCATTGTACATGCCGGGACAGCAGAAACAGATGAAGCTGATCAGCACGATCTGGGCCCATGAATGCGTGTAGAGTTGGTACAGCATGGATCGGGGGCGGCCGCCCGACTCCTGCGGTCGGACAGGGTCGTCGGCAACATTGACGGACTTGTCCTGCATGGCGAGAGAGTGTCGAGGAGGGTTATGGAAGCAGAGATTGATCCCTCGTGGAGGAGGGAAACATGCAAGCTATAACTATCTCCAGGGGGATCGCGTCGACCGAACTAGGCGTGCCATAGGGGCGGAGGAAGCCGCCCTCGCGGCGTCTTGATTGGAGGCGCCCGTGAGTAGCGTCGTTTAGCACCGATGATTAGCCTGCAGTAATCTATCCAATGTGACATTCGGACGTAACCCAGGGAAGGGGGTGATATCCCGGTTGTCGTGCCGGGATTCGTGGTGGTTTTTTTTAGCCCCAGAAGAAGGCTTTATCTGGTGTCACCATCGACAACTACCGTGACCAAAATTAGTCGTCGCTAGTTTAAATAAGCCCTGAATCTTACATCAGATGAGACAAATCAGACAGATCAGACAGATCTCATCCACCTCAGCCATGGACCTGCAAACCCTGTCGCAATTGCAAACCGAGACGGTCAATGCGCGCACCGTCCACATCGACCAACTGGCGACGTTGGATTTATGCCAGCTAATCAACGAGGAGGATCAGAGAGTCGCATCCAGCATCACACCGTTTCTTCCCCAGATCGCAACGGCCATTGACGCTTTATCTGATCGCGTGCGACGTGGCGGACGAGTAATCTATGTTGGAGCGGGGACAAGTGGAAGGTTCGTCTTTTAATTTGTATCCTTTTGACCGACGAAAAAAATAACGGAAAAAAAAAAAAAATAGACTCGGCATTCTCGATGCATCGGAAATCCCTCCCACCTTTGCAGCGCCACCATCCCAGTTTATCGGGATTATCGCGGGTGGCGATGCGGCCATCCGCCAGGCGCAAGAAGGCGCCGAGGACAGCGTCTCACTGGGGGAATCCGATCTGGAGGCCCTGAATCTCGACCCTGACGTCGATAGTGTCATCGGTATCGCTGCCTCTGGTCGCACCCCGTATGTTCTGGCGTGTATGGCCTTCGCCAAACACCGGGGATGTCTCACGGTCGGTATCGCTTGCGCCGCGCCCTCCGCCATGAGCCAGGCGGGCACCGTAGATATCGTCATTTCGCCGCTGCCAGGGCCGGAGGTGGTGACCGGAAGCACGCGACTCAAGGCGGGGACGGCGACGAAGTTGGTGCTGAATATGCTCAGTACGGGGACAATGATTCGCATTGGGAAGACTTATGGGAATATGGTCAGTGTTGCTTTTCTCCCTCGTTGTGCTTTGGTGTGCGACTGACTCCTCCTCCATAGATGGTCGATATGGTGGCTTCGAATAAGAAGCTGGAACAGCGGTCGCGCAATATCTTGCGCCGATTAAGTCGATCGTGCGAGGCGATGACGGACGAGGACCTCGATTCCCTTCTCCTGAAGTGCGACGGCAGTGTCAAGCTGAGCCTGTTGGTCGCTGAAACTAACCTCGCTGTCGGTGACTGTCGCCGCCATCTCGAGCTCGCCGGGGGTGTTCTTGCAAAGGCGCTGAGTATGAATGCGACAACTTCACATCGAAACAGCCATGTGCAGGAGACGGATCAACGCTTTGTGCTGTGTATCGATGGCGGCGCAACCAAATGCGCCGCGACCATTGCGGATCATACCGGTGCCATCATCGGTCAAGGAAGAACTGGAGCGTGTAATCTGTAAGAAAGCAGTCCCATATTACACGATTCCAAGGAGACTGACGCAACAATTCAGGACCGATAATCCAGATATCAACGACACAGTCCGGCTTCTCATGGCGGCAACTCACGATGCGATGGAGCAGTCACCCACAAAGCTCCTCCCGAGCCAGTTTCAGTCCATCTGGATTGGCCTCGCGGGGATTGATCGCAATGGCCTCGCTAGTATTCTGATGCCTTCGTTATGCGACGCCTTTGGGGTTCCTGCAGAGAAGATCCGCCTCACAAACGACGTTGACCTGCTGGCGGGCGCCATGATCCGCCACCAGCCTGTTCCATCGGCCATTGTCGTCATTGCCGGCACGGGGAGTGTCACAATGAGGTATCAGTGGGACGTAGAGGATCGACAACCGACGCGTCTCGCTCGATCTGGGGGATGGGGGCATCTCTTGGGCGATGAAGGTGGTGGCTATGCCATCGGACTTCAGGCGGTAAAACACACCCTGGCAGCGTTGGAGGATCTGCGACTCGGTGTCAGTTGTTCTGCCTCTCTCGGTGAATTTGACGAGGCGGTTCTTCAACGTCTGGGGTGTCAGTTCTCAAACTCTGAACCAGTAGACTTGATCAGCGATCTTCTGGCGCAGCAACAGCGAAGCATCGCCAAGTCTCGAATCGCCAGTGTCGCAGAGGTAGTCGTCAACAGGGTCTCTGGAGATGATCTTGCAGCGAAGATTGTCATGGAACAGATGGATCATCTAGTGAATTCCACCCTGGGGCGACTTCTCCATCCGCAGAGCACAGGGTTTATGCCTCTGGAGCAGACAGGACTGATCCTGTCCGGGGGGTTGTTTAAAAATCCTGATTATCGAAATCTCTTCCTGGAGAGACTGAAGGGGTTTGCATATGTGACTCAGGTGGACAATGCTGCTTCGATGGCAGTGGCGGCGTTGATCTGATTGTGTTATTCACTGCCTGTTGTCCTTCTCCATCAACCACGAGCAGAAACAGAAACCCTTTTATATTCTCTCCATCTCCCTCTCTTCTTTTCTCTCTCAGTCATCTATCTTCTGTATCTCCATCCCATATTCGCCCACAAAAGAATCTCAACATGCCAATCACCTGGACCACGGAAGCACATGCAAAGGTATCTATCTATATTCGAGTCCCTTCACAGCAGGAAACAAGAAACTGACAACTGTCCTGGTCTGTAGCTTCTCCTCGAGGGCGTTACTCCTACTACCAGCCCTGAGAAGCGCAAGGCGAAAGCGAAGGAGCCTCAAACTCCAGCTAAGAAGTCTAAGACTGTGGTCATCGAAGACAAATAGGAAGGTGTGGATGTTGTCTGGTCGGTGAAGAGGGAACCCAAGAATAAGAAAAAGGTCAAGCTTGAGTGTGATGATACTGGAGAATTTCAATGAGAGAGACGAGATGGATATCCAGGACACTATGAAGGGTCTGTTCCCTAGTTCAATAAACATGTTACGTGGCCATCGATGAGATATTGGAAGAATTGTACTCAGAGATAGTGAATTTAATCTCCATTCAAGAGGCATCTGATATTTTTTGCAAGAACTGTTGTAGCTTTATGCTAATTCGCTCTCCATATCCCCCCAAAATATTCCCATCCCATTATCTCCAAATCAAAGCCTCAAAATCAGAACTGCCCAAAGGTGATCCCATAAACAGAATATCAGATCTCAGATTCACTAAGCTCATCATCCATCTTCGCCACCTTTGCCGATTTAGTTTTCTTCTTCGTCTTCTCGATAGGCTCGTCCTCGCCCTCGACCGTACTAGCAGTAGCCTTGCGCTTGCGCGGCGTGGAATTGGCGCTTTCGCCGCCTGTTTTTCCAGTAAGAGAAAGAGACGCGCCGGGCTTGAGAGTCTTTTTGAATTTGCCAAGATGTTCCTTGATAGCCTTGATAGTCGGCTTCTCCTCGTCGCCATCTGTCGGAGGAAGATCAGTAAGAGGATAGAATATTACCGCAGTGGTAGGTGGACTTACCCCAGCCTTCAACGATCTTGGCCGGATTGATCACGATGTTTTGCGTTTCAAGGAGAACACGCAGGAGCTGTGAATAGTTCTTAGACGCAATCTATATAGAGCTAGGGAGGTGAGACTTACTTTAGCTTCGTTTTCTAGAGTCCAACGCATGGTGACTGGGAGATGGAGCTGAAGTGTGGGAATGATTGAAGAAAGAGAGAGAAGGAGACGTGAAGGGATGGAGATGGTAAGAGAGAGAGGAGGAAGGAGAGGGAGAGATATAGAAATTTGGTGGAGGAACAGGTGGTGAATGAATGGATGTCACGGGGCATCCTGAGCCCTGATTCCGGATGTCTTCTTCTATCCTCACCTTACCTCGCCTCATTCACCTGGCCATTACCAACCTATCTAGGGGCCACAGTAGCTCTCAACACTTGTGTTATTTATCTCCCTCCTTCCTAAAATGCTATCTGCGTCTAAGCCTGGTAACTCAGAGATTTGAATCCGGTCGAGTCTCATCCTGAATACCTCGACAGATGCCTCTAGGCGATCAATGAAGCTCTTCACGTGGTGCCTTCTCAAGCACAAATAAACAGTCTTCAAGACCATCAACAGCTCTGACACCCGAGCCTTTATAGTGCATCAACTTTATATTGAAAGACAATCTATTAGTCTTGTATATATAACTTCCGCGAAAACTACTCTTCCACTTCTATCCGCCTATATCCATCGCCACCAGCAGACAAAATACGCAACAGCCACTGGTCCACCGCCTTTAATGTTTATAACAGAACTTCCCCCCACTGGTGAAAGACTTCCCCAGATTTGATCCCCATTCTTGGGACATAAGTGATATCCTAGTCCATCTTATCAAGCAAGTTTGGGAACCCCCACTCTTGGTTAGTAGTGTAAAGACCGAGAGGGGCAGAGGCATAAATCACCAGAGAGAGCCATGCAAGGAACATCGCACCCATTTAAACCTGTCAAAGAAGAAAGATGTCGATTAAAAAAGGATTGAATATCAGGCGAAGCCCCCAAGAACGCGATGCCAGTTCCAAACTCAAGGTCAGTACACACTCTCTATATTGAAAACACAACAACAAAAACAACAAACAACCCTACTCACAATAGACAGATTATTGTTGTTGGAGCAGGCCTAGGAGGCCTTGGTTCCGCCATTTCGCTGCGTCTCGCAGGCCACGAGGTGGTGATTTTGGAATCAGCCCGCGAATTGGGCGAAGTTGGAGCCGGTATTCAATGTCTTCCCAACAGCACGCGCATCCTCCGCGAATGGGACGTGCATGGGATCTTGTCACAAAAAGCCTCGGTCACCCAAACATGCAACATCCTCGGATGGAAGGGGGGCTTGATTTCCAGTATGGATTTCCAAGGCACCGGAGAAGAGCACGGCTCTCCCTTCAATGACTTCCACCGCGCAGACCTGCATCGCATGTTGCTGGATCGCGCCGTCGAACTCGGTGCCTCCATCCGGACCAAATGCGAAGTCACCGATTTGCAGTTTGACAAAGCCCGCAGTACCGCAACGGTGCTGTTGCGAGACCAGCCAGATGAAGTGGCAGACCTTGTCATTGGCGCGGATGGAATCAATTCCCGCTGCCGGGAGATTCTGTTGGGAAGGAAAGAGCCGCCACATCGCACGGGGGATATGGCCTATCGCATTCTGCTCGAGGCCGACGATATCCGGAAACATCCCGAGTTGAGGACTTATGTCGATGATAAAGCCGTCAATTATTGGTATGGCCCGGGGGCGCACGTGGGTAAGAGTGCCGTGAGGGTAAAATATACTATACTTGAACTCATGTGCTAATGACACACCATAGTGACATACCCCCTTCGTGATGCATCCTTATTGAACATGGTGCTTCTGGTCCCAGACAACATGCCCGAGGAAGGTCCGTCGACGCTCCAGGGCTACGTCGATGAGATGCAAGGCCTGTTTCGGGATTGGGACCCCAAGTAAGTCAAGTTATCTGCCAGGTAGAATTCGGCCGGGAGATATTGGCTGACACGGCGACCATACAGCATTGGAAAGCTTCTGTCTATGTGCCCATCAGTGCTGCGGTGGAGACTCTGCATCCGAAAAGGCATTGACTCCTGGGTCCATCCCGATGGTTGCTTTGCCCTGTTGGGTGATTCCGCCCATGCGACTCTACCATATCTCGCCAGTGGCGCAGGAATCACCTTCGAGGATGGAGCAGTCTTGGGAGAGTGTCTGGGTCGACTTCGATCCAAAGACGCAACGGAAAAGAAACGGGCTCTCCAAGTGTATGAGCTGTGTCGCAAGCGACGCACGGAGACTGTTGTGGAGCGTGGGACGATCCAACAGGACCTCAATCATTTAGATGATGGAGCAGAGCAGCAGGATCGCGATGCCAAAATGCGGGCCTTTGAAGCAGTTGAGCGAGACTGGCAGGCTGGGAAACAGGGGCCCTTGCCAGAGCCTTTGGAAGCCGGAGAAGACCCTCTCGTCTGGCGCAGATATGGGGTGGGAGAGTGGTTATTCCAATACGATCCAATTCAGGATGTGCAAGATAGAGAGAGGGAGATAGATATACTGTGACTGACTGCATTACATTACCAAAGAGTGAATATAAAGGGAAATATCTCGTCCATTGAGCCCAGGGATAATTCGTATTCTACTGTTGCTACTGTTGCTACTCCAATGCTACTCCTGACCTCCTTACTTCAATGTGAGGGTTGATGATTGAGGAAATGAGAATAAACACGATTGGTTGATGTATAGGAAATCTGTCAAGCTGATAATAGCCTATGAATTGGACACCAGGGGACCCCCCTGTGTATATACTATATACCTCCCTTTTTGTGGTCGAGTGGACACCCATTTTAGGCCCACAAAATCCCACCCACCAATCACAATACAATGTGGGTGTATCCATCGGATGACTCAGCTGCAGTTCCATGCAACTTGAACTCATGCAATATTTGATGAAGAAAACAAGCATCATCAGATCTCATCTCCCAGCATGTCCAAATCCAGTCGGACCCTCACTCAACCACCCGTCAAACTAGCATGTCTAGAATGGTATTTATTTGCTAAGTTGCTGATAACTACATGGACTACTATCTAACTGATGGCCTAGCCGATCCTGTAAAGTGCGGTGTAATGGGGAAGACCCGTGCAACAACGTATGTATCTCGTTCCCTGCATCTCTCGGGAGTCAAGCTGATCATTCTCATAGTGTACGAAAAGGTCCAAGTTCTGTGAATACAAAGCCAGTCAACGAGGCGGGTTGAGAAAGCGTCGAAGAGGTGGTCAGACCGACGATGAGCTGGACATTGACAGCCAAGAAGGTCTGTTATTATTCTCCCTCTACTGGGGACTGCATATTCAAACTAATCATCACCCCCTCAGACTTATTCTCGGCAGCTCTCTACAATCTGTCGATGCCCACGGACTTAATGCAGAATCTAGACCTGCCTGGTTCTCCCTTCCCTCGGGATGCTCTGGATTCCCTCGCCAATGATCCCTCGGAGTCGATCCCTATTAGGGTTTACCGTTCGGAATCGGACTTGTCAGTATATTCCATTCCTCCAGGTGGCTCGAAATCATGAACTCCGACTCATCAGGGATCTCTCCGCAGAATGAATGCCTACTACAATTTTATTCATCCCTTTTTGCCAGTTTTACCTCCCCCCGAGGCTCCCCTGCAACCCGATTGCCCTTGCGAGTTTCTGGTCACTCCCACAGATCTCCCAACCCTTCACATGGACAGTCTACCCAGTCGATTTCAGTCCCCTCTTAGCATGGCCGTAGCTGCTCTGCTTGTTCTAGTCCCCAGAGACAGCGTTTCCTACGGATCTCCTGCGGGATCGGCCGCCCCAGCACGCAGGACAGTTGCTCAATTATACGCACAGAGCGCCTTACAGCTGATTGATGAGGATATCGGCGTGTATGGATCCACGCCCTCAGGCTGTGCATCCTCACACTTAGACCGACCTTACCCACGCAGCCCATTGCATAGGGACCTTCCCGTTGACATTGAAGGGCTGATCGCACTGCTTCTTCTAAGTGTTTACGAATACTGTCAACGCGGTAATCTTTCCAAAATGCGTGCGCGTACAAATCAAGCTCTGTTACAGGCGATGGATATGGGCTTGCATTGCATACCCGAGGAAGTAGACGGTTTCCAAGAGTCGAAAAGGCGTGCCTGGTGGTGGACGGTAAGCGATAGGACTCCGACACGGGGCCCTTATAACTGGGCTAATGGCGTGGCAGATTCATCTACTCTATCTGACTTCTACCTTGCAGATCTTAGTAAGTTGCATTGTTCCATGTTGCGTGCTTTTCATCGTCTCTAATGGTGTGATATCCCAGCCTCCTCATATCCTCCTCGGTGATTCTCGGATTACAACCCCGTATCCGAGCTACCACGTTTCTCCAGAGGTATGTTCATATGTCCATCACTGTGAACCCTCATATTGATGTTTCCCCCTTAGCCTTGGAAACTGTATATGGAATCCCAAGATACCTATCTAGATATCGCTCGTTTTGTCAAGGATCTAGAATCCCAATATCCGTCCCCGGAATCGGTCCCCCTTTCGTCTCGACATGAGATCGACCGCTTCGACTCGAAGTTGCGATCCATGATGACGGAGAGTAATTCATTCGTTGGTCCGGACCTTCAAGATTCAATCGAAGCGCATGCGGCGAGAAACATCTGGAACTACACTCGCTCCACCCTAAACAGGTAAATGACATGATTTTCCTTCAATCCAGAGGATATTAAAAATAACATAAACAAGCGCCCGTCTACGACTGTACCGATTCATCGCATTTTCGAAACGACCTATATTTCTTTGGCGCCATTGCGACCTTCCTGCCCTGAACCAACCGCCGTCTGGGGATGAGCCTATGACACATTCTGTTGGATCGACCGCGCTCACCACGGATGATCATATCCACAATGCGGAAGATCTGACAAACGAGGCAGTACATGCCTCGAAAGCCTGCCTGAAATCTGCCTTGGCCTTCACCAGATCATTTTCTGCCATCTGCAGCCCAGACAACTGCGCTGACGGCACAATACTCCGTCCCCGGCCGCTGCCATCCTTTGCGTGCTGTGCGATGCAGGCGTCGTACACCCTCCTGATCCTACTCTATACCCTGGAGCATGCTGTCGCGTCTGGGAACTGTGTCAGATATCGGGAGCTAATATATGATCCAGAGCCCGGCACCGAGCGCAATGGCTTGGAGAGGCTTATTCAAGAGCTGCGTGACAATGTCACTCGGATGTTACACACCATGGACAATTGTTTCTCGACATTTGAAGGGGTCATGGCGATGCCAGAAGACGTGCGAAATGCATTCCAATATATTGGTGCAAGTGGGGAATGAGGTTCTCATCGATGACGCCTTATAAGGGGACAACTAGAAGTCCATCGCGACATGTACTATTATTTATATACAACACGCGAGAAATCTCCCGGAAAAAAATTCTAACATGCTATCTGAACCATTATTTCCAACTCGGCAGACCGCCCAATCTCCATTGCGGGGTTTGTGGTGATCCGGTGTATGACTCGGTGTCCTCGGTGTTTGACCGGCACATATAAATAAAGCCACCGTCACTCCCGGCACGAACAGACAAAAGTCATTCCTGTCCATCAGTCACCCTCTCTTGACGATACTTTAAATAAGCCCCAACATCCATCTGTTCAAAATGCCTCTCGCAGGAAGCTGCATGTGTGGTGGGATCACCTACACCGTCGACGGTCAGTGACACTCAACTACGTCATTCCAGTCCCACACGAGGTCACCAACTAATCCATCAATGCACCCGACAGCTGACAAGTATGTACGCGCTCTCTGCCACTGCACGGATTGCCAAAAGGTAGGCAGACGGAAATTTCCCCCAAGCTCTTCACCGTCGGGACAATCTACTCACTCACCTCGTTGCACAGTGGACCGGAGGCGCATTCACCTCCAACGCAGTTGTTCCCCGAGGCAGCTTCAAAGTCACCAAGGGTAAGAAAGAATTTAAAAAAAAAAAAATACGAGAGTCACAATCTAGAAGACCTTACTCTAACAGATTCGATCAGGCACCCCTTCATCATACGACGCAACTGGCGCGAGTGGGAAAATCAACAAGCATTTCTTCTGCCCGACGTGCGGATCCAGCCTGTACACCGAGCTCGAGATCATGCCCGACATGACCGTGGTCAAGGCGGGTACTTTGGATAATGGCGATGCCAGCCTCGGGGGGAAGATCGATGTCGAGTTCTATGCGACACACAGGCCCAGTTATCTTCCGGCCTTGGAGGGTGTGAAGCAGGAACCGCAGTTGGGTTAATTTCATGGACTGTATGTATCTGTCGATAGCTACCTTCATGTTGGATCCTTAAGGGTATCACGATGCTATTAATAATAGTAATGAACAAAAACCAAAAACAAAAGACTTCTCACTCCCCGCCATAGCAATCCACGATCTTCTGGATCACCGTGGAGGTAGAAACTTCCGTCTTGAACGGGACCAGTTCAAGATGTCCCCCAGAGGCCTCGACAACGTCTCGTCCCACGACCTGGTGTGGCAGGTAATCCCCGCCCTTGACCAGAATCCCAGGCTGGATGGCCTGGATGAGAGGCAACGGGGTGTCTTCCTCGAAGATCACGACGAAATCGACACATTCCAGGGCCGCCAGCATGTCCGCCCGCTGGCCCTGGGGTAATATCGGCCGTTTGTTCCCTTTCAGCCGCTGGATAGACGCATCGGAGTTTAGTCCCACGACAAGCAGATTCCCCTGTCGCCTTGCAGTCTGTAGATATTCATTGTGACCGACGTGTAAGAGGTCGAAACACCCGTTCGTGAACACCACCTGGGTCTGCGAGTCCAACTGTCGCACGGTTTCCAAGTGTCGAAGGAGTTGGGAGAGGTTGACCACCTTGGACCTTTTCTGCAATGGAGTGTCTGGTTTATCTGCTGCTACCGTTTTGAAACTTGGGGTCTCCAGCTCGGCCTCTGTGACAATGGCCGTGCCGAATTTCGTGACTGCGATGCTGCCGGCACTATTCGCAACGAAAGCTGCCGCTTCCAAGGAATATCCACGCACGAGGTACCCCCAGGCAAAGGCCGCAATCGAGCTGTCTCCAGCGCCGTTCACATCGCGTGCGACAGAGCCACTTCCTGGAACTTTCATGCGTCGGCCGTTTGGCTCGTAGAGAACCATTCCATCGGCACCACACGTGGCCAGCACAGCTTGGGGGTGAATGCGCGACATGACCGCCTGCGCGGCTCGATCTACATCGGACGAGGAATTAACGGGATGAAGTCCCGACAGGAGGTGAAGCTCCTGCAGATTCGGGGTCAGAACCGACGCTCCTCGATAATGGCTGCATTCTTTGTTTTTGGGGTCTACGATGACCGGCTTGTCACGCGCGTTCGCCGCTCGCATCAGAGCCGCGAGTAATGGCTTGCACAGAACGCCCTTGTCATAATCTGAACAGAGGATCCCTCGACTCTGCGGCAATTTCTGCTGGAGGGTATCCAAAGCCACCACCTGGTGTTTCTCCTCCAGTGGGACCGTCACCTCTCGGTCAATGCGGACAATGTGCTCCTGATTCCCGATGACGCGCGTCTTGAGGCAGGTCGGCCTGTCTTTGATGACTTGCACGGCCGAAACGTCGACTTTGGCGCTGTTCAACAGCGACAGTAGACGCTGGCCTTCGTCGTCTTCTCCAACGGCGCCAATAAGCACCACCCGGGAGCCCAGAGCGACCAGATTGCAAGCAACGTTGGCTGCGCCCCCGGGAAACCATTTCGATCTCTCCTGGTTGACCACGGGCACGTTTGCATCGGGGGAGTTTCGGTGGATTGCGCCGAGGACATACTGATCTAGAATCAAATCTCCTATTACCAGGAGGTTGGGGGGGTTCGAATCATGGACATCCATGATGTATGTAGTACAAGAGGAGTTGATGTCTCGATCAATGTCCATCACAAAGAAAGTTCAATATAAATGGAGTATGTAGAAGTTAAAAAAGATCCCGATGGTGTAAGGGACGGAAGAGCTCGGAAGCAACAGGGAAATGGAACCAATTACCCTACGCAACGATCTGGAGAAATCAACGATGATGACCGTCTGGACTTTCTTTGTTTGTTCTTTCAGTACATAAACACAAGAAACCCTATCCACGAAGGGGAAGTCACCTTTTCCCTCGGAGGACAATATCATTCACTCAACGGAGAGAGAGATATATGTATATATTTATATAAATATAAATATATACAAAATACCTACCTAACTCTGGCTGGAATGATTATTATGAAGTCAGACAAGCTCCTAGAAGCACCGTCCCTCATACGACTGCGTTGTGGTGAGTTGAGTCTGTATATATCTATTGACCACCAACTCATGGGAACATCCAGGATTCACGCAAAATGACTGGGGTATGTGATTTCCTCTGGGTTGTCTATGGTAAACCCTCCTAGATTGACAAATAATCGTCCAGGCAAGATCGGATCCGAGTCGCTGGTGTTTCAACTATCCAACTCCAACAAAGTCGACCAGAACGCTCCCTATGCAGAACTCTGGATGGGCAGTCATGATCTCCATCCATCGCAGGACTATGAAACGAGGGAATGGCTGAGAGATATTTTCCAGTCCCATCCATCGCTTCTCTCTCGGCCCATCGACCATTGGTTCAACAGACAGCTGCCGTTCCTATTCAAGGTGCTGTCAATCGAGTCCGCCATCTGTATCCAAGCACATCCCGATAAGACACTCGCCAAACAACTCCATATGTCCGACCCTATTACCTATCCTGGTGAGGGAAGGACCCAACTCCCCTCCCCTGGTACTCCACTACCCACAGGCTAACAGAGCAAGAAAAAGACAGTCATCACAAGCCCGAGATGATCGTCGCTTTAACCCCTTTCGAGGCGCTATGTGGCTTTCGCCCATTCCCAGAAATTGCCTCGTTTCTCGCCCATCTTTCCCCGTTGCGCAGGCTGATTGGTACTCCTGCGCACGAGTTTATGGTTCTAGCCTCTCAAGGTACCAGCGATTCCCTCCAAGAAATCGCCACGGTGAAGCGCGCTTGGGAAGCCTTGCTTCGGGCCCCCCAGGAGCAGATCGTAGCATGCACTCGGGAGCTGCTAATCTTGGTGGAATCGGATGAAATCCACCAGCTGGCAGGATGGGAAGTACTCCGAGGGTTAATTACAAGGCTTCACCGACAGTATCCAGATGACGTGGGTCTGTTTACCATCTTTTTCATGAATTACGTCTCTTTGGCTCCGGGAAAAGCCCTGTTTGTGTCGCCCAATGAACTTCATTCATACTTGAGCGGCGGTATGTAGCTCTCGCTTTTCTCTGTCCACCTTGCTGCTGTTATGAGATGTCATATGGCTAACGATTCTCTGCTCCCTATTCGATCAGACGCCGTTGAGTGCATGGCCTCGTCTGCGAATGTAGTCCGGGGCGGGTTCACCAGAAAGCAGAAAGACATCGACACGCTGATCTCCATGGCGTCCTATTCTTGCTCTGCTCGTGTGTTGCCCCGAATTCTACCGCACAATCCACACGTGGTGTCCACCAGGGGTGCGGTGTCTTCGGTGTTGTATCAAACACCAGCGGAGGAATTTGACGTCGCTAAGATTGACTTGCGCTCTCACGATGCCCAGATACAGCTGGCACCAATCCATGGACCGAGTATCGTTATCTGTATTCAGGGCAGAGGGGAGATCCACGCCGGAAATCAAATGGGGGACATCAACCACGGTTCGGTCTTCTTCATCGGAGCCGGGAATGCGGCGTCGATGCGCAACAATACAGCCGGCAGCGATCTCGTTCTCTTTCAGGCGCTTTGCGATTCGAGAGGATTATAGGCAGATTAGTCTCTTAGAAAAGCATTTGAGGTGTTACGGTGTTACCATGGTAGATCGAGTTCTTTTTCGTTGTAGCTTAACTAGGGCTAAATCACCGAGCGAGAGAAAGCGATGGTATCATATTGAGGAATCTTGGAAATTGGAATACATCCAGGAGCAGAATCAACTTCATGTTCTTCAGTTTTACCAACAGCTCACATCGTCATAGACTACGTAATGGATTTTTTTTTCTTTGCTTAACTTAGTCGTGCCCAGTCAGCCCCCAAGGGAACAACTGGCTAGACCTCATCTCCCAGAATCAATCGAGATCAAGATGATTGTGGTTACTGGAGGAGCTGGGTTCATCGGCTCCAACATCGTCAAAGCCCTGAATCAACGAAACCGGAAGGACCTCATTGTGGTGGATGACATGACCGCCGGAGACAAGTTCTCCAACCTGGTCGACTGCGAGATCGCCGATTACCTCGATATTGAAGAGTTCCGCAACGACATCGCCAACGATGCGATCCAGCCCCCGCCAGAGGTCATCTTCCACAATGGCGCGTGCTCGTCGACGACGGAGATGAATGGCAAATACATGCTCGACGCCAACTATACCATGTCCAAGGAACTCCTCCACTACTGCGCGCGGAACAGCGTCAGACTCATCTACGCCTCTTCCGCGGCAGTCTACGGCACCAGTAGTTGTCCTCGCTCAGAGGCGCCTCTCAACATATACGGCTATTCAAAGATGCTGTTCGATCGATATACGAAGACGCGAGCGCCGCCCAGCCAGCTGGTGGGCCTCCGGTATTTCAATGTGTATGGCCCACGCGAGCAACACAAGGGACCCATGGCCAGCATCGTCTATCAGATGTATCGGCAATTACGGCAAGACAGTGTGATCAAGCTGTTTGGGGCGCATGCTGGGTACGAGGCAGGGATGCAGAAACGCGACTTTGTTCATGTGGACGATGTGGTCAAGGTCAACCTGTTCTTCCTGGATAATCCCTCCTGCTCTGGGACGTTTGATGTTGGCAAAGGACAGGCGGATACCTTCTTTGATCTTGCCACTGAGGTGCAGGAGTTCGGTGGCGCTCCAAGTGGTTGCCTCGATTTTGTACCATTCCCGACCCATTTGAAAGGGCGATATCAACACTTCACCTGTGCGGATATCTCTGGTTTACGCCAGGTCGGATTCCGTGATGAGTTCAAGCCCATCGCACAGGGGGTTGGCGAGTACTTGACCTGGCTGGAGAAACAAGAGCCTGTATAATGTCTCATCTTTCGTATGCGTCCAGACATTCTTTCTGCAATCTGAGTTATGACAGAACGTCCTAACAAGGGGGAAGACCATTCGACCAACACACCAAAAAGCTTAAGGACGGCAACCGGCAGCGGACTATCTGGATGAGATCTCAATAGTCTATTAACTTTGTTGGAAATCCTTTGTCGGAATAGCCGCTAGCTGTGAATCTGATCCCCGAAGACATAAACCCCCGGCTGTACAGCTGTCAGGTACCTAACGAGTTGTGTCGTGTTCACCTTTAATTCGTGGTAAGTTGTGGCGAGGAAGATGTTTAACTGGGCCAGCTGGCTCCTTTGTGCGAATGAACACATCTCGCTTCCATAGCCTGGCTTTGCCTTGGATCTTGATCGGACGCAAGCCGAATAACGAACACATTCATATCATGATCATACATCATGTAAGGGACGAATCCTATCAACTCCGTTCAACTTCGAGGCGCATGTAGTTGGCCTCTATGAACGACATTCCTCATAAACCCAATTCCCAGGTATTCCACGAGACCAGAGATAGGGTTTTTTTAGGGTTGATCGAAGCGCCAAACTTGATTTTGTCGGTCTGAGATCAGTTGGGTGGCGTTTTTTTCCGGTCTAACAGGGAAGGAGAAAAAGCAAACAGCCTTTTCAGCTGGTGAGGCTAGCTTCAATCCTTTTATTGTTGGGTAGGCTGATTCGATAGGAGGTGATCTATGGATCCAGCCTTGTTTGGCCTCGCTCTACTATTTCTATCATGGATGATGCGGCTGGGGGGAAAAAAGTGTTTAAAAGGCATCTGTCTGTCTGTCCGAAAAATAAAGATTCTTCCTCTCCAGCCAGATCTTCTCAGTATTCAAAGACACCCATATATATCCATCCATCATGGGTCAGCCTCACGATCTTGAAGGTACAGTGCCCTTGGCGCTGTCGCCTTTATTCCAGCCTCAGTATGCCGCGGCACACAGCGAAACCCTTGCACTTTCATACGAGAGAGCCAGGGCTATCTGTCGACATCATGGTGTGTTTCTTGAATCTTTCCTCAATCGACAGTAGAGTTGACTGACTGTTGCCAGCTCTGACTATCAAGGATATCATGTATCTATCCAAGAAGTTCTGGGCCCTTCACCTGGATTATCTCATGTTACAGGACTTGACAGCGTATACCCTGGTGACTATCCAGTACAACCTTGCTGCAGGGACACTGGCTCCCTTTGTGCAGAACAATCCCCCCCTGGAGGACTTGATGCAAAAGATCCTGAATTTTGATGTTTCGTAAGACTCTCTGTTTCCAAAGAGAAAAAAAATACCTCAATTAACTTTCTATCCATGATCATAGAGCTCAGTTTTTGTTGACAGAGCTTGGCCATGGCCTGGACGCCAAAAACCTTGAGACCACGGCAACTTTACAGCCTGATGGATCCTTCATCCTTCATACCCCAACCCCAGCTGCTGCAAAGTTAGAGACCCCCCTCAGTCGTCCTTGTTTGGAATTGAATGACTAAATGTTCCATAGATATATGCCCCCGACTATACCTATTGCCAACATCCCGCGCATCGGAGTCGTCATGGCAAACCTTGTGGTCGAGGGAGAGAATCGAGGAATTCGTCCATTTGTCGTGACTTTGAATGACGGAAAGCGTATGTGTAAGGGGGTCACATCAACGTGAGAAACCTTCCCCGAATGACTTTTAATTGCTGCAGACTGACAGAACCGGAATTAGTCTCCTTCCCACGGTGCATGTGTGCAAGTCGGTCGATCACGCCCTTACGTCGTTTAATCAGGTTTCACTTCCTCGGGGAGCGATGTTGGGAAACTTGGAGAGGCCAGAGAACATGCGAGTGCACTTCCTGCGTCAGATTAGTCGCGTGAGTGTGGGAACTCTTTCTTTGAGTCTGACCATCCTGCCTGCTTTGAGGCTGGCCACGTATATTGCTGGAAAATATAGTATTCGCCGGGTCGTCACTGGGCCGGCCAATCAACCTATCCCCATCATTGACTTCCGGACGCAGCAAATCCCCATTCTTCATGCATTGGCTCAGATCACGGTGATGCAGCCATTCGCATCGGAAACCATAGCCAGTTTCTTGAACCCAAAGTCGCCTCCCCAGGTGAAGCATGCCTTTGCAACTATCCTCAAAGCAGTCTTTCTGCAACACGGCCAGCGGAGTTATTCGAGTCTGATCGAAAGATGTGGTGCTCAGGGCCTTTTTGCTCACAATCAGTTATGCGAAATCGAGGTAACCTTTTTCTTTTTCTTTTCTTTTTTTCCCTTCCAAGCTGGGTATCAATGCTAATAACAACCAAATCAGGCTCATATGCGATCTAGCTCCATTTCCGAGGGCGATATTCTAGTCCTTTCGATTCGTAAGTTGATTCCAGCCAACAGCATATATGGCCATTACTTCTAACAGTGGTACAGGCCTCGCCAACGAATTACTCCTTGGTCGATACTCTCTGCCCAGACCTAGGTTCCCAACCTCACTTTTGGCACAGCATGAGGCCGGTTTGATTGCAGAGTGTCTGGAGATGACCAAAAGGGTCTCCTGTGACCACCGCAGCAAGGAGTACAATAACGCCATCCTGCCGAGGTGTCGGCCGATCGTGGAAGCCATTGGTCACCGGATGGCATATGAGGCAGCCCTTTCTTCAAATGTGGACGCCGATCTGCTCTCGCTGTACGAGGTCGGGGTCATCCAGTTGGATCCTGGTTGGTACATTGAAAACGGACTGCTCTCGAGACGCCAGGTTGGTGAGATGGAACAGCACGCGTTGGACGCCGTTCTTCCTCGTCTGGGTGAATACCTTGATTACCTGGAAGCTGAACCGTATTGTTCTGCGCCGATGCTTTCGTCATCCGCATGGGAGGCCTTTGTGGGTAAGTTGGGGGTGTATAGAGGGGAATCTGAATATCAGGTCCTGGCGGCAGGTTCTCCAACACTGGCATGAAAGCGTGCAACTTTGGGTCAGAATATCTCCGATACAGATACAGATACAGAATAGAATTTCAATCATAACTCTGCTTCATTAGTAGGACATATCGGCTAGAAATCAAGTAGTTGCGTTGACTTCTTCCTCCCAAGTAAATAATTCTGAGTCACGCGACAATCACATGATTTCCCTTGCATTGTTTATTCTTCGGGTGATTCAGAAGAATCTCAACATCGACAACATCCTTCTTACTTGTCACTGTATATATATACACCCCCCATCTCTCCACTCAATGCCCCTCTCACCATGTCCCCCGACACCGATACCAACAATGACATCAATGGCAACGCCAACCCCTCCCCCAATGCCCAACAACTAGCCACATCCCTCGTCACCCGCTGCCGCACACTCATTTCCGAAATCGACGCATTCCACGCCCTCCTCACCGACACCCAACGCAACCCGCAAGTGGTCGAAGCCCGATCCATCCGATCCAACACGATCTCCGAGCTGCGCACGCTAGAAAAGCTCGCCGCCCAGATCGACGCCGAGCCCGTCGAGGACGATGACATCCCCGAGACGCACAAGCGGCTGACGCATGCGCTGCGGTCGTCCAACCTCCCCTTCTACGAGGCGGTGTGGACCATTGCGAAGCGGAGCTGTACGGGGCTGGTGGGGTTTGGGAAACGGTTCTATCGCGACGGGGATAGTGGCGGCGGGTGGGATGAGGGGCACAAGAAGCGGCCGAACAAGGATAAGCGGAAAAGCGTCTTTGTGGATATTGTGGCTGACGGGGGGGAGGAATGGGTGAAGGTGTCGACGGTGTCGGAGACGAGGTTGCTGTTCGAAATGGCGGAGAAGGGGTGGGAGGCGGACTCGGAGGCTGGGTCGGACGAGGAGGAGCCGAGGACTGTGTTAAGGAATTACGACGGTGATCGTAGACCGGACGGGGCATCGGATAATACTGGGAGTGATGGGGATGAGGATGACGATGAGGTGGAGCTGGTGAAGTTGGCCCGGGAAATGCGCAGGGCGTCCGACAACACCAGGGTCCGGTATAGACATCCGCGGCTACGATTTGTGATCCCAAAGATTGAAGAGGGCAAGATACCCGAGATCGATGATCTACTTAAGGCAATACGGGGTTATGGAGTGCAGGTGGATTGCGGAGAGGCAGTATTTAGTTCGGAAGCAATTGATTTGGATCAAGAATTGCGGCGACTTCTACCAAAGCCGTTTAAACGGTTCGCCTCGACGCTAAATGTGGATTGTACATTGTTGCTCGCGATCGTGTCGGATCTATCGCATTTTAAGAACATCCCTCCGTCGCCTACCCTCCACAGAGCCATTCTGCGGCAGCTCGAGGTCGAACGCAGCCATCCATTACTCACCAAGGAGCTCTGGCCAGCCATGGTGGATCATGATCTTGTGTGCACCAAAGAGGCAGCCGAGCGAATGCGCGAGATTGTCGAAACTATTGGCACTGATTCGGAGAAGCAACGAACATGGATGATAATGGGCATTGATGAGTTCCGGGGTCTGGACAGCCCCAGCCTTCTCCAGAGGCTCCAGGCATTATCTGACCACCCAATTCCATCTCAATGGAAGCTTCCTATCAAGACCGTGGACTCCATATCTGCGATTGCCTTGGGAAGGAAAGAAGGCGTGATACCGTTGGTGGCAGACCGAGTAACAGAGATTTTGTCCGACATCAACCATAGTGTTTTCATGTACGGGTGGGCCAGCAAGTTGATGACTATCTCAAGCAACCGCACCGTGGTGAAGCAGATTGAGATGACGGTTGAGAAACATAGAGAAGGTGATGAAGAGTTGGAAGGACCTCTGATATGGGTCTGCGATACAGCCAGGAGTTTGATAGGTAAAGAGAAGAGTCGGAAAAACTAGCTTCCACCTTGTTATAGACCACAGAATAAATGAGCGCAAAGCAGCGGTACGTTTCTCGGGGAATGTAGATATAATGCGGGACGGTTGAAACGAAGGCGATCTGATCTTCGTGGCGTATGAATAAGTATTGTTAGATCCGTGGTTCTGCAACTTAGCCTTGCTTCTCAGTCCTTGAGCCCTCTTCCGGCAGCCAAAAGACAGTCTCTTTATCGGCGGTAGCGAACATGTTGTATCTAGGATTATACTCCACCACTGCTGTCCGGCTCCGATGCGGCAATCTGCACATGGGTTGTAGAATATTGTTTGTGTCGGGAGATTGCTGGAGGTCCCATACGAGGACGTCTGTGTGGTCTCCTGAGCCACCAATAACATACCGACCGTCGGGAGAGAATCTGGAATCCCCTTGGCCAAGAGGCTTCCCTGTCGTCGAGACCGGGGCTGCTCTACCGGGCGATCCATTTTTGCCAACCAAAAAGGCCTTCACACTCCCCTCGAACGCATCCAGGATGAAATGACCATGGTAATCGGTTCCCACAAGCACATGTTTGCCATCATTAGAGAACTCAAGGCGAGTCCAGGCTCTTCCACGAGTAGACGGGGTATATCTTTCCTCATATGGTGCAAGATCGAACGTGGAAAAGGGAGCCTTGTCGTAGTTACGGAAATCGTAGAGGAGGATAGAGGATGTTGACTGCGACGCAATGGCAATGACCGATGCGGACGGATCAAATGCAACCAAGTACGGGGTCGACAAGTTCAGTTTTCCCTGGGCGTTTCTTGATCCCAGATCCCAAAGCGCAACGGTATCGTCTTTAGAGCAAGAGATGAACGAATCGTTACCGGGGGAGAGTGCCAGGCATGTTACTTTATCTGTGTGGCCAGAGAAGTACCTGATGTAGCCCTCGTTATGAAGGTCAAGTAGTCGCAATGAATCTAGAGTTAAAGTAAGTATAGAGCGATTGGGCGCGGGTCTATAAAC
Organism: Aspergillus nanangensis; assembly: GCA_015844325.1. Lineage (NCBI taxonomy): Eukaryota > Fungi > Ascomycota > Eurotiomycetes > Eurotiales > Aspergillaceae > Aspergillus > Aspergillus nanangensis. The sequence continues at coordinate 41,372 of VCAU01000117.1, read as the reverse complement.
CAAGCATACCGTCCACTTTGGTACTTGCGTGGAGAACCTGACGCGAGTGGTGTGTAAACCTCGCTAGATGGGCGCCGTACTTTTTGCTAGGAACCGACTTGGTCGATTTTCCCTCTTTGATATCATATATTTGAATCGTGTCATCGTCTCCGGAAGAAACCAGATATTCACCTTGATCATCGAAATCTAAGGATGTCACATAGTTCGAGCTATCTAACTTGGAAGATTTGAAAGCCTTGGGATGCCAATTAGTTCAATGACTCCAATAGAGAAAAATGCACCGGACGGACCTTGGTCGGACGGAAACTACGAATGACATCGGGCACTTTCTGCGTGGGAGGAGGAGTTGGTTGCTGCGACTGCGACGGCAGAGGGAGAGGTTGTTGTTGGGCCTCCGTCATGTTGGGGAGCTTTAAGATGGTTGAAATCGATACTTTTCGATAGAATGAAGAGTCTTCAGTTGACCATATTTACCTTCAAGTAAGAGGTATTGATTATTAGTCTGGCCTTACCGCCGTGGAGAGCACGCGATCCTTAGTAGGCAAGTTTCGTTTGGAGGTAAGTAACTGACATAAAAGTCACTAACAGAAGCAGCTCCATTAACGCGTATGGGGGGGGGAATCAATTTTCCGTGCCGACGGTTACAATCGGTCGGACATTAGTCAGTCCCGAGGTCGGAGCCCCGACAGGGACCGCCCAATCACGTCTCTGGGAATCCAATCGGCAAAGCTCGGGGAAATCCATCGAGGCCCGCAACGCTTCTTGACATCCAGTCTCTACTCGACTGATCAGGGCTATCCTAGGTACTTCTCTTTCTCTTCCTCTCTCGCCCTGATCTGTCATTCTGTCCATACAACGAACGCCCCGGTTTGTACGTCGTGATACTTCGCTTGGCCCTATCTAGCCATCCCAACACGCCTCCGGATCTAATCTCCTTATCCTCTGAAAAAAAAAAAGGCTTATCCACCCTTCTCTGCTAACGGAGGCGAATTTTCAGAAGAGATGGCCACAACGACAGGGTATGTTACAGGTTCTCAATGGTTCACTCACACTGGAGATCCCGCTAATGATTCCGTCTTTTCTGAATCAGCGCATTCATTGCGGGAGGTATTGCAGCATGCGGAGCCGTCACAGTTACCCATAGTTTTGAGACCGTGAAGATTAGGTATGAATCAATTTAGAAGGCATCGCAGTTTCGGCGCCAGTGCTAACTCTAACTTACAGATTACAATTACAGGGAGAGTTGCAATCTAAGGGCGATGCAGTCAAGAAATACCGGGGCGTTTTACATGGTGTCAAGGTTATCCTACAGAACGAAGGTGCCCGTGGACTGTTCCGAGGAATTGATTCTGCAGTATGTGAGGGTGCTACTATCGGCAGGGTCAATCTAGCTGACAGGTTGCGGTGCAGTATATCTATCAGATCCTGCTCAATGGTTGCCGTCTAGGCTTCTACGAGCCCATTCGCAAGGGTCTCACGACGACCGTCTACGACGACCCCAGCGTTCAATCCCTCGGCATCAACGTCTTTTCCGGCGCGACGTCCGGTATCATCGGTGCCGCCTGCGCATCCCCCTTCTTCCTCGTTAAAACCCGCCTTCAGTCCTATTCTCCATTCCTGCCTGTGGGTACGCAACACCAATATCGCAACTCATTCGACGGCCTTCGCAAGATCTACACCGCAGAGGGGGCCGGTGGGCTGTACAGAGGCGTGGGTGCAGCAATGGTCCGTACCGGTTTCGGTAGCTCCGTCCAGCTTCCTACCTACTTCTTTGCGAAGCGACGACTGGTCAAACACCTTGGAATGGAAGAGGGTCCTGCTCTCCATCTTGCTAGTAGTACCGCGTCTGGATTCGTCGTTTGCTGCGTTATGCACCCTCCCGGTAAGTTGCACGCAGTCTCTCACGCTATTATATCATCTAGCTGACCGAATTGTAGACACGATCATGTCTCGGATGTATAACCAGACCGGCAACCTCTATAAGAGCGCATTCGACTGTCTGCTCCAGACTGTTCGCACGGAGGGTATGCTTGCGATCTACAAGGGTTATTTCGCTCATCTTGCTCGTATTTTGCCTCATACCGTAAGTGGCATCGACTCAACTTGCCTCAGTTGGACAACCGAATACTGACCTCGCAATTTCCTGTCTAGATCCTGACGCTTTCGCTGGCTGAGCAAACGAACAAGCTGATGCGTCGGTTTGAGGATCGGTGGCTTTCCGATTCTCTGAGAGAGAAACTGTAAATGTCGCCTGAAGCATGCCGAGAGCAGGCGGGTTTTCTGCATAGCCGGGCAGCCTTTTGGGTCTATATAAGAGGCGTTTCATTCTGGGTACCAAACTATAAGCAATATATCTGTACATATGAACAATGAAAATTCTAGATAGACATTGGAAGCATTGCATATATCTCGTTGCTATGTGATGTACGATAATCGCGTGAGAAAGGATCCTAGAATGGGTGAAGTGAAAGTAACCCGGTAACAACATACACTCTTGATCTCAGACATCCCTGGTATGAAGGGCCTACAGGGGGCCATTGCAGATTTGCTGCATGGGAAGAGCATGGGTTATATGTGCCGCGCAACGAGATAGTTCAAGCGCAGATCTTGAGCCTGCATACCTGAGTTAGGGTTTGGAAATTCAAAACTGAAATGAATTCTGGAAAAGTCAAACAGTTGGAATGGAAAGAAAAGATTCAGCATGTTTTTTTTTTTTTCATTTATTATGTTTTATTTCATCTTGTTTTCTTGACGGACGCGTCTCACTTTGTGCGTGCTTTGTCTAAAACGCGTCAGCCTCATGTCATCATTAGCAAGAAATAAGTAAAGTTAGAAGAAAGAAAAAAGACTCCAGTTCCAAGCCCACTACGAATGGATCAGCCTCGCTAGATTAATCCCGACAACTAGGAGAGCTCCAATCAGCCCCTCCTGCTCACCCGTAAATCCGCGCAAGGGCTGCTGCAGGTACTGCCAATCATGTCGGAATCCACCCGCGTCGCGTTCAGCTCCCTGCTCGGCCGGGACTGGGCCTGCTTATTCGACCCTTATTCAAGTGTGGCGAGGAGAGCTGAACCATTAAGACTGGCCTGTGTGGGGGTACAAGAGTGGAGATTATTAGTGTTATGATTGACGTTCACGGCAAACAGCGTTTTGGATGAATCCAACAGGCTGAGTGAGAAGGTGCCTGGGAGATACGATGGCGACAATGCGTAATTTACCAGACATGGTCTCTCAATTGAGTAGTTTTAACTTAGCTAGCTATGATATCCTTTCAATGGGATTTCCGTTTTGGGTTATATTAGTCGTGTCCCTCAAGGGATGCAAGGTGGAAGGGAAATGGGCTGGGGAGAAATCCGCGACAAGATCAATCAGATAAGATTAGGATCTCTGCGACGCGACTGCATTGTCGCCAGGAAGGTGGGGAAGGAATCCATAGTAACTTGAGGTATGTGACCCATCGGAAGACAGGAGAGGGGGTGGTCTGACCCATTATTATCTAATTGTCGATTGAATTTTCTGCTGGGCCCCTTGAATGGGGCTTGAATGTTATGAAGCTGCATGCCAAATTTGGATTCGAACCAGACGCGCTACCCGGAAGAACAGATTCTCCGCCAGCCACTTTCGCCCACTCGACACGCCAAATCACGTGCGACGTGACTTAGCCCGTCGCGCTAACGATCACGCTCCTCGTTCGCCGCAAGTATTTCTGTCCGCTGCTCTCCCCCATTCCTGGACACTTTCTTCTTCATCCCATTCCCTCAATCCATTTCTCTCCACTGTTTCTCTGTCGGCGTGCCCAATTTCTCGTGATTTTTACTCCCATAGACCCTCTCAAGACATTCGCCTCAATGTCGGCCCAGCTCACTCCCTCCAAGCAGGTAAGTACCGTCACGTCTCGCCTCTCGTCCAAAGACGCGTCGCGTCGACCAACCTCGCTAACTTTTCCGTGTGTCAAGGCCGCTTCCTCGCTCGAGAACCTCAAGATGAGCGACTCACCTGTCAAGAAGCTCAACTTCGAAGCTGTTGGCAAGGAGAACGTGTCGTTGTCAACCCCCGTCGACGCGCCCATCAAGCCCACTGCCGAGAAGCCCACAGAACTCAGCAAGACTGCTCTTAGCATCAAGGAGATGGAAGCCAATGAGCCTCTGCTCCAAGAGAACCCTCACCGTTTCGTTCTATTCCCCATCAAGTACCATGAGGTGAGTGAACAAGCCAATCGACGCGTCACGCGTAAAGTGGAATTTTCCCATCGGCCACCCGTGATCGCCCTCGAACCAGCAGTATCACTAACCAATGGCGTCTCAACATAGATCTGGCAAATGTACAAGAAGGCCGAGGCGTCCTTCTGGACTGCCGAAGAAATTGATCTCTCCAAAGATTTGCATGACTGGAATAACCGTCTGAACGAGGATGAGCGCTACTTCATCTCTCACGTTCTGGCGTTCTTCGCGGCCTCGGACGGCATCGTCAACGAGAACCTCCTCGAGCGTTTCAGCGGAGAGGTCCAGGTCCCCGAAGCTCGTTGTTTCTACGGTTTCCAGATTATGATCGAGAACATCCACTCCGAGACCTACTCTCTTCTGATCGATACCTACGTGAAGGAGCCCAAGCAGCGCACCTATCTCTTCGACGCCATTGATAACAGTGAGTGTTCAATGTTCCCTTGCTCGTGGTGAATACATGTGTCTAACTACTGCCAGTTCCTTGCATTCGCAAGAAGGCCGACTGGGCCATTAGGTGGATCCAGGATCAGGAATCCACCTTCGCTTCGCGTCTCGTGGCATTTGCTGCCGTTGAGGGTATCTTCTTCTCCGGGTCGTTTGCTTCGATCTTCTGGCTCAAGAAGCGTGGCTTGATGCCTGGTCTCACCTTCTCCAACGAGCTGATCTCGCGTGATGAGGGTCTCCATACCGACTTCGCTTGTCTGCTGTTCTCTCACCTCAACAACCGCCCCAGCAAGCAGGTTGTGGAGGATATCATTGTCGAGGCTGTTGCCATTGAAAAGGAGTTCCTCACGGATGCTCTCCCCTGCGCCCTTCTGGGCATGAACTCCAACCTCATGTGCCAGTACATTGAGTTTGTGGCCGACCGCCTTCTGCTCGCCCTTGGCAACAACAAGTACTTCAACGCCACCAACCCCTTCGACTTCATGGAGTCGATCTCGCTGGCCGGCAAGACCAACTTCTTCGAGAAGCGGGTGGGTGACTACCAGAAGGCGGGTGTCATGGCCAGTGCCAACAAGAAGGACGATAAGGAGGAGACCGGCAATGACGGTCTCAACTTCGACGAGGACTTCTAAACCGACACTAAAACGATTATACCCGGCGAGGTGCCGTCCGCGGCACTCGTCATTAGATACGAGCTAATTTCTCTTCTCTTTGATTCCTTGGTTGTTATTGTGCGTGTTATTGATTTATGAGGTTATTTGAGGTATACGCATGGGACTGGCGTTTGACTGGCGGGCTTTCTGTTTGCTGTGTTGTCCACTCCCCTTCGAGTTCATTCGATACACGGTCTCGAATGGAGGACTGTATTTAAAAGGAATAGGATATCACTGTACATTTGATTGTTTGATATTTAGTTACTGACTAGTTTAGAACTAGTGTGTTCAATACTGTATTTTTTTTATATAACTGTGTGCTTTTTTCAAAAAAAAAATTTGAATATAAAATAATCTGAATATTTCTATGTACAGTGCAAACAGCATCCAGCAACATTCCGCGCTGACCTTCAGGCTCCATGCATGATATCCGCCCACATGTAGATAGATATATAGCGAACAAACCGAACAGTTACCATGCAATCATCCCAATGATCCCAAGGACACAACCGAACCGAAGATAAGACATGAAGAAGAAAAAAGCGACGACGGCAACCTCGTTGGTAGCTGAAACAGAAAAGAAATCCCCCCTCTTTCTTTCTTTCTTTCTTTCTTTCTACCGCTTCCCCTTCCCACCCTTCTTCTTCGATTTCCCACCCTTCGCCGAACTCTGGCCCGCCGGATTCGATGCGGTAGTATTATTCACCGCGCCAGTCGTTGTGGTCTCGTCCGGCGGCGCATCCACCATCTCCACATCTCCAGTCACAGCAGCAGGAGCCGGGCCCGACAATCCCAAACTCGCCACGTCGGCGCCGCCAGCCAACTTCCCCAACGAGGTGATCAGACGGCCTACCTCGGCGCCCTTGTTGGTGCGATATTTCAGACAGATGCCGGAGGTTGGGTTGAAGGTTTTCAGCGTCAGGGTTGCGATTGGCGCGGCGGTTGATGGTGTCGCTGCTGGGGTTGAGGTTGTGGGGTTGGATTGGGCGGTGGAGGAGGATTTTTTTTGACGCGAGCTTGAGGGGAAGCTGTATTTCGTTGTGATTCGGGTCTGTGGAGTTGGGGTGGTGGTTAGTGGTTGAACGGACAGAGAGAAGAAAGAAAGATGAATGTGCATACGGTTTCGGGGTAGGCCTGGAGGAGCAGCGAGGATTGTTCCAGGTAGGCCTGGGAAGTTGGAAGATAGGGCATCTTGTCTTCTTCTTGTTGTGTGGATTGATTTTCTGGGGACTCCGATCTGTCTGTCTGGCGATGTCTGTGAGCTGCGGCGATGATGGGGGGAAGTTGGCGGTGATGTGGAAGAAGGCGGTGGCAGTATTTAATCACCATATTTACAAACATGAATTCCAACTCATCTACTGACTGTACTACTACACTGTACTGTACATCTCATCCCAATCATACCCAAAAAAAAAACAAATGCAAAGAATCACAATAATGCAATAATTCAATACATCATATCATGTATCCCATCCAGCCATATCCATTCGTGCTCATGTACGTTCCCAATCATCAATCATAAACATGAACCTCAAGGGAAAAAATAAAAGAAAAAGAAAAAGAAAGAAAGAAAGACGCCTAATTAATTGGCAGATGGCATCGCACGCAATTCAACCTCTGCTTCCCACTGCGCCCTTTAGTGGCTCGGAAATTTGTCCCACCGCAATTCTCGCAGCGCAGAACGTCCCCCTCGTCGGCTTCGCCAGTCGACGACGCATCATCACTGCTAAGGATACTCATGCCGCTTGAGCTCAGTTGCCGATCCGTAAGTGGCACAGACAGCCGGTTGGGACTGGCGAGAGTCGGCGTTTTGCGCTGGGTCACGGCGAGAGCATCGCGGGTGATCTTGTTATAAAATGCGTAGCTATGATCGCCCTGGAGCCAGAGCGGGTTATCTTCCCTGTTCTTCGCAGCCCATGTTTCTGCCGACGGCGGTACTTCGGATTCCGTTTTATCGTCATCGTTGTCATCCCTCTCTTCCTCCTCTTTCCGCGTAGGTAATGGATCCCTCACAGGACCACCGCCATTGCGAGTGGCTGCCTCGGCGCTAGATCGCGCGCTGTCCAAGGACATTTTGTAGTCCATACTCGGTTTGTAGGCGGATTGCGGAGGGGAAATAGTGAACCCTGAACGAGTTTCCGGGCCGCCGCCGCGACCTCCGGGGCTGGAGTAGCGGGACAGGTCAGGAAATCGGTGCGGCGATGGAGTGCGAGTGCGGCTGCCATGGTGATGATGGCCGATGACGGAGTTGCGCCAGGAGATGATGCGTTCGGAGGGCGTCTTATGTGAGGACTCCCGCCCGATGGATGATGCGATGCTGTGGCGCGCCGAGTTGGTGCGGCGGAGGAGTCTGCGCGAGATCGTGGAGTGGTTGTCCCAGGCCTCGTAGCGTCGTTTCTGGTACGCGCAGTCCTGGCGAAGGACCTTGATGCGACCGGAGTAATCGGCGGTAATGATGATGTTGCCGTCAGGGTGTGCCGTTCGGGCAAGGTATGTCGGCGATTCCTGGGCGAGCTTGCTAGCGGCAGAATTGCGATGCTGCTTCCGGCCCTCTTTCGATGCGGCTTCAGCTTGGTTCATCAGCGTCACGGGGGGCGGATTGCAGATGTCGTAGATCGGATCTTCAGACAAGCCTAAGGCCTGTTTCGTTCGCGAGGTCGCCATGACAGCTACGGTCACCATGGCAGACTGTGTATCGAGGATCTCGACGGCGCGCTTATCGGCGTCCTTCTCCACGGGCCCTATAGGCCATATATAGGTTCTGCGATCTTCACTCCCACAGATGACGTGTTTTCCATCGTCACTGAAGGTAGCGCGTATTTGACTACATGTGTTCTCGTTGCCTCGAAACTTCGCCTCCAAGGTCCGGTCTCGAAAGTTGTACATGCGTATGCGCGAGTCGTTGCTTGTGATGAGGAGTTTCACATCACCATGCGGGTCCCCACAAGGGACGGAGATCGTATCAATCCCAGTGATCTTGCTGCCTTTCGCGTTACGGCCCCGTGCGGAACGCACGTGAATCTGCGTCAAGGCTTTGAGCCCGTCCGTTTCGTAGATATTGCACATTCCATTGAGACACCCAGCAATCGAATGCCGGCCATCGGGGGTGAATGCGACTGCGGTGATCATATCGGGGACGTTCGCGACGAAAGCCACGCTCTTATCCGGAATACTCCAGAGACGGAGCTTCGTGTCGAGAGACCCAGCAAGGAAGAAGCGATCATCGCGGGGATGGAATTGTATTGAGGTGACGAAGTCACTGTGTTTAAAGCAACACAGACACTCGGGCCGAGTGATATGCCACAGACGAACGGTTTTGTCCATAGATGAGGAAAGAAGGAAGTTATTCTAGATTACAACGTTAGTGTCCAGGTGAGAAGCGTGGCTCGGGACGAACTGTACCTTGCTCCAGCTGAGATCTAAAACACTACCCGTATGGCCTTCATACACCTGCAGTGGTTTTGTTTTAAACACCGGCGCCTTGAGCTGGGGTGTTGCGTCGCGATCACGTCCATCGTCGGCCGTGTTCGTTTCATGTCGCTCCTCTGGGGAGGAAATCACCGCCCACACCCGGACCTTGCCATCCTGGCCAGCCGCCGCGAGATACCTCCCGTCGTTGGAGAAGACGAGAGCCCATATTGCTTTTCCCGAGCCCGAATAGTTTTGGGTGCCGATCGTGGATGCTTTCTCGGATTGATTCAAGTTGTCGTTTTCGTTGGCTCCCTCTAATTCCTGCGCCACGAACACGCGATTGAATGTCTTTTCTTTCTTATACCAGGCTCGAGCGCGGACATACTTCGGCGGACGAGGAAACCGAGGAAAAAACCCTATAGGTTGTGAGGAGGCATCGGCATCCATGCGGGCCGTTTCTGGTTCCGAGACATCGTCCTCTTCCTCGATAAACTGGTCCTTCTTCTTTCCGGGGATGATGCGACTGAGGAACGAAACGCCTTTTCTGTAGAAAAACAAGCGAGGGCGCCCAGCCGGTCAGCTTGGGTCTGAATCAAGGGAAGAAAACAATAGGAGGAGGGCCGTCATGCCATGCGCGGGGGGAGAGGGGGCACTGGTGGATATATGTCTCGATCGCATGAAACCCTGACGACCATCATGACGGAGAGAGACAGGTGGCACTCACTTCTTCTCCCTGGAAGGTTTCTTGTGTAGCACAGTATCGCCGCGGATTGGACCCTGGTCGAGTGAACTACGAAGGTCTACTCCGCCCGCTTCCGCCTCGTGTGACGCCCGTCCAAGCAACTTCAACGGAATCGACTTTTGGGTATTGGTGCGTTTGATAATGTGCTAGAAGGGAACCGGATCGCATTGTCAGCCAGGCCAGTATTATATCCGTCATGACCAAGCCAATGACGCTATGCGCTCGGCGCAATGTCCTGTAGGTCAGACACGAGGGGGGACCAAACGTACCTGGGACAACGGATCGATGGCGCTGGAATCGGTATTGGCTTCTAGAACTGTCGGCGAGGAGGATGAGGCATTCTTGCCTCCAACACCGATCGCACCATTCGTACTCTGAGCGGGGCGAGATGTTTGTGAACTTTTTTTCGCCTCGTGTTGATTTCCGCTGGACCCGGACGCGACATCAGATGCGACAGAACCTATCACGCGGGAAAAAAAGAAAAAAATTACCCGGTCAGCCACAACAATCACATTTAACATGAACCAGGGAAAAGTTGAGGCGCATACATACCAATTGGAAATGACTGCGCGGTGTGTAGTAAACCCGGCGACGCCGCCATAGGGCTCAAGTCGCCCTGTTTGTTGTTGAGGGACGTCGAGCTGGGCGCATCAACAGTGACAATCGCGGGAACAGTTCTTGATGCCCTTCGACCATCATTCGCCTTCGAATCCTCCGCCATGGTGAAGTCGTCGCCCAGGACGGTGCATGTGGGATGGGAGAACGTTTGTCGACCCGCCAGGAGGTTTTAGGAGATTAATTAATAATACCTAGTAATAATAGTAAAGAAAGTAACCCAAGGTCAAGGGGACAAATAGAGCAGAAACAGGTGAGAGAAATAATTCCAAAGAGAAAAGGTCTTGGCGTATTCGGGGGGTTTTTCTCAATACTAATAATAATATTTCTGATTGTGAAGGAATGATTAAATTAGTTTGGTTTGATTATTATTAGTAGAAGTTGTAGTATTATTTATTAGTATTAGTATTAGCATTAAGGAAAATAGCGGCAACATCCGGATGTCTCGCGCAGTTGGAGAATGACATCAACAGAGGGTCCCGAATGCGACGATCCTTCAACTATGATTGATGCTCTCTATCTTTTTCTTTTTCTTTTTCTTCTTTTTGACCCTTATTGGTTTATGAATTAACGTAGTGAAGGGAGAGGAATATTTTTCTTGACAAAAAAAATACGCCTCAAAATTCCAATCAATCCAATCCAATCCCAGAATCAACTGAGGACACTAATTCCGGCACGTATCATCGGGTTGCCCAGAGGCCGGTCTGGAACGCCGTTGGATGAGATCACGGCATGCAAAGCCGATGAATGAATGAATGGCATTCTTCTCCTTGCAATAAAGAAACTAATTCCATTCATTAACATTCCAAGTCTTACTCTCTGTAAGGGAGTAATTAACCTGCTGTACTCTAAATCAGACCCCAGCCACTCACAGTCTCGGGTTGGTAGATTCGTTTCTAGAAGGACTTGCTTGATTAAATTTCTTGTTATGCACCGAAACCGGTTCATGCAATGCACCTTTTTTTTTTTTTTTTTTTTTGCAGAAATATCTGATTGACTGATGAATTGTTACATGATTTATTTCTTTTACAATTCCTTGTAAGGTTTAATATATTGGTTTTCTTCGTATTCTTGTTTTAATCTTTAAATTAACTAAGCTAAGGCGATAAGGGGTCCACCAACGGGCATACATAGCCACACGCCAGCACCGCTTTGGACCCTGACTTCATTTCCTGACATTTTGATCAACAACAGAGTAATCATGTTTACTCCCCAAGTTAATAAGAAACATCATATCCAATAATACTAGTAATAATGATAATGATAATTCTAGTATCCTCTATATATTCATCCTGATTTTCATACATTCCCTATTTATTGGGTTTTTTTTTTCATACCTTATTATTATTTATATCTTCGATGATTGTTCCAGTTTACCGGCCCGGTCCTTGGCGATATCGCACATAGCCTATTCCCCAAGAAATTCATAGATTAGCACCCCCTCATCATCATCACATCAAGAATTAATGTGTACTCACCTGGATGGCCTCCTGCACCTCATGCTCATAATCCCCTCGATCAATTCGTTGGCGCATCTCCACCATGATCACCTCACGACTACGTCCATTGACGAATGTACTATTCCTCCCAAAAGAAAATGCGTGATTAGTATCAACCCAATTCGACCAGGTAGGTATAGACCAACATACACAAATCGTAGTCCAGGGAATTTCTCCTCGTACTCCACATTCAATAATCGCAGCTTCTCCGCCAGCTCCTCTGCGCCATCGTTCAACTGTGCCTGTTCCTTCTTGCTCAGTTCACTGAGATGTTCGGGCTGGGTGGCCACCTTCGGCCGTCCCAAGCGTGGATGCGACCCCAAAATGTCTACTAGCACAGCTCGGTCCTTGGGTGAATTGGGCGAGGAAAGGGCGGACATGCGCGCACCCACAGCATCAATCAAGGCGGGATAAGAAGGGAAAATTTGGTTCGCGAGGACCGAGTTTGTCATGGCATGCAGCTCTGGGGAGGGTTCGAAGAGGGTGTCCAGCACCTGAAATTGTTGCTCTGGAGCCAGAGAAGGTAGGGAGGAGAGTGGGGGGAGGTTGGTCGGCATGGTGGGTGAACGGCGTGGGATTCGGATATAATGTGCTTTCAAGAGTGGTCTGCGGGTGGAAAGGTTCAATTGAGGATCTGGAGGTAAAGTTTTGTCAAGATTTGGGTTTTGCGCGTTGTTGGTTCTTATAGAATTCTCTCCGTGGAACGCATTCTGGTCCCCCGCATCGGGAGTCTCCGAGGCTTTTTATCGGGCGGGGCGGAGACCAGCGTCAACAGAAGACAGAGAGAGAGAGAGAGAGAGAGATGATTTTTTTTTTTTTTTTTTATTTTCATAATAGAAGAATTAATATTAAGCGGGGGGAAGTCTCCGCCTGCCCCGGCTTCGGCCGAACATTATTACAGACGATGGAGTTTCATGATGTTTCTCTTGTCTGTTCGTATAGGGATTGCCATGTACCCAAAAGAAATCAGATACTCATTCCCTCCCTCCAATGGCGTCAATTAATTAATTCCTTGCCTTGCAGAGCCAGGATGAGGTATGTAGAAGTAGAAGAAGAGAAAGGAAGAATATTATTGACGCGATCCCTTGCTGGGAGTTTTATCTTCGGACAGTTGAGAATGAATTAGAGTCTGGGGAAGAAATAATGAAGAATTAATAATACTAATTAATACCCAACTAAAAGTCTGTCAGGTACAGGACAGAATGTCGTTGTTTCTTTGGGCCGGAGGATCGAAAAGGAAAGGATTGGATTTGGATTCGGGGTTTATCTTCCGATCTATTTTTATTAGTATCATTAGTCTTCTGAGAAGATTTAATTAATATATAATTGTTTTCACGATCTCTTTTTTCAATAGGAACATACAACTCTTCCCCTCTCTTCCTTTTCTTCTTTTCCCTCTTGTTATTATAATTTTATTATAATTAGTAATTAAATCAATCTACAGATAAGAAGAATCTAAAAAGAATACTAAATAATCTGAAACGGAACCAAGATTTTGGGGGCGAACCCAGCGAAAACCGACCAAAAAGCCAAAAGAACGTGGAGACGGACCCAATGAAGTTCCTTCCTCATGAACCACTCAGATCTGCCCCTGAACGAATTGAACCTGAACTCCCCTGAGAGGTTCATCTCGCATCTGGAATCTCAATTCCATCCGAACTCGATCATTGCCTGATCGTGGTTCCCCAAGATCAACAAGTCCTCGATTCTTATCTTCATTCTTCTTCCTGGATGCAGTGAATGCAGTGAATCCACCCTCCCATCGCATGACCTGTCTACATTACTACTCTCATCTTCAACAGCTCCATTCCATTCCATTCCTTCTTGCTATCCCACACCCCCTCTTTTTTATTTATTTTCTCTTCCTTTTCCCATTCCCTCTCTTGAAACCCTCTTCGCTTCCCTCTCTCGCTCAACAACATTTTCCCTCCTACCTTTGTGATCTGATCCATCCAAGGCATTCGCCTCCAATGCCGCTCCCGCCATGTCTTTGAATGGGCTAGATAATCCCGTCGTCCTCGAAGCCTACCAATGTGTTCTGACCGAAGCCGGAGGATGGTAAGTTAACTTTGTACTCTTCTACCCGATATTAACGACCTATCAATTCATTGTCGTTTCTTCCCACTATTTTTCAGCTAATGAGCCGCACGCGACGTGTAGGTTTCTTCTTCAATATGTGTCAAGAGATGAGGTGGCTCTTCTTGATCGGGGAACCGGCGGGGTGCCCGAAGTACGCAATGCGATCGACAGCTACGAAGAGTCCTCGCCGCTCTATGGCTTTCTCCAATATCGTCGCAGGAAGGTAGTACTCAGCTATCTGCCCCAGGGCCTGTCTCGCCTCATTCAAGGTCCGGCCATTCTTCCTTCCCACCTGACCCTCTATCCCACTGACACAGCTCCAATCCACGTGCAGCCCGTACCACCGTCCAATTTCAATCCATTCTGGACAAGTTTTCTCCACATGATACAGTCTTCACACTGTCGCAACCTTCCGACCTGAGCGAAAGTGCCTTGTCGTCGGCATGTCTACTTCATACAGCGTCTGGCTCGATCACTTCCTCATCGAGCTCTCTCCGCCGTCGAAGACTGATGGAGATTGCGGAGGATGCGGAGGAAAATACCGGCCCAAAGGAGGTGGCACAAATGTCGTCCGCAAGTAACGAGTCGCGTCAGAGGTCATTCAGTCAGTTATCGGAGGCTACCGTTGTGCCTCCCCAACATGCAGTAGATACGCAGCTGTCCTCGAATGGAGGTGAGACCTCGGCGCCCACGACGACCCTCGAAAGCAATCCAACCAACGGTCGCCCACCCTCGATCGCCGAAGACCGCCGCTCCGAATATCCAGCGTCCCAAAAGCATTTCCAGGAGGACTATCCTGCCTCCGAACCCCGCAAGTCGACGCAATCAACCAGGCCATCCTTGCGAGATCTGGATCGCACTAGCACTTACAAGCAGAAGGTTAAATTGGGCCCCCGGCCCTCCGTTGATGGGACTGGTCGACCTAGAACGTCAGGCAGTACATCTCGTAACGCTGAGCAGCGCCCCGTCGCCTCGTTGCCAACCGGTATGCGATCGTCTTCACTACGGAAAAGTAACCCCATTCCGGTTCGTCCTCGGTCCCAAGGCAGCACGATGGCTTCCATGTCCGGCATGTCGAGTAGGACAGCGCCTCCAGTACCTCCTTTATTAGTCCCCCCTCTTTCCATGCCAATCTCACGGCCCCAGCTGTCGCCGGGCGCCAAATCCCTGAGCGCTTTGTCCTCCTCCGGCACCTCGAACGAGAAGGAGCGATTGATGAAGGCTCTCAAAATGAGGAAAACCCAGATGGAAAGGAAAGCACGAGAAGGCAAGAGGAATCACCAACGGATTGAGGAAGAAGGCCCGCAACTAGACGCGAGTGAGAACAAGGAGAATGATTACAAAAATGGCACAAGTGACAAGCACAGCAACGGCGGCGACTACAGGACAAGTGATTTGGAACATGGCAAAACACCACTCTCCGAAACACAGCCCTCGGTCACACCAGGGCACGGTGGACTTTGCCAGGAGAAGGAGAATTTAATTACCCGCTCGGAGCCAGAGTCGGTCGAAGTTCCAGCCACGGAAACCGACGCCCATGAGCACATGGATTCCGATATCCCCGCCTCCGATGCAGGATACATGTCCACTAACATTGATCAAACTACAACAATGGAGCAGTTTCAGGCGGCACCGATCATTGCCGAGCCTGAAATTGGCGCCGCCCAAGAAGACTTGGCCTTGTCTGTTGACACTAAGGCTAAGAGTGGCCCCGGCTCGCCTAGCGTCGTTATCGACGTCCCACTTGCGGACGAATCCCTAGAAGCTCCAGAGGAAGAAATTGCTGCTGCTCCTACCCCACCGACAGAGGAGCCTCCTGTTCCTAGTGAACAAGGGGTAGAGAAAACAAACGAATCCGTCGACTCCCTGCCCCCACAATCTACTCATTTGCCTGCTTCATCTTCTTCTACTTCTTCTTGCTCCTCCTCCTCCTTCTTACCCGAAGCACAAGTTGACCACTCCTCTGAAATTACCATTCAGGATACTACGCCGCAGCATGAGCTAACCCCTGAAATCTCCTCACCCCCGGAAGAGAAAGACATAAACCATCGGACGGGAAAACGCAAACCTCTCCTCGAGCCTATCCAAGTACCGACCCCGGAATACTCCGATGACGATAACCTTCTTTCAGACGATTCCTTCATGGAAGAATTGACCAGTGCCACGGTGGAAGAAGCCAAGCCGATATCAGTCGGCAGATCCCCACTGTCTCCTGGGTACTCAAACAACGCGAATGACCCGGCGGCCTCTGACGCCTGGAGGAACTCACGAGCAGTCTCCAACCCCAGTGCCATCGGTCATCAGATGCCCACTATGCACGCAGTAGCTGTCGGCCGGTCGGTGTCAACCTCATACCCCGAAACAGAAAATTCCGCGAATCCTGTGCTGGTGGCTAAGAAGATCAATGTGTCGTCCGGAATATCCAAACGCATCAAGGCTTTGGAAAAGTTCTCGAATAATGCGCCGCCCCCTGTGCCCTCGAGTTTGACCACCCCATCCGCTTCTTCTTCGTTCGATACTCTCCGAAAGAGAGCCTCCGTATCATTAGGGACCAACTCGGACGCCGCAACACTGTCCCGACACGGATCTTATACACCAGAGGCATTTTCTCGAGCATCAAGCGTGAAACGACGCGACTCTCAGTCTAATTCAAGCGCTAAGCCTACTAGCAGATCGGTATCCGTTACGGCGCGCATTATCCGCGAACCTACCCCTGATTCGAACGTCGCACTCAGCGAGTCGAATGTGCTCAACCTTCAGCCAAGTCCATTGACGGTCGAACATGAGATGTCGGATACACCTCTTTCACAGAGTTTGTCGGTGGAGTCTGCGGCGAACAAATCGGAAGGACGGAGCCTGTCAACATCTTCTGCCGGGTCAGGTCTCCCACCTCGCTCGGAGAGCAGATTGTCCCTTTCTTCCATCTCCAGGAACGATAGCACTTCATCTTTCAAGGCCGCCGCTGAAACACCTTCGTCGCCGGAAGAGAGAAAAGAATCTCGCACTTCTCGGCTCCTTCGCCGTATGTCGACAATCACTTCGCACTCCCGCAAGAACACTGTGAGCACGCTGAGCCCGGTGGTCAAGGAAGAACAAAACTCGCCCCAGCAGGGCGCGGTTTCCGAGACAGCAGAGGCGCCCCAGGCTGTTGACATCGGAGAGGTGAATGTGCAGTTCCCCGATACTCTTCTGTGGAAACGGCGATTCGTCCGGGTCGATGACAAGGGGTATCTGGTTCTGACACCGGCGAATATGGATTCGACTCACCGGAATATGGTCAAACGATACCACATGACCGAATTCAGGACACCATGTCTCCCGGATGAGGACCGGCAAGAGATGCCGAACAGCATTATGCTGGACTTCTTCAATGGAAGCACTCTTCAGTGTGCCTGCGAATCAAGGCAAGGTCAAGCGTTTGTGCTTCAAAGTAAGTCACACCATAAACTGCAGGCAAACAAATAGCCAAAAATAAGAGACTAACTGTTAGAAACAGCACTTGCTCATGCTCACAACAATCACCAACAGCTCCCAACTCAATAGCCCCTGCCTACCATAGAACATTTCTTTCCATTCATTGCCCCCCCCTTTGAGCATGCATCTTTTGTGCCCATCTTTGTCTACCCATCTTTGGTTTTTACCTTGTGTTTTCAGCGGTATACCCCCTCTAAAAACGGTTTCCCTTTGTTTACCTGCTGTTGGTACCTAGTCTTTTACAGCCTTCTCCATTTACTTGTCAATTCAGAGCATACCTTCTTTCCCCTATTTTTTTTTTTTTTTTTTTTTTTTCACTCTCTCTCTCTCAAGAAGTGCATGGTTTTTTTTAGACTGATCGCTGAGCAGATAGGCTATTGTGTGCAGGAATTTTCTGGATCAAGGTCATTGGACTCTGTCAGCGCGTCCTATGATGTCCGTCCTTTCTGTAGTATAGCATGATTGATTCATCCTATACTTCGACGCGAAGTCTTTCTTTTCTTCTTCGCTTTGGTCTCCACTGGGCAACTAGGTGTATTAAGCTTTTCTAGCTAACATGATCCGCGTGGCGGGGAATTTTATTCGATGTACTTATTATCGACTATCTCCATATTGATACGTATGATTAAGTTAAACCACAGATGCTCGTCAATAAGTGCTTCTAATATTACATATGGTCGCTAAGTATCCCCATCATAAATCTCAAGGCGAAGCATTGATTGGGTCGCTGCTTTCTTCTGCCTCCCTTTTCTTCTCCCACTCATCTAAAAACCGCTGCACCTTTGGACCCCAGACTTCTTCACCCGCCTCTAAGTCCTTGTACTCCAGTACCTTATCCGAATCAAGTTCAAAGTGCGCCTGTCGAGTCCGAATGAGGGAACTCATGAGTGCGCAGCTACCGACAGCCTTGCCCAGGTCGTGGGCTAACGAGCGAACATAGAACCCAGACGTAACAGTCATAACAATCTTCACAGCGGCCGGTTGAGCTTTAGGCGCAGCATCCTTGTCCTCTGAGATGGTAGACTTCTCTGCCTCCTGCGGAGCGCCTGACGATTCTTCCGATTGCACAGGAACGGAGTCGCCCTCGGAAACCTTCTGTTTCTTTGCTGTGGGTGCAGAATCTCCCTGGACATCGGCCGTTCCCTCCTCCTTGGGGGCAGTAGTCGCTTCCGGTGACTGTGGAGGAGGCGTCTTACGCTTCGTCGCTGAAGCATCCTGAACATCGGACTTCTCGGCCCCCTCAGCAGATGTCGCAATAGGCAGCTCATCATCCTTCTCCAATAATTTCTCTGCAACAGCCTTCTCCTCCCCCGCAGCTTCCTCCTCCGGCCACTGATACTCATGGGTGCCAGGCTCATACCACTCGACGATGCGCAGATCCTTCACTTCGACGGGCCTCTCCTTGATCTCAACCGGCGGCACCTTGCCCTCGCGCGCATACTCGTAAAGCGGCTTCCCCTTCACCTTCAGTGCCGAGAAAATCGGCGGACGCTGCATGATCTTCCCGCGGAATTTCTCAAGGGCTTTTTCGACGGCGTCGCGGGTAATATGCTCGTAGGGTCCGCGCCGCACAACCTTCCCTAGCCGGTCGTAGGTGTCGGTCTCGGCGCCAAACAGCACAACCGTCTCGTAGGACTTGGTACAGCCCAGGAAATCATTCAGGTGTTTGGTACCTTTTCCAATGCCCGTGACGAGTACGCCGGTCGCCAGCGGGTCCAGCGTGCCGCCATGGCCGATTTTGACGTCGAGGCGTTGGGTGCGACGGCGTTTGCGTTGTCGGTCACTTTCGCGCTTGCGTCGGATCTGTTCGGTTTCGAGCCATGGCTTAAATGTATCGGAAGGGTTGAAGTGCGTTTGGAGGTTGCGGATGACTTCAGCTGAGGTGATCCCTTGGGGCTTGTGGACGGCTAAGGGATGGGTTCATTATTAGTTGGCTGTGCTTGTGTAGAGATCGAGGTGGTGTAGGAAATCACCCACCGAAGACGCCTTCGTAGATCTTTTCTCCAGACATGGTGGTTCGAAAGAGTTTGAGACCGCGACGGAGTCCCATCAGTCACTTGAGAAGCGGGGAATGTATTAATTGAGAGGAGAATGAGAGGTGTTGGATGGAGTGATGTGGAAAGAGAGAGAGAGAGTCTGATAAAAAAAAAAAGAAAAACGAACTGATAAAGATGGCTTAATTACCGTCTGTATGGTAATTACCCGCCCGGCGCACTGCGAAGCTCCCCGACTGCGGCGGTATTTACGTAACCCCTCAGTCAACATTACATCCTTCCTTCCCCCATTAATCCATCTCATCTTCCATTGATTTGATCTCTCATCCCTTCTTCACTCTAATCTCTTCCCGTGGCCATCATGCGAGCTACCGCGACATGACATCGCGCGAAGATTGTGTCCTGGCCTCCAGAGACCCGTCTCTCGCCGACGAGAACGACTGGGAGGAGTTCAGTCTATCCGAGGTCAGAGTCCTAGTCCCAGGCAAATCGCGTTATGCAAACCTTCTCGCCGCCTCGGA
Organism: Aspergillus nanangensis; assembly: GCA_015844325.1. Classification (NCBI taxonomy): domain Eukaryota; kingdom Fungi; phylum Ascomycota; class Eurotiomycetes; order Eurotiales; family Aspergillaceae; genus Aspergillus; species Aspergillus nanangensis. Next base: position 21,717 of record VCAU01000117.1, on the reverse strand, counting down.
GGACAATCCAGTCCAGGTGACGGGGTGTCTGGACGAAGTGGAAGAAGAACAGGAATCCCTGAGTATGTTATGTCTTCGTATCCACTACTTCAGGCGGCTAGCGACGTCTAGTAGTCTCGTTACTTTTTTCTGGCGTTGGCATTGGCTTGTATCTTTCTAACCTAAACCTCCGACTAGTTCTCGATCCCGATTACCCCACGAAACGAATTGTGCTTGATAATGTGACCCATTTCGCTTACGGCCAACATAATGACGGCGAGGTTGGCTTCTGGGTCGCTGGCCAGGCCGGCTGGTTCTCCATCTCTCCAGCGAGGGGCTACCGGAACATGTTCAATGACGTGGTTGAGGCTATTGATTTGCTCTATTTCCTTGCGGATCGACATCAGCCCAAGCGGAGGAAGCGCCGCAATTGGAAACCAAGCCTGGAATACTTGTGCGAAGAGGTGAGGTCAAGTGGTATCTGTATGCCGATCTACTGCTGACGCCTGGGTGATATATAGTACGTGAACCATACGCATGGGATCTGTGAGGACGCCGATGACTCGATGGAAGTTCTATATAAACACCATACCTTTCTTATATCCCGGATGTTGAAAGGGGAAGAAGATGTGCAATGGACCAGTACCGCTATTTTCGAACATCTGTGCGAACAATATCCAGTATGTATCCCTCAATTTCATGGGAAAGATATTGAATATCGTTTATTAACTCCCGCCGTTAGGAGGAATACGAAGAGCTCAAATCTCAACAAGAAGAGAAGAAAACCGAGTCCGATGCGGAGGATGAAAATCATGACGAGCAGGTAGAAGAGAAAACACACTCACCGGATCCAACCATGGTTTCCAAAAACCAAGCAGAGTCGATATTCCAGGTGATAATGGACCTGAAAGATGCGGGACATCTGGCTAAACGTCAACTGAACCTGGATCTCGTCGCGTCTACCATTATAGGACGCTTTGACATCAGTAGCGAAGAATACGCGCAGGATCTTCTGGCATCGAGGGCCGAAGCAGTCACTGGGCTAATGGACGAGGCGAAAACAAATAGCTTTGACTGGTCTCGCAAGGCTATTTATCGTGAGCTGAAAGCTGCTTCGAAGAAAAACAGCCCCAAGCCCATCACACTTACACCGCTCCGGCCTCGGGTGTCTGCGAATGACGAGTCATCCGAAGAAGGCGACGAGAGCGACCAGGATGACGACCAGCCTCGGGCCCGGAAACGCCGTGTCCGCAAGTCTGTTCTGCGGCCCAAAAGTTCGGTGGCCACAAAACAAACCGGCAAGCGCACACGGAGCGCCGCAGTCGACCTGGAAGACCCATCTGACAGCAACATGGATGCAATGGAAGAATTTGAAACACCGAGTAAAGTTCGCGGTCATGATCTCGTTCGTGATCCTCTCTCAACACGAGCAAAACGTAGGACGCGTTCAATACTCTCCGAATCAGTTTCCATCTCAATCCAAAAGACCCCACTCCAGGAGACCCTACAGAGCCGCAACACATCAGTTTCGGTTGCAGATCAAGAATTATCCGAGCTAGAAGTCCCTCGTGGGGACGGTCTCCCGTCGGACACGTGGATCTGTCAAGCCCGCGACTGTGGGAAGATCATCCCGAAGAGCAACACCAAACGCGGCCAGGAAATGACTCGAGACCATTCGTTGGGCCATGCCGATGACACAAAAGCCAAACTCGATCTTGTGTTTGCGGAACAACGACTCAACATCGGCCTTCCGGTTAGCAATCTCCTAAGCCGTATCCGAGACATGGGCACGTTAGACAATACGGGGCTTCAAGCTTTGAACGGCGGCACGAACGGAGCCAGTGAGATAGGGACATAATCGACATTGATCGACAACCAAAATGCCCAAGGGATTGACTACTGAAGAATTTCGAACCTGATCAACCCTCTGCGAGGACATCATGCAACAGGCGAGAAAAGCTTACGGGTCCACGTAGTAGGGGTGTACTAAGCGATGCATGGCTGGAGTTGATACAACCCGTCTACAAAAACAATACCGTTGAATGTGCAGAATATGGATTATGGAGGGAGATTACGCTGTTATTTTTATTCGCATGGGCAGGCTTTTTGCAAAGGACAAGGATATGAAAGGTCCGCATCCAGGCGTCATTATTGGGTAAGAGGAGAGAGCGGCGTTGAGATTACAAGCATGGATGACACTTTTTTCCCCCGGATGATACCTACTCAGATGAGACTAGTTGATAATGAAAACACCATTAACTTCAATTTTTTCGTTGCAAACACCCAATATCGAGACACATGTCCATATTATCCATTGAAAATGTACATGAACCGCTGGTTCTTATAGTCTAGGAAAACGAGATAGGAACAGCAATTCTTTTGTTTAAAACCCAAACGACCGTGCTTTTTCACAACCGATGCCCGAGCAAGCAGAACAAATGGAGAAAAAGGAAAGATAGAAAAAAAAAACCCAACAATTAATCAATTATACACGGCCCTTTGCGGCAGCTCTCTTGCTCTTTCCGGGTCGCTTTGCGCCACCCTTCATCTTCTTGGCCGAGAAGTTACGTAGATCTCCACTAGAGAGAGCATCACCGCTCTTCGCGTGTCGCTTCTTACCGCCATAGCCGAATTTTTCGTTCTTCTTCTGGCGTTTCGATCCCTGACCACCACCGCCCTCGGTGGAACGGCCACGCTTCCGGTCGCCGGACTTGTTTCCACTCTCGATAGCCACGTCGAAGAGGTCATTAGAATCATCTGTCGGGCCGGAGGCGTCGGTCTTGCGCTCTATAGGTAGTTGGGTCAGTAAAGATGATCGCAGGAGAACCAAACAAAAACCATGGTAAAGAAATCAAGAAACGTACTCTTCTTCAAGTCATTGATCTTGTCCAACATCTCACGCTTCTCCTTGTGGCGCTGCTGCAACTTCGCAACCTGGACCTGCTTTCCGAATTTCTTCAGGTCGCGCTGCTTGCGCGCCTCGGCCGCGGCCTTCTTATCCGCAGCCTCATCGTACAGCTTCTTCTTGATGCGGCCCATGTGCTCGTCGGTCTTGACCATCTCGGCGAAATAGTCGCCCGGCCGGGTGAACGGAATGCCTTCCTTCTTCAGGAGGCCGCGCGCGGTGTGGGCCGCCGCCTGGCACACCTTGTAGAAGGCCAGTTCTCGGGCCAAGTCGTCATTGGGATCGGCGACTTCAATCGGCTCTTGTGACACGAGCGAGTTGTGCTCGGAGAAGGGGGTCTTGGCGTGGATGAAAGAGATGCGCTTGAGGGAGGTGTTAATGGCGGCGGAGTTGTTGATGGTGAGCCGTTGGTGGGGGACAACGTCTTCTCTCTCGTCTTCGGAGAGTTCGGATAGCGGGATATCTTCTTCCTCTTCCTCTTCCTCCTCGTCTTCTTCGTTATCGTGGTCCTCCTTTGCGTCTTCGAACTCCTCGTCACTGTCCTCTTCTTGCTCTTCTTCTTCTATCGCTGCGGTCTCTGGCTTTGGCTTCGATGTCACCTAGAAACACATGTTAGATATATACCAGTGTCAATTACGACAAAAATAGAACCAAAAAAAAAATACAAACCTTCTTCTCCTCCTCAGTCTTATCTCCACCTGTGGTCTGCTTCGTGCTCTTCTTCTTGTGAGCTGCCCGGACTTGTTTCTTCTGTTTCTCAGAATCATAGTCACGGCCCTTGTAGTGATCAAGGGCCTGGAGCAGCTGGCTTCGCTTGGGCATTTTGTTCGAGTGGATTTGGAGTGACAGGGAAGTATGCAGAAAGAATACTTGCGACGGAACTGGACCAGGAAAGCAAAACCACCGCAATTTTTTTGGGATGCGGCCAGTCTCGATTGGGACTAGCACGGTGATCTGATTGCGCTAGTCTATTTGGGGCTTAGAGTCTATCGGCCTGGGACTATTGTTGATCCGGGGCTTATCTCATCGCGCATACAAACATACAAAACATTATTCAATGATGCTTGTACGGAGTAACTACAAAGATTCCATTCATCCCCACCCTCACTTTAGTCGATTGGACTCGATTTCACATATTGTAAATCACAACCATGTCCGAAGATCGCAAAGACACCCCCACCATCGACGCGGTCTCGTCTCCGGATACGCAACCAGTGTGTTAAACCCTTCATCCCCAGCCTCACACATCATCAACGATCTACCACCCTTGACCTAGTATAGAGAGATCATTTGCTAACACAATTCCTACCGCTCAGATAACCGGCGCCCAAGAGCAATTCACTGCTGCTGTCGACGAGCTTCTAGACCAATTACAGCACAAGTTTGAGACTGTCTCGCGGGAGATGTTTGGAAAGTGTTCGTATCCCCGCCCATAATACACTCGATGCACAAACGACTCGAGAATCCAGGGCGACATGGCTGACATTTGTGTTTCCATTTAGTGGATGACATGACTAGACGACTAGATGAGCTGGAGGCTTCCCTGACGGTGACGGCGGATACGGCAACGACGGCGAGTAGTCCGACAAAGTGATTAGATACATACACAACCAGCAACAATAATGGCTAAGGGTGGGTGCGTGGGTGGAGTTAAATTCTTCCGGTTTATGAGCGATACATTCTTTTCTTTCTTTCTCGTCCCCTTCAGCATGGTCATACATGACTAAAGTGCATAGTTTTACTCCTTGGGAGGAAAGTTGCATATTATACAAGCAAGATACCCTGAGAGCTGTCTGTCTATTACAAACCAAATCCAGATATACCAAAAGAAAAACACACACATTATATTCATATTCGTGTTTATTTTAGCCAAAAAAGACTATCGGATCTTTTTTTTTAGTCCTTTGTTCAAGTCTTCCGGTCATAACCAAGAAAACTAACCCCCGTCGTAAGAGTACACGAAAATCCCAGTTTAAGAAGATCTACAGCTCATCCTTCGTCTCTTCCTTCTCAACACCCAAGAACCGACGCAGAACATTGCTCCGAGCAATGAGATCATCAATCTTCTCAGGAGCCGAGCCACCCTTCGACAGGATCTTCTTCAGACGCGTGAACTCCTTCTTAGCATACTCGTTGTTATCGGCCAACTTCTGAGAGACCCGGACGTAGTACTGCGCATACTTGTCCTGCAGGCCCTTGGCGGCCTTGTTAATCTCGCCAACCAGGGCTGAGAAGTTCTCCGACGAGGTGTACTTGGCGACCAAATCGTCCAGCGAAGGGATAGTGCCAGCCTTCTCGTTCAGGCTGCCGCCAACGGCGCGGTTGGTGCCCGCCTTCTCGTTCACGTAGTCGACGAGGGCAGCCTCGGAGCGAGCGCCGGAGTAATCGATGGGTTCCTTCGATCCCTTCGGGAAGAACTTGATGGTCGGGTATCCGGTCACACCCTGGCCTTTGGCGGTGGCACGAGAGTTTTCGGCTTCGGCATCAACCTTGGCGATCACAACGTCGGACTCGAGGGCGAAGTCGCTGGCGAGGGTTTCCCAGACAGGGGCGAGAGTCTTGCAGTCTATATATTGTTCCAACGTTTTAGTAAGCCTCAGTCCACGATATACATCCAGTTAACTGGCAGAGAAAGTAGGGAGGAAGAGGAGGTATTAACTCACGTCCACACCAAGGCGCAGTGAAAGCCACAAGGACATCCTTGTCACCACCGATGATCTCCGAGAAGGACGAGTCTGTCAGCATCTCCACATTGCTGGGCTCCTTCTTCGGGCCGCGAGGCTTGACGCCAGTCTTCTCGGTGATGAAAGCAGAGAGACTCTCCAGGTCACGACCACCCTTGTAGTCCTCGGGCTCATCGCTCTTGCCATCAAACCACTTCAACGTGGGGAAGCCCTGAATGCCGAATCGCTTGCCCAGATCGCGGTTCTCGTCCGCATCAACCTTGCCAACGGTGACCTTGTCCTCGGCGTGTGCGAATGCCGAACCCAGCTGCTCATAGATGGGAGCAAGGGTCTTGCAATGACCGCACCAGGGGGCGAAGAACTCAACGAGGGCCGGCTTGCCGGACTTGAGAACAACCTTGTCGAAATTCTTAGGGATAAGGTCGATGACGGCGGAGGAGGCGCTGACGATGCCGACCAAAAGGGCCAGGCAGCTCACGAGGAGGAAGCTCAGGCGAGCCATCGTGGGAGGTTTCGGATGGAGGTTATGAGAATAAATTCAGGATAGATGATAAATTGGGTCCCCTAGTTATGTCCTCCCAGGTTGAATAAGATAGTCGATCCAATTCAGATAGGTTGAGGAAAGGGAGGGAATGTCATAATAAAAGTAGTTCAACGGGTTATTTAGTTAGGATTAATAACACTTTAAGCTCCCGCCACCAAAGCGGGTCAAGAAAGGACACCTAAGCTTACATGATGATTATTATTTGTTACACATCTGCATCTACTTCATAGTACTAGGTAGTTAATCATAATAATAATAATAATAATACTAATAAAAACAATGACTACTTGGCACGTGTCTTGTATTCTTGTGGTAGCCATTATCATTACATAAATCCCTTACGACCGTCACCGTCTTGCTGCCAGCCAACTGTTGGCGTCAGCAAATGTCTTTCCATCCTTGAACTCCTTCCCTGCCTTCTGTGCTCCCTCGTAGATCTGTTCCGATAAAGTCCAATTAGTCAAGTCAACTCCCAACACTACTACAGAATACAGGACAAAACCACTTACCGCATCCCAAAGCTTAAACGCCATCTCCAGGTTGCCCGTAAAGCTATCGCTGTGTTGGAACCATTCTTTGCCCTTGGACTTCACCTCAGTTCGTGCTTCCACAGACGTCGGGTCAGCCTGCAGCGGTAAATCGTCCAGATATGTGCGCACTGCAATTCCCAGACCACAGTCATTGTCGTCGATAAAGGGGAGCCTGTATACTGTCAAAATAATACTCATTTGCTAGACTTGATATCGCTCACTTGATACTAAGGGCAGTCCAATCATCCCGCTCCCGGTCGGCATCGCCACTCAGAAGGAGTCCAGCCAAAACGACCTCAATCAGATTCCGTAAGGTGGCGCGAACTTCCGAGATAAGCGAGCGGTAGCATAGAAGCTGTCTGCTGAGTGGTCCAGAGTACCCAATGCTCTTATGTTGTAACTTGGCAATGCAGGCCACTCGAGAGACCAGCATGTTAAAGCTTTTATCCTCATCTGGTTCAAATCAGTCGATCAGGTTCATGACCCTGGGGGTAAAACAGAAATCCACCGGCTTACCTGATCCTCGCATAGGCCCTCCCGAGACATGGGAGAACCATGGCTTGGAATTGAGCAATCCAAAACGCAGCATCTCGATGGCAAGGAATGTAGCCTCTTCGAGGGCATGATCCGCTGGACCTAGGACACTCAGTGCTTGTTGAAGGCAAACACCCCACGATGTAAGCTGATGCTTCTCATCAATGTACCCTCGAAGTTGCAAAAAGCGCCAGAAAACATTGGCGAGGACCTCATCTTGCGAAGACAATATCTATTTCCGTTAATCTACTTCCCTTCAAGAAATGGTGTAAATCATACCGGAGATTCTTTACTAGCAAAGGACTTGGAGGCGAAGTCCGAATCCTTCAAACTTTGAACGGCCAACTTAAGCGGTCCACACGACCCCTGCTTCTACGTTAGAAATCCAGGGGGGGGTCTTATTATCAAGTTAAATGTATGACTGGGCTTACCTGCAACTTTTTCAATGATTCGGGCAATTGTTCGGTGCGAATCCTCCAAGACTGGATCGTTTCCTTAACCGATGGAAGGGTTTTTAGGTTAATGGATGCATCTGACTTTTCATCGTACCAAGTGCGCACGTTGATGACTTTGGTCTGGTAAAACCGATGGAGTGAATTTGACAGTAGGCAAATTGCCTGAGTGCGGATGGGGGTAAGGGTTGTGCCGGCAACCTGGCGGTATATGTCCGTATCTTCGACCCCCAAAGGAAGAGAAATCAAAACCTCCCCAGTTGTCAAATAGTTGGGCACGTCAGGGCCGAGGATACCAGTAGAAAGGTAGAAGTAAAGCTCTTCCGGCAACCGCTGGCCAATCAATTCATGCATATCGTTGGGGGTGTTTTCGGAATCCATAGGACCAACTCGGCCTTCTTGATCCATGTTGACATGATGTTTCACAGTCATCAAGGCGCGCTTGTAGCTATCCGTGTATTGAAGTTCCTGCATGCGAGGGTTCTCTTCATACTGAGTGCATAGAGCAAGAGCGCTTCGTCCAGCAACGTGAAACATTTGTTGGGCGTCTCGAACGGCATTGGATTTTCCGGCGAAATTTTGAGGGTTTTCGAGGATAGGGAAGGTTGGCAGGAATGAAGATCCCAGGAGGAGGCAGAAATCGAGGAATTGATCATTGGTCAGTCGACCTAGATCCTCCATGCATTTCTCCTTGGTGACCCAGGTGAACTGTGCTGGGTCAATATCAATCCGGGTGATGAATTTATCGATCTCAAACATCAAGACTTCAGACGGCCCACAGACGGCATCAACCATCGGATTCGTTCCATTGGCAAGGTTGGAGAGCTACAATTGAATCAGGTATTAGACCAAACAACCGAGCAAGTAGAGAATTATGCTTACCTGGGCTGCAGCACTGTAAGGGGCCACAAGGTAATCCACACCGTTTTGGCGGAGGATGCGTTGTAAGAAACGGTAGAGAGTTTTCGGACGAGGGGTACCTTATTCAGTCGGGGTCAATTAGCGCCCACAGTAAGATATGGACATCACCAGCTCCCTGGAGTATTCCATGCAAGGATGCAGACTTACCAGCACCACTGAAGGCGTCCACGACCTTGTCGGCGTGTTGTTGGTCGTAGAGGTCCCAAGCTTGTTCGAAAGCACGTACTGACTCTGGGGAGACGTGGGGTCGTTGGTCCTTGGTGCCAAAATCAAGGCCCTCAAAGACAAAGAGACAGCCAATTCCCAGCTCCTTGAACGCCTGCAGCTCTCTTTCAATGTTGCTTTTCAATGCGAAGGGGAATCCACCTAATGCGACCAACAGTGGCTCGCGTGTGGAGGGGTGGAGAAGATGTTGGGAGATGTAGTGCGACGCATCGATACCGACAACGGAGCCTTTGAGCACTGAGAGAGGGAGGGAGGAGGTGCGGCTCACGAGCCAGTCATCCAGCAAGCGGACTGTTTGGATTAGTTCGGTGTGAGGCGACTGGGGGCGTCTAGCTGGGGCGGGAGAGCTTACTCGGCATCTTTTTCAAGCTTTGGGATGGTTTCACGGACTTAGGTGCGCACGCTGGATGTAGGCATGGAGGGTCCGGGAAAAGTAAGGGAGAGGGGGAAGAAGAATCAAGAGGGAAATATGAGAGAGGTGGAGAGGAGTAGAGGGAGGGGAGGTGGAAAGTGGAAGGGGAAGAGAAAGGTTGAAAAGGCTGAGGGGAGCAGTTGGGGGACGATAAAGCAAGAGATGTCACTCTCAGTCACGGGGATCGCCCAGGGCGGTGGCTCCCGCATCCATCAATATATATACATCAGATGGAAACTCCCACCATCGATCGACATATGAGTTGATTTAGCCTCCTCAATTATAATACTTTGCGACCTCGGTATCGATATATATCTATATCTATATTTAGTTCAGATTATTCAAATTTCTTTGCACCTAATCAAGTGGGGGAGGAAAAAACCCCCCCGCCTCAGAAAAGTTCCCGGATACAAGAGATAACGAACGATAAGTTCCTCTCTTCCTGAATCACAACCCTCTCTCCCATTTAGTGTTTCGACATCCACTATCAATCAACTTAATCAAAATACCTTCCTTCGTCATGGAAGAAACTGTCGGATCCTCCATCCAGCTCCCTGTCGTGGACATCTCCAATCCCAACGATTCTGTCGTGGGGAAAGAGATGCTTGACGCAGCCACTCAATACGGCTTTTTCTACGTGAACACCAAAGGAACTGATTTTACGGCCGATGATGTGAAGAAGGCTTTTGGAATGGTATGAACAACTATTCTCCCTTACTCCTTCTCTTTCCTGGTGGATTAAGGGTCCATTCCGAGTAGGGATGCCGTCCACCATCCAGCTCCCTGACATTTCCATATACATGACGCTCACCGGAACAAACAGTCCAAAGACTTCTTTATGTCCCCTATCGAGGAAAAGGCCACATGTTCTATCCAGCCTAATGTGTGTTCCATCCCTTATCCTTCTGGTTTAGGGGGGAAGAGATCACCCATATTGACAACATGTGTAGAATCACGGCTGGTCTGGAATGCATATCGAGACTCTAGATCCCGAACATCAACGGGTAAGTATACCTCTTCAAGAAATAATGCAACCCTTGTCTTCTACCACCTATACCGTTCAAAATAGGACATAGCCCATTACATATACCATCACTAACCAAGACGACATTCCGGATACATAGACCGGCGATTTCAAGGAGTAAGCCCACCCCAAAACCATCCCCAGAGTATACATTATCAACTAATTACCCGGATAGGGCATTCAACTTCGGCGAATTCAAGAATGGCAAGGCCCAACAGCCACTTCCCCCGACTCTCGCCCCACACGAACCTGAGATAAGCCATTTCTCAGATCTGTGTCTAAATACCTGCAACCGCATTTTGACATTGCTCGCCCTCGGACTCGGCGTAAGATCCTTCCTTGCTTCCTTTCTTCCTTCATTTCCTGTCAATTTCCGAAACGGGCGATGAATTAAGAAACTCCCCTGTTCTAGATTCCAAATGATTTCTTCTCGACACGCCATGACCCCCATCAAGGTCCGACGAGCTGCACCCTGCGCTATCTATATTACCCGTCAATCTTCTCTCCATCCACATCATCTTACAAGCATGACAAGGACGTCCGCGCGGGCTCTCATTCAGACTACGGAAGCATCACACTTCTTTTCCAGCGGCCCGGCCAGCCAGGACTGGAGATCCGGACGCCAGAGGGTTCCTGGGCCCCGGTTCCGGTGCAGCCTGGTCAAGCTTCATCCGCAGATCCGAGCCAGGTTGAAGGGGAATTCGAGTTTCCCCCCATCCTGGTCAACATTGGAGACCTTCTGAGCTATTGGACAGACGGGCTGCTAAAGTCGACTGTGCACCGGGTGGTGTTTCCGCTATCCGAGCAGCGAAGCCCTAACCCGCAGGATCGGTACAGTATTGTTTTCTTCTGTCATCCGCTCGATAGTACCGAGCTGGTCCCCGTCCCTAGCGATTTAGTCACGGCGTATCGCCAACAGCGGAAGGAAAGCGGGACCCAAGATGAAAAGATTGGCTTTGGAGGCGGGGCGGGCAACCTGGAGCCTGGGAAACGGGCCCTTACAGCGTACGAACATCTCATGTCACGGCTATCTGCCACATACAGTTTCAAGAGGTGAACGGGTAATCAGTTTACCAGGGTACGCTACGTCATGATAAATAATCGGTTGCAAGTGAGATAATTCCAAGTCAACTCAAATCCAAGACCATTCAGTTCATAAAGTAACGGGTCAAATGTACGATGCATTAGGTAGGAATGCATTTGATGCAGTAAATACATTCACGGTTCTGACGACCAGAGAGAAGGGTACCTAGCCAATGGCATGTCGAAGATAGAGCATACTTGCCAAAAGAAAACGCTCCAAACGGACGAAGGGAAGGGGAGGTACTATGAAAGGTATGCAGGGCAATTGCTTACAAAAGAAAATCGTCCGGCGTCAAGGCAATAGAAACAAAAGGATGGTAAAATCAACATAAGGGCAAAGTGCGAAAAACAAATTGGGTTGTCTTGCAGAGGGGGAAAAGCGCAATTCATGACCGCTTGAGGTGACTCATGTGTATCAACAGGCATTATGATATGCCCAGCGTTAATGAAACAAATTTAAACAAAATATGGAAGGTAATATGATAAATAACAGAAGACATTCGCCAAAAAAAAAAGAAAAAGACATACAAAAGGTATCTTTGTGATGAATAGGAACGCCGCCAGGTTCTGAAATGCCATGCACGGGTAGATGAGAAACCTCGAGATAACGGGGGGGAAAGACATAGAAGATGGCATATATGACGCTATGCAGGGCAGGATGCATTATGGAATATTAGACGATTTCATGCGTTCATTTTCAAGGTGAAGTATGACACCAGTGACGGTGGTAAACCCACGCCGCTTTTTGGCAGTCTTTACTGCAGTATTTGGTGCGGCGGCAGCGGCGACACTTTGCGAATTGGCGTTGGAATTCTTCCCATTTGCCACACTTGTAGTAGGCGCATTGACGAATGCCGCCTCTGGATTCATCCTTTCGGCAGAGATTTCTCATGACAACGCATGCCCAGTATTGCATGTCCTTCGTATGGTGTCGAACGGTAAACTTCTCCACCAGGGGGAAAATATTCAAGTCATCGGGAAGGAGATATTCATCCTCCTCCTCGATGGGATCGGCGGTTGAGGTTCCCTCGTCAAACAGTTGAAGTTCACGATCAACCTTGAGCTTCGGCACCAGGTGGGAGTTTTGAAAGTACGAGCGAAGGTTGCAGTATTTCGAAACGTATGCTAGGAGTTGGAGAGACATGAGAACATCCTCGTCACGAGGCATTGTCGTCAAAACATTCTGGGATGCTGCCGTTGACCGCTCACGAAAGTAAAGAGAATAGGGACTCGGAACAATATTCGGAGAGTTGGTCGTGTTGGCTGTTTGGGCAGGAGACAGTCCCAGTGTAGTATTCGCCTGTGTATTACCATTGTTGATTGTGCTGCCGTCCACGGTGGATCGATGTGTGATATTGAACGTCTCGGCCTCCTGTCCCTCAGAAGGGTCGGCGACAGTTAGGTCATGCGTATCGGACACACCGTTCAACATTGCCTGCCTATCTCCGACTTCATCGATCTCCATTTGATTCTGGACCAAAGGCTCAGTTGCCACTTCGGGCCGGGCACCGTCTTCCATCGAAAAGCTTTCACCGTTTCCATCGTCAGATTCACCCGAGGCGGACTGTTGTTGCCTCAAGGTGGGCCGCTGGGTCGGAAGTGTAGTTTGAGTATTGTTTCGGGCTTGCACAGGACCGCTGGGCGTGGTTGGCGATTCGGGCTGAGAAGTGATCCCATTATGTAGACCTGGAAGCATGCTGGGCAGTCTCTCAGTATCACGGACAGGCCGGAGGCCGAATCCATCAGCGGTATCCATAGGTGGTAAAGCAGTTGCTAGGGGCTGTATCGCCCTATGACGGTGGCCTGGATGCAAATAACGAGCATCATGAGTGCGAGAGGTCTGAGTTTCTTGGGTAGTAAATGTGCTTCTTTCTGGGGGGGAGGTCATCGGCAAGCGCGGAGACGAGGTAATGTCCATTGCGTTGTTGGAGTCAGGAACACGGGTTTCCTGGGTATACGGAGGGATCTCGATGCTGGGGGGAGGAGCCTGGCGGCGAGAAGCCCGTTGGTCCGCATGAGAGCCCTGTTCTAGGAAGGCTGGGCGTGTAGAAGGTTCGGGGATGGTAGGAACGGGCTTCGCATGATGTCTCGATGAATGTCTCTGGGTGTCAGGATCCGCCCGTGCGCGAGCCTTGTCGACAACCTTGATGTAGTTATCCAGGATGGTCGCAATCACCGGTACCATATCCGCCTCAACGACTCTGGTCCTCACCCCTTCCGAGCCCCGTACGCCGATGTTGACGACACACTGGAAAGCGAGACTCCATTTCCACATCTCCATTAAGTCTCGACTTCGGCCCTCCTTCAGGATGCATACCAGCCGTTCGATACCGCCATCGACGGTGAGAATATCACGAATCCGAGCAGAGGAAGTAGTGAGGTAGGCGAGATGGTTAAGGGAGTTGATTAGTGGGAGGGTTGATGTACAGTCGAGGGCACGTCTGTCATAAAGGGTGGTGGTGATATTGACAGAGGCCTTGTTGACGTTAGGGATGCTGAAATTGACCTCGCGCATGTTGGGCAGAGAAATAAAACGCCCAGGCGTTCTTTGATCGGATATAGTCGAATAAGAAAGAGGATGATGATGGGAGGTCGGCCAGAGATGGCTGATCTGCCTCAACCCCTAAGTGAGATTGATTGAAACCCCGAAACGTGACCCGAGGGTAGGAAGAGATGGAGGAGGGGGGGAAGGAGAAGATTCTCAGGAGAGAAGAGGTTGAAATGTTTTTTATGTCTCAGTCATGAGGTATTCGGTATAGGAGAGTTGCCGGGTTGGCAGGAGGATTCAAGGGTCGAAGGGGTGGAGTGGCGATGAGGATGTTTGCAGAAGAAGGATGAGGAGAGAGAGAAAGGAAAGGGAGGTTTTGATCGAGCCAAGACCAGTCAATCAGTCAGAGGCTAGTGAGGCAGCCACGATGATTGATTCACCGCCAAACAACTCCCAAGTAGTAGTGGTGGTAGTAAAAGGAGAGAACCAGAAATGAATATCCAAAGAAAACGACATAAGAAAAAAGAAAAAGATGCAAAGAGTTCTTGGTGGGAAGAAGTCGGTTGGGGATGATGATAATGATGGCGGCAATATCGATGGGGGCAAAAGAGAGAGGAGGGACGGGAGTGAGAGTCGCGGCTGAGAGCGAAAGCGGAGAGCCTGTCTCGTCAGGCGCCTGAGGCGCCTTCCTCTATTTTTATTTTATTTTTTATTTTTTGGCCTTTGCCCGCCACACTCCCTTTTGCCTCTCCCATTACCAATCGATTTGCTTTGAACTACCATCTACTAGGATCAATCTTCTTTTCTTGGTACAATATTCTTACCATTCCGTGACCACCTAGATACCTTAGGTGCCTACCTTACTGCGTATAAAGTAAAGCAATACTGAGTGGGGTACTAACAAATCCGCATTTACTACTATTCCTCACTATGAGGGGGGATAAGAGAGCCCCCAAGGAGGAAGGGGTCCTTTTTGCCACCAAATGTACCATCTGGTAGGGTGACCTTATCCATCTGCCTGCTAAATGCCTCCAGTTGACCTGCACATTCTTTCTCCCCTTTCTTCTTCGGTTTGCGACCGGATTCCGAAGTCGTTGTACTACCAAGGTTGGCACATGGTGGTTTCACCGATTCTTCGTTGGTTATCTAAAATGAGCGACCTTCCTGTAGATCGGGGGTGCAAGGTCCAAGCCAAGAACCCACATCCCCATTAATTCTTCGCACTATGGCTCCAGGGGTCTTGATTGTATTATTATTATTATTATTGACTATTGAAATGGTCTCGACTATGTTGTTCACACTTTGAAGGCGATCGGGGCGGAGATAGCGAAAGATGGGATCTGACTCTCCGAAAGGGGTAACTCTGCATTCTCATGGCCTCCTTCAAATACCACAAGTTATCACTGCCCTTGATACCAAACTTTGTGTCTGTTTCCGCCTTGTGGGTAATATGTCCTTTAGCCCCTTTCTGTTTGGATATTTTGATATAGCCCCTTCCTCGTGGCATACTAAAAACCTTGCATATGGTTGGTGGAGAAAAAGCACAATATAGCTTATATGTTACCTACCTAGTAGGTACCTACCAGGTACCTGGTGTTACAATATTATATGAGCACCTGCACCTCTAATCTGACATTGTCTCTGCCCATCCTTCAATCCCCCCGAGACTGGTGGTCCTTGAGATCGGGTGTGATGCATGGAACTGTTATGAAGCGACAAAATAGATACCATCTATACAAATATATATCATACTAAGATTTTCTCCTCAAGGCCTTTAATATGTAGTATATCATTTCACCCAGAAACTGGAGTTATCATGACCTCAACACGTACCAGTACCAACATCAACAGCATGTTCATGTTGAGTCAGTGCGCAGACGGAATGCGATCAATAGTTGCAAGCCAATAGACCAAGGCCAGCCCACCTCCAGAATCTTACTCCGGAGTATATCTCAGGGCACTAAGAAACAGGCAAGTCCATGACGAGGGGGTTTGAATATATATATATATATGATGACGATGTACAAAGTAAATGATATCAAGTAGTCAGAAATAAAAATCTATATTGACTGGTATCTACCGATAGACAAGCTCCACAAGCAATAAAAGTATCTATTATCAAAAATACTGATGAGCAAAAAGATAGTCCCAACGAGCAACTCTCCAACCGACTGAGCTACGAGCTACATGGTCAGTTGATTCAATTTCTAAAATCTTTACGATTTGATGGTAAGGAATTTGACTGTGATGTACTATTTAGGCTGCTTATACAGTCTAGTGTCCCCCTCTATATCCCTGCGCGAATATCAACAACAGGTTGCACATTCATTATAAGCCAATATATGGAATAAAACAATTGCAAACGGTGCGAACATTTGAAGAATAAATACCAACAACAAACTATTCCACGTGTAGTTTGCGTTAGACGGGAAGCACCTAACAACCCCCAAATACATATCCCGCCTACTTCGTAGATGGCCTTCCCATCGAGAATAGCCATATTACTAATTGCGTTTCATGACCCCTCAGTAGTAGAAGACTAGAGAGGGGCAAGCACTGAATTAGTCAGACACAATTTCCAAATGATCCGTTGTTGGGTATCTAGTGGAGACACGAGCTCCATATGAAATACACAGATCACCACAAAAGTCATGGTTGATGAAGAGTGGGTTGAGTAAGTACGTAGTACAAATAATGGAGTGGTCAATTTTCTCCTACCAGTTGTGTAGACCCGCTTCAGGGCACATTGAACGATCCACAAATGGTGGTCATCATAGCCGGACCCGCCACTACAGTCCAGGCACAATGATGGTTTGGTTGAAATTAGAACGGAACAAACATCCGCTTGTATAAAATGTAAAAGGTTACAAGGACTTTTTGTTCATGTGGATATGTATGGCTCAGAGAATCCAGTCAGCTCATGTTTGTTTCAATAAACAAGGTTATAACAGAAGAGCATAAGCGGTGTATACCAGTGCCAGCCGAAAAGTACATTATCAATTACAAGGGAATAGAAGAAGGTACCTACTTACATCTTGATGGCTTTCCCCAAAACTGACAACTTACATATTGGCACTCGATATAACAAGGTTCTGTGGCTTGTCAAGTCATCGAACTTTGGGCCCTGCATCCGATAGCCATACGATCGGTAGGTGGTAGTTAGTCGGCCCTGGAGACACTAAGTTTTGCATGTATTGGAGTTTATCTTTTGTAACAGATACAGAGTGTCCATAACCAACCAATTGGAACGAGGTCCTGTATTAAATACTCTGAATTCTCACAGGTCTAATAAAAGCAATTCCTTGATTTACAACGGCCCCCTCATTCCAGACAAAGGGCCATTTTAGTGAGTGGAGAGAGGGGGTTTAGATTGACCGTTATCGAGTTAATATATATTGTCATGTTCCTATTATAGGGTTTCCTGAAGTTTTTCCGGCCTATTGTCCAAATGAATTAGTGACAGGCTTGAAGATGGCCGGAGAATGCTGTATTGGTTAGTCACTTGACGCATTTAACGCACTGTAGACATCTGTTTTCATTGGACTACACCGTATGATGATTGGGGGGAAAGGATTGATAGGTTGAGTAAGAGAATATATATCTTTTTCTCTATCAGGTAGGTACCTAGGTACCTGCCTAGTTATTACGGAATATTGTGACTTGGCGGATTGTCAACTGCCTAAAGTAAGAAAGAAGTTGCTGTCAAGTCAAGGGTTGGAGAACGGGTGTCATGCATGGATGACGCGTGTGGAGCAACTCTGCATGGGTATTGGACAATTCGGGAAGGAAGAGCCCTTGCTAATTGTGATAGTCCAACATGATACAATAACCATGCCCTATTCAATTTAAAGCCTTCGTTCTAACGGATGTCAGTGAGGAGTTCCGGTATCATCTCCGAGTCATTAATAGACACGTAGCAAATGTGATTCACCATCGAATTCTTTGGATATATAATTCATCATATGCAGGCAAGTATAGAGTAAACTTTGCCTAACTATCCTTCAAACGTGAAGAATTAGACCGAGTAGTTCGGTATAATACCACCTCCATGACTACCTCCTAGGTAACTATTATCCAGATGGTATTTAAGGACCCATATAGTAATTAGTTTTTATGAGTATTTGTCTGTTGGGGGAGATGGGAAATTGGTGGAACTGATTGATAGGAATTTGGGGGGAGGGTAAACTAGATACCACAACTAATAATGGTTTCTGATCGCAAATTGGGAGGAATTTTTCCTTATACATGATAATATATTCTGGGTATTGTTGCTCCTGAAATTATGCCCCTTTTCCCAGCGTTTGTTTCCACCAATACGCCCCCACTATGTACTAATGTTTTTGATCCCCTCCACTTTGAAGAGTTGTTAAGAACCAACCAGATGAGTAGTGCCGCCACAGAACTCCACCGAAATTAAAGGTACCAGTTTAGAAGGTTCCTCTGCTCTGCATTTTCTAACCCCTTTAAAGTTCCCTCTGCAGGAGTCTCTCTATCTGTCTGAGTTTCTGGTTACCCAGCCAGTCAAAGTTATATACAGGAATTTTTCTAGAATGAGGGGTTATGACTTATAAGAGAGAAATCAAGGAGGAAATAATTCGCGTGACAGAGGGTGATATCAGTTTCAGAATTGCAATTAATTCGGTAAAAGTCTGGAGTCGTGTCCATCTCCGTAATAACCCATGGCGTCCCAGCGATTTACCCGTCGATACTCTGCAGGAGCTTTCCACGGACCAATGATGGAGAGGCGGACTTGGGCTATGTACGGGTAATTACGCCGCAACATCCTCATCGAACCAAATTAACAACATACTCCGTGTCTACCTCGAGTTTCTCTTCTTGTGTATATGCTCGTTGCATTGTGGTGATTTTTCTGGAGACGAGTCATAATATCCTGCACCGACCCTGTAGCTACCTTACCTTTCTTTCTATTCTGAAAAGCACTGACCACCATAGTTGAAGTAGTGTGATCTTTGCTGTAATGAATCCTTCCTCTTGGTACCTCACTAGTGACAATAATAATAATAACATACCCATATTTGGATATACATAGTAGTACCTACTGCCTTATACCAGTACCTTTTGTACCTAAGGTAAAAGCACCTGTGACAAGGACAGGCAGAGTGAGGAGTACCAGGCGATAAGGGTCTTGTCTTTTCTTTTAGATGAGAAGAACAACACTAAAAACTACCACATACCTAAAATAAATCATCAATATACTAAGAGGAATAGGCTTCCCCCCTGAATCCGTTCCAACGACTAACTAAGGTACGTATAATAAGGTAGTATTCACCCTGTCTGCCAGAGGTGTTCCTTCAGCTATTACTTGAAGTCCAAGTAATTGTAGTAGTACACAGTAGTATTAAGGTAGGTAAGGACCTAGGTCGTGGTGGTGGTAATAACAATAATTATAATAATAATAATAATAATTTAATTTAACACTATGGTATATAACTAGTATGCTTGTACTCTATCACTGACAACAAGTAATCATGCACTAGACAATTCCGTATTATATCGTTATTATTATTACATACTATTGTTGTTGTCATCTTCCCTGCTCTTCCGATTTTTCCCCTTTTTGGCCCTCGATTTTTCTTCCTTTGGATTTTATGTTATTATTTATTTTTTTTGGTTTTTTTTTTTTAAAAAAAAAAAATCAAATGCTTAGAGTGATTTCCAATCTCTTCATCATTTCCGTCTTTCTTTCTTTTTAATAATCCTCATTATTCCAAGTCTACCCCCTGCTGACTTGAATACCAGAACCACCGCCATTGCCCCGGGTCAAAACTTTCTTTCTTTCGCTCGGTCGCTTCCGCCGGTGCTCGCTCCACATCCAATCAGCCCCCCCTCTCTCACTCTCTCCTTCACCCTCTTCCTCTCTCACTCACTCCTCTCCCTCTCTCTGTGCTTTCATCTCTACCGCCCTCTTCCCGCCCCCTCTCTACGTCGCCCTCCCAGCCAGTCCCCTGGATACCACCACGCCGCTTCGGTCATCTCAATTCATCACTCCTCCTCCCACCCCCAAACTTAACGCCTCCTTTTCCCAATTGATTTCTTCCCTCTCCAGGGGCTCGCTCCGTCACAATGGCAGCCGATATGAGCGGCGAGCAGATGCAGGCCAAGATCACCGCCGCCAGACGCGAAGCTGAAGGTCTGAAGGATAAGATTAGGCGCAGAAAGGATGAGCTGGCTGATACTACACGTACGGACCTCCATTCCTTTTCGCAAACGATCAATCTTCTGTCACGGGAGAGTCGCCTCGGAGGAGCTCTGGTGGTTGTCAAGCTCCTTAATGAAGTTGTGTTGCTAACCTCCTTTCTTCCCATACTATACAGTTCGCCAAGTCGCGCAGAGCCAAACCGACACTTTGCCCCGTATCGGCATGAAGCCTCGACGCACATTAAAGGGCCACTTGGCCAAGATCTACGCCATGCACTGGTCGACCGACCGTCGTCATCTCGTCTCTGCCTCGCAAGACGGAAAGCTCATCATCTGGGATGCCTACACCACGAACAAGGTCCATGCGATCCCATTGAGGTCGTCATGGGTCATGACCTGCGCCTATGCTCCTAGCGGAAATTACGTCGCATGCGGTGGCTTGGACAACATCTGTTCTATCTACAACCTCTCCTCCCGTGAAGGCCCGACTCGTGTTGCGCGCGAACTTTCTGGCCATTCTGGTTACCTCTCATGCTGCCGTTTTATCAACGACCGTCGAATCATCACCTCCTCTGGCGACATGACCTGTATGCTGTGGGATATCGAATCTGGAACCAAGGTGACTGAGTTTGCCGACCATCTCGGCGACGTAATGTCCATCAGCATCAACCCTACCAACCAAAACGTCTTCGTCTCGGGCGCCTGCGATGCTTTCGCGAAGCTTTGGGATATCCGTACCGGAAAGGCCGTGCAGACTTTTGCTGGACACGAGTCAGACATCAATGCTATTCAGTTCTTCCCCGACGGAAATGCTTTTGGAACCGGTTCTGATGATACTACTTGCCGGCTGTTCGACATTCGTGCGGATTGTGAGCTGAACGTCTACCAGGTAAGATCACTTTCTTCCCTGCGCCAGTATATCGGAACTAATAAATTCTTCAATTCCAGAGTGACCAAATTCTTTGCGGCATTACCTCGGTTGCTTTCTCGGTCTCTGGAAGATTGCTTTTTGCCGGTTACGACGACTTCGAATGCAAGGTATGCATCGTCACTCCTCTCGTTGAAATTCGAAATCACCAATTGACTTATTCAATAGGTATGGGATGTGCTCCGTGGAGATAAGGTCGGCTCCCTTAGTGGCCATGAGAACCGCGTAAGCTGCCTAGGAGTCAGCAATGACGGAATCAGCTTGTGTACCGGGTCTTGGGATTCTCTGGTAAGACTTCCCCCAAAAGGTCCACTCTTTCCGGTGTGGCGTATACTAATTCGCTTATTCCTCCTACAGCTCAAGGTCTGGGCCTGGTAAAGAAAATGAAAAACCCAAAAAAGCAAAGATACCCTGTCTCAGTCTTTTGCAAGTCCTTATCCGCAATTTTTCTATTTCCGCGCCAATAGGTCGAATGTCTGCGATTGTACGATAATTTTATTTTACCAAGGAGCAGTTTGTCGCGTTTTCGTCTATAATATGTACCATTGGGGAGTACCGGCGATGTCACCGGAAATTAAACAACACGCGGTACGTGAGACTCTCGGCCACCCGAGAGTCTTTTGGTCGGGTTACTGGTATCTCACCTTACAATGATTGGGCAAAGTCGGACAAATTGGAATCCAACGAAGAAGCGACAATACAAGATGATTGACGTGGTGATCTAATGATGTTGCCCATTGGCGAAATATCCAGGAATATGCCCCTTTTGGAATTCCTGCGAGTTTCGGTGGTTTGCAATTGTTTTCTCTCTTACTTGTTGTTGCCTTTTTTTTTTTTTTTTTTTTTTTT
>VCAU01000116.1:0-94046 GCA_015844325.1 Aspergillus nanangensis | reverse complement strand
TTTTTTTTCCTTTTTATTTTTCTAAGGAGGGTATTTCAAGGGATTTGAGCGGGGAGTATCGGTCCACTTCCGATCTCCACCCATAAACAACCTTCAGGCACTGTCCTCCTGACAGCATTATTGGCTGTGGGAACAATGTAACGATATGATGTGGCCAGTGGCAGAGTTCTACAACGGCTCTCATAAACTTTCCGCGGATGAATTGCGTCTTTCGCAAAAAAAGGCCGGAGAGGCCTTTCAACTTGAAAGACGAGGGGAGGAATGGAACGATGATGACTCCCTCTCTTGGCTTGTTGGAAGTAGAACCCAATCAATGAGAGACTCCAACAGAATTACAGTAGTTATGTCGATGGATCCTTGATTTCGGGGTTTATATGAGTAAGTAATTAATTCATTTGAGGATTCACCTGTCATGTGAATAATATGATGCATGTCGGGGGATTTCTCGGGGTGCGACCGAACGGATGATTTCTTTCTTCTTCTTTTGAATTGTCCGACCAGAATCATAATACCAAGTAATAATGAGAATCATGCTTCTAGCCAGATTTAGAACAATCGTCCTGTAGGATTCGAGAATTACCAAAAATGTTTCTCATATTGTGTCGAGTCATACATTGGCCGGTTTCGATTGAAAGTAATTACAATTAATTGGAAGACTTCTGGAATTTTCTGTAATTTCCCTCGATGTTGTTATGGTGAAACATTCGTCCTTCCCCCCCTTGTGTTTCTTACGTCGTCTTCTTTCTGCTTCTTCGCACAACTTCAAATTTCGCCATCTCCTCTTCTTCCTCCCCCTTCCCCCCCCTTTTCTTTCTTTTTTCCTTTCTCTTCATTCTTCCCTTCCTGCATCTGGGAGTGATTTTCCTTCTCTTTTTCCTTCATTTCCATTATTATAATTCTTATTCTTATTCCAGGTAAGTCAATATTTATTGACTCTTCTCCTTCCTCTCCCCCTCCCCACACTCCATTGTATTTCTGGTGTCCACATGGGCCGATCCATGGATAATGATGACTGACCCGACTGGATCCGACTCCCAGACTCAGCCGCAATTCAATCCGATCGAATCCATCAATCTCCATCATCAACCCATCATCATCAGAGTTGTTTCCTTGAACCTTCGCCCACAGAAACTGATGAGACGCTGGTCACTCGTGCATCACCATCGTCCATCCCTTTACACCATTCACCAGCGTTTGCAGCCCACATTGTAGGCACTCCACGATGCGGTGGCGGCTGCCTGGCGCCCGGTCGACCCTCCCCGCCAGCGTCGCTCTTCTTCTCCTCCCTGTTCTTGTCGCTCCGCAGCAGCCACAGGAACATCATGACCTATCTTCCACCCTGTCGGTTCCTCTAGGACCAACGGGACACAACACAAAACGCGATTCCTTTGCCCCATTGAACGTGAAATCCAACGATGCGAGCGCCCTAGCAACTCTGGCTCTGGCGGGCTCCGGCCGCGCCGTTCGAGCACCTCCTGCCCAGGTCAGCAGCCCGTCGGCTGGCCTGGCACCGCAGCTTCACGCGCGGTCTCTGCAGGATTGGGAGGCTGAAGACTTTGTTCTACTGGCGACCGTCGACGGTTCCATTCACGCCCGAGACCGCAAAACCGGTGCTCCCCGCTGGGCCCTCGAGGTCCCCAGCAGTCCCACCGTCGAGAGTATCTATCACCGTGCCAATCGATCGATGAGTTTCGACCGCTCCCGGCCTGAAGATGACTTTATCTGGATCGTCGAGCCGAGCCAGGACGGGAGCCTCTACATCTACAACCCAGGCCCAGATGCGGGCTTGCAGAGGTTAGGTTTGACGGTCAAGGAGCTGGTAGACCAGACTCCGTACTCCGGAACGGTTCCGGCGGTTACATATACAGCGAGAAAAGAAACCACCTTGTACACCATCGACGCCCGAACAGGCACCATTTTACGAGTGTTCAGCTCACGAGGTCCCACGCCCTCGGGCCCCGAATGCCGCAAAGTGGATGGTCTGGACTTAGATGCGGAGGAATGTGATTCTCCCTCAGGAACCCTGGTGCTGGGCCGCATTGAATATGCCGTGGCTATCCAGGATACCGAGACGGGCGATCCTATTTGCACCTTGAAATACTCGGAGTGGACCGCCAACAACCATGATATGGACCTTCAAAGTCAATATTTTCGGACCATGGACCAGAGCCACATCTACAGTATGCACGATGGCGTGGTTTTGGGCTTTGACCATTCGCGGATGGAACGACCTCGATACACACAACGCTTCTCGAGTCCGGTTGTTCGAGTTTTCGATATCGCTCGCCCAGTCAATGTTGATTCCCCCGACGCACCGACTCCCCTCGTCCTCCTTTCACAGCCGTTACAACCCCCAGACCCAGATTATGGATCCCTCGACGACAGAGACACACGGGTCTTCATTGATCTTAGCGAGGCCGGTGGTTGGTATGCGATGTCCGAGGAAACATACCCCCTCGTCACTGGGCGGGCTAAAATGGCCCAGTGCTACGACAAAGATTACTTCAGCGATGGGCAGCCTTTGATGAGTTTGACGTCTTCCCAACAACACGATGCTCTAGCTGGCGTTCATTCCGTCAATGGCCCACGCGTTCCGCGTCGCCAGATCCCTCGGATCTCTGGTCCCTCTTCGATAGACCTGTCCAATGACACCCCGAAAGAGATGCTGGGTAGTCACCCATCGGAGCTGGCACTTCCGCCCGCCTTACGGCATAGCACCATCATTCGCAAGGGCTGGGACAATGCTGTCGATATCTTCGTCACTTTGTTGCTACTTTTCTTCGGCACGTTCATCTATTTCAACTCCCACAACATCCAAGAACTGGCCAAACAGAAGCTCGACCTGAAGAATATCATTTCGTCCTATGCACAGCCACCTTTGTCCACCCCATCGACCCCAGCGTTGGACACCGTCCATCTCAAACGGGAGAGGAGCCTGGCCCGGCCAGTGACCAATGTGACCGTGGACGTTGATATGCCTGAACAACCAGCCGGTCGAGACGAGACACCGAAACCCAAAAAGGCTCGGGATTCTCTGGCGCCCGATGCCACCCCTCGTGTGCGCATCCGCGAACCATCGCGTGGTCCGGAGGGCGATGACGATGTGGAAGACCTGGCTTTGGACGGCTCGGAAGACGCCACGCAGACGCCGAAGAAAAAAGCACGCCGTGGTCGTCGAGGAGGCAAGGCCCATAAACGGAGCAAGAAACCCGTGGATGAGAACGAGAATCTGGAGCAAGTGGATAGTGTGGTGAAAGAGGTGAACAATCTTCAACCGCCCTCCCGATTGGAGCCGGACATGAAACTCTCTCGAACCGTATCCAATGAGATTTATGAGATGGACGGCAGAATTCAAATCGGGCGACTGAGAGTATCTACGGATGAGGTACTAGGACATGGAAGCCACGGCACTGTGGTATACAAAGGCGAGTTTGACGGACGGGCTGTCGCGGTCAAACGAATGCTGGTCGAGTTCTATGACATTGCGTCGCACGAGGTGGGCTTGCTACAGGAGAGTGATGACCATAATAATGTGATTCGCTATTACTGCCGTGAGCAAGCCGCCGGGTTTCTCTACATTGGCCTAGAGCTGTGTCCAGCATCATTGCAAGACGTGGTCGAACGCCCCTTTGGATTCCCTCAGCTGGTTGGCGATGACGGTTTGAATATGCCCGATGTTCTCCGGCAGATTGTCTGCGGCGTTCGCTACCTGCATTCCCTCAAGATTGTCCACCGCGACTTGAAGCCGCAAAATATTCTCGTGGCAATGCCACGCGGTCGCGCTGGGCCGCGGGGCCTCCGGCTCCTCATTTCAGATTTTGGCCTCTGCAAGAAACTGGAAGATAACCAGAGTTCGTTCCGGGCCACTACTGCACACGCGGCAGGTACCTCTGGATGGCGCGCTCCGGAGCTGCTGGTGGATGACGACATGAGCCCCGCTATGCAGGGCGTGGAATCCCAGCACACAGAGTCCTCCGAGCCTGCAGTAGTAGACCCGCAGACCAACCGCCGTGCTACAAGGGCGATCGACATCTTTTCCCTGGGATGTGTGTTTTACTATGTCTTGACCCGAGGCGGCCATCCATTCGACAAGGATGGCAAGTTCATGCGAGAGGCGAACATTGTGAAGGGATATTACAACCTGGATGAATTGGACCGCCTGGGTGAATATGCCTTTGAAGCTCGGGACTTGATCCGATCGATGTTATCACTGGATCCGCGCCAACGGTAAAGGCCCTGAATAAATTTTGACAGCATCATCTATGTTTTCCAAATTACTGACTCTTTGTATGTAGACCGGATGCTAGTGCCGTCTTGACCCACCCGTTCTTCTGGCCCGTCTCCGATCGCCTTGCCTTCCTCTGCGATGTGTCCGATCATTTCGAGTTTGAACCACGAGACCCCCCCTCAGAAGCCCTACAGCTTCTCGAGTCGGTCGCCCCACGGGTGATGGGCCAAGAGATGGATTTCCTCCGCAAACTTCCCGCGTCTTTCAAGGATAGCCTAGGCAAGCAGCGCAAATATACCGGGTCGAAGATGTTGGATTTACTGCGGGCGCTGCGGAACAAGCGTAACCATTACAACGACATGCCAGAGCATTTGAAGGCGCAGATCGGTGGGCTTCCCGAAGGGTACCTGAATTTCTGGACGGTGAAATTCCCGAGTCTATTGATGAGCTGTCAGTCGGCCATCGTGCAGCTTGGGTTGACCCGGACAGAGCGATTCAAGCGGTACTTTACTGTACCGGAGTGAGAAGGAGTAGATGATTGTCGATCAACCGATCTAGAGTCATATACATACAACATATACCTGTATCTATGTGTTGGGTAGATAGCGGATGATGCGACCATGACACCATGGGATGTCTTGGATATCAAGTTTATCTACATAAGTAAACGTGCTAGAATACGAATCATCTTGAAACCCCGAAGACTCTGTGATTTTGGCCCATCATTCTTGTTACTAGTCGTGCTCCACCTTGAACCTTGAGTTTTTAGCTAAACCTCACAACACTAAACAAACCCCATCCTGAAATCAGCACTTTTCTCTCACCGTATCGGAGTCAATCGAACCAACAGAGGAGACTTGACCCAAACCGCATACGTCTCCTGGTCTTCCCATTTCTCCAGCGTCCCCGCCTCTCCCAGTGGCAGCGACATATCAAAGTTGTATAGAAGATGCGCCAGAAGGAGCAGGATCTCCATCTTTGCCAGATTCTGGCCCAAACAGTCTCTCGGACCCTGCAAGAACGGCTGGGTGGCCTCTGTGCGGTCATTTCGAAAGCGAGCTCCCTCGTCCACCCCTATGGTTGGCTCCAACCAACGCTCCAGGACAAAGGCCATCGGCTCCGTATAGTTTCTACGGGAGACATTGGCTGCCCACTGCATATAGGAAACGACCGTCTATTTTTTTTTGGTGGGTGTTTTGGTCAGCTGAAGTTAGAAACAAAACTGCGAACCCGCGGAGGGAGAATGAGTGGCACACTTACGCCTTCAGGGAAATGCATGTCGCAGATGATTGCGCCTCCGGACGGGACTCGTCGCGTCAGTCCTAGTGGCACCGGGGAGGTCAGGCGGATACCTTCTTTGATGGCCGCATTGAGAAGCGGAAGTTTGGCCAGTGCTCGCGCGTCCATATGCTCGCCACCACCTGCGAAGGCACTGCGCACTTCGGTCGTAACCTTCTCCAAGACGCGCGGGTTCTGCAACAACTGGTAGGTGATGCCCGTGATGGCAGTCTGGAGGGTATGGCTGCCGGCGACGATCAGGGTGGCAGCGTTGACGATGATCTCGTCCTCGGAGAGCTGCTTGGTGGATTTATCCAGGTAGGATAGGAAGTCTGGACGGGAGGTGAGCTGCGAGGAGGAGGAGGCATTGCGACGCTTCTGCACCTTTTCGCGGGTGGTGGCCTGGTGGTTGGCCATGGAGGTCTGCGCGGACTTGGGCATCGTCATCAACAGCAGCTTGAAGAGCCAGGGGTAGAAGCGACAGGCGGCGAGCTGCACCTTGGCCTTGAGGGAGTATACCAGGGCTCCCAGCCACTCGTGATAGCGGTCATTGTCGAGACAGGCGAAGTCCTCGCCGAAGCTGAGGGCGCAGATGATGTCGAAGGTGCAGTAGCTGAACCATTTTTGGAGGTCGATGGCGTCGGGTGGGGAGGCAGTGGTCGCACGAGCCTTCAACTGGGCAATCATCTTATCGACATACGAGACGACCAGGGGTTCCTGAGCGTGGAGCGCCTGGGAGCTGAAGGCGGGGGCGTAAGCTTTGCGGATTCGCGCATGGTCTGCATCGCCAGCGTCGAGGATCGAAACTGGCTGGCCCGGGATGGGCGGAGGCTGGCGGATGGGGTCCTTGGGGAGGGACTTGAACTGCGGGCTGGGGCGCTTCTTGTAGATGTCTTGCACGCAGGAGGGATCGATGAAGGACACTTCATTGGGGGCGACTCGGACGGTGTCGCCGTATATCTCGTGGAATTGTTTGATGCGGTGGGCTAGTTGACCGGATCGGAAGGCCAGCATGTACGGCAGGCGACTGATGGCCCACAGGAGAGGTCCATTATGGCGAGACAGAGGATGGAAATAGAGTCTTTTGACAGTCAAGAGGATGATCGCCTGTTGATGTTGTTATTATGATAGGAATGAGTACAAAAGGGGAGGATGAAACCTACCGAGATCACAGTGATGCCCCCGGCGAGACGATGCATTTCTGATTCCATACTGATAATATGGGGACAGCGATGAGAAAGATCCAGTGGAGGAGATGATGATGGATGGATGGATGGAGGATGTACTGGACTGGGTGAGATTTATATTCATCTTCTTCGTCATGATCATCATCCAGGCTTATTAATGCACGTTCCCCCATGTAACAAAGACACCCACCAACGGTTGATTCTCCTTCACTCTTGCAATGTCGTCCGTGTAACCAGAAGTGACTGGGCATGTTTAGGGCTCGGAGGGTCAGGTGTCTCCTGCCCTGTACAACATAACATGTTCAGGAATCAATCAATGGTTCAATCAACCCCTCAATCCACCACCGATTGATGATGGCTTCAGAGTCTCCTCAAGCTGAAAGAGCCACAGATCTCTCGATGTTTCGACTGGCGAGCACCGTCGTGGCTCTCTTGTTAAGCATGTTCCTGGTAACCAACTGACTGACTCTTGTTCCCTAACGGTTGACGCGGGATACTGATCTCCACGGAGACCTCATTAGACCTGGTGAGGGCCATCGACTAAGCTTCGGTTGTCTCTCATCAACTGACTGACTGATGGATGGTCCTAGACGATTATCTCGACAGCTGTTCCGCGCATCACCCACGACTTCCACAGTCTGAATGACGTGGGATGGTACGGGTCTGCCTTCTTCCTGACCATGTCGGTCTTCCAGACAATCTGGGGCAAGCTGTACAAATCCTGTTCATCGCAGCCATATTGATATTTGAGCTGGGAACTCTGGGTTGTGGTAACTTCCTCCCATCCATCGTGGATCGGATATGATATAAATAACACCTTCAACCTAGCCGTTTCCACCAACAGCACCGGGTTCATTGTCGGTCGTGCTATTGCCGGCCTGGGAGGAGCCGGCGTCATCGGCGGGACATATGTCATTCTAGCCTATCTTGTGTCTCCCGACAAGATTCCGATTTTCTACGGGCTGAATGGGATTATCTTTACCCTCGCGAGTGTGGTGGGCCCTCTGGTAGGAGGCGCGTTCACATCCAATGTGGCATGGAGATGGTGGTAAGTCCCACAGATACTACTATTGTCAAGACAACTGCTGGATACCATGTCAACATGCAAAAAAAAAAAATTTAAAATAAAGCTTCTATATCAACCTCCCCATCGGAGGCTTCGTCATGGTGGTATTGTTGCTCGCGCTGCAGTTACCATCACCTGCACAGTCGACGCCTCTCTCGGTGCGCCAGTTTCTCTGGCAGCTGGACCTCCCCGGATGTATCCTGATCCTTGGTGCCTTGGTATGTTATCTTCTTGTCCTACAATCTGGCGGGATCACGAAGCCTTGGGATTCGGCCCAGTCCATCGGGCTCCTGGTGGGCTGGGTGCTATTAACTGCAGCCTTCGCGCTGGTCGAGTGGTACCAGGGAGAAGAAGCCCTGCTGGCTTCTCACCATCTTCGCAGCCATGGCATTCTAACCTGCTGCATTTTTGCCTTCTTGTGAGTTATACCTCGTCTTTCCAAGTGCCAGCCGATATTCTCCCCGACTAACCGCAAAACCAGCTTGAACGCCGCCAACTACATCCGCATTTACTACCTACCAGTCTACTTCCAAGCAATCCATAACGACTCTCCTGAGCGCAGCGGCATCCTTCTCCTGGCTTATATTGTTCCAACATGTGAGCGACGCATCGATGGCTGCCGTGTGAGAAGCTTAATACTAATTCTAAAACAGCCGTGTTCACGTTAGTTGCGGGAGCCCTCCTTGGGAAAGTTGGGTACTACCAGCCATTCTTACTGCTAGGAGCAGCCATTGTCACTATCGGCTCGGGTCTTCTGTGGACTCTGAATGTGGATAGCTCATCCGCCAAGTCTGTGGGATACCAGATTGTCGTCGGAGTAGGGGATGGCATTTGCGTTCAAGTACCTATCACGGCAGTTCAGGCGTTCGTTGAACTGAAAGATCTTCCCACAGTGACCGCATTAGTGTTGTGTGAGTATATATATATATATATATATATAGCCATGAAGGGAAAACACCTTGTGTCCGTACATCCCTCTGACACCATGATAGTTTTCCAGCTCGGAAGCGGAGTGATTGGCGTGGCGGCTGGGGAATCTGTCTTCTCCAATAGACTCATCCAGAGTTTACCACATTACGCGCCGGGGATTACGGGCAAGGAGGTTCTCGATGTGGGTGCATCACAGCTGGAGCAGACGTTTGATGGCGACACCCTTCTCGGGGTCAAAAAGGCCTATCTCGTTGGCATCAAGGATGCGTGGATTTTGACCCTGGCATTCTGTGGAGCAGCCTTCGTGGTCTCAGCCGTTGCGCCCCGGGTTTCGATTTTGCGGAAGACAGAGCAAGAAGCGGGAGAAGCCAATCCTCATCAACAACAGGAAGAAGAAAAGGGAAATGAAGTGTAGCATGGTATATTGCATAGATTGCGGGTGCAGGGGATTTTTTCATGTTGAAGAGTCTGTTACGTGGTGTTTCTAAATTTCTAGCAGTATCGGGTCATTATTGGTGGATGTTGCAGATTGCTAATGTCCATTTAAATCTCACATTCTCTCTACTTTCGTTTGAGACCATATCCAGGATATAACAGGTATCCGGCCCAGGGATATGGTCAGTTGGGTGGAAACCGTTATACAAGAGTTGCTGTTTACCAGTGTCCGACCAAAAAAACTATGTCTCCTCGTCAAGATAGGACTCGATAAGCAATGTGTGATATTAATGATTGTCGGAACATCTTTTGTTTCCGAATGGATCCGGTTCGGAGATATAATCCTGCTCTCACAAATCATGTAGTAGTTGACACGGATAGGCTGTTGTGTGGTTGAAACTTCGTTGTTTTCGAATGGCATCATCCCCAGTACCGCGAAGAAGTGAGATCAGGGTGATTGAGCAAGCGGCGAAAATACGCACAAGACTCAATGCCCATCTGACAGGTATAGTTCCACATTTAGGAGCTGATATGGCCGACGGGTGGGCTAAACGCTACAGAATGCCCGTGGTGTATTTGTCGGAAGGACCGTCGAGTCGTCGGAGTGGTTGATTGTGTTCGTCTGGATTTTATCATTTTTGTGTTCGGAATGCGGGCTGTTGCTCCATCGTTAGGGAGATAAAGCTACGCAATGCAGCCCAACGATTCGAGGCTTCTTCATTGCCTGGCTCTGGTGTTGTTGCCTGGATCGTCGACATCTGGGCCATGTTTTTGGCAAAACGATCTCGCTCCACACTCTCCAGTTTTTCCTTACGCTTCATGGCGCCTGGTTTGTGTTTCAAAGTTTTCTGTTTGATCGTCTTGGTCTGATTACTGGGATCGTTCATCTCGGTCTCGGTCTCCGGCAAGGCATCGGCAAGGGAGTCGAGATTGGCAACCAGCTTTTTGGAGGCACGTCGGCGCTTGGTGGTCTTTTGGGAGCTTTTTTCTATTTTCGAAATAAGACCGGCATGTTTGATCGTACGCTTATCCTTCTTGGTGGTTGGAAAGGCGTCATTGAGGAAGTTGGATGGCTTGGTGGAGGGCACGGCGCCCCTGCCAGCGGCTTGGCTTTTTTTCCTGATAGATCTGACTGGCGCCTAAAGGGATGTGTTAGTTTTTCATGTGAGACTGGTTGATTCTGGGGGATGCTTGATCGGCTTACCATGGAAGCTGATTCCTAATGACGTCGGGACAAGAGAATGAGAAGGAACAAAAAGATGATCGCGAAAACGAACGTGAATCTTCCAACCGCAAGAAATGCGGCCCCGCTAAGCCGTATTCGGATGCGATCCACGTGCTTGACAGTCTCACCGCCCACGTGATGCCTGCTTGCCTCCCCACGCCAGTTTTTTCCTCTTTTTTTTGGTTCCCCCTGTTGGTTCTTGGTTTTTTTGTTTTTTTGTTGGGGTAAGAAGATCGATCCCATCCAGCGTCGTTGGTTGAACAAGGATTCAAAGCACACCAACCAACCAACCCACCTTCACCAGTCATCTTGACACTAACACTCCAATACATAATTACATCCCGAGTCCCACCCACTCCCACGTCATTTCTCGGAACAAAAACTACAAAAAGCTTCGACTTTATCGTCTCTAGTTCTCTTTTGATCCCGAACAGATCCACATTCACGGGTATTCCGAACCCACCTTTTCATCGTACTCTTGCATCAAGGAGCCACCCTGGGCACTCTTGCAAGAACTTCGCCTTCCTCATTTGCAGCTGATCTGTGGATGCCGTCTCCATTGCGCCTTTTCTCTCGCCGCACCTGCCTTCCTAGCCCCGTTACCACCGTCTTCGATCAACCTCGGTTCCCAGTCTCGCACTTGAAGCGACCTAGTTTCACCCTCTGCACATTTTCCTTGTGCTCATCATATCAATCCACTTATAACCTTCCCACTGTCGCTTCAGTACGCTCAGTATCTTATTCTACTCCTTTTCGATCTTTTACCAACTCTATCGACAACCCAACCACGATGACGATGGGCAAATCTCTTGCTCCGTTTCAGCGGAAGCACAAGATCACCGTTGTTGGCTCAGGAAACTGGTACGTCTGATATTGAATCATGAGTCAATCGCTTTCACCGGAATTTGCGTGGCTAATGCGATCATTCTCTGAAGGGGCTGTGCCATCGCTAAGATTGTCGCCGAGAACGCACGCGAGTACCCCGAATTCGAGGATGACGTCCAGATGTGGGTTTTCGAGGAGAAAGTAGAGATCTCCAAGGACTCCCGTCACTATGATCCATCCTCGCCTCTGTGCCAGGGCCCGCAGAACTTGACCGATGTGATCAACCAAACCCATGAGAATATTAAATACCTTCCAGGAATCACCCTCCCCAGCAATTTGCATGCCAACCCTTCGCTGGTGGATGCAGTACAGGACAGCACCATCCTGGTGTTCAACTTGCCTCATCAGTTTATCATCAAGACCTGTGAGCAGATCAAGGGCAAGATCCTTCCCTATGCTCGTGGTATCTCTTGCATCAAGGGCGTTGATGTGCGCGAAGAAGGCATCAGTCTTTTCTCCGAAACCATCGGCAATATTCTGGGGATCTACTGCGGCGCTCTCTCTGGCGCGAACATCGCGTCAGAGGTTGCACAGGGGAAATGGTCCGAGTCTACCATTGCTTATCACCCGCCGCATCTAGATTCCAAAGCTCCCTCCCCCAATATCTCACCTAACTCATCTACCCTAGACGTCGTTCATTTTGAGCACCAGGATGTCTCGGGCCGACCTTCCCGCGTGAAGCTGCAAGCGCTGCCTTCTGATTACCCGCCTGTGAACCATGCGGTTCTCAAGTCACTGTTCCACCGTCCCTACTTTCATATCCGTGTGGTGAGCGATGTCGCTGGAGTCTCTCTAGGTGGTGCTCTCAAGAACGTCGTCGCCATTGCTGCTGGATGGGTTGAAGGCAAGGGATGGGGTGACAATGCCAAAGCGGCAGTCATGCGGGTTGGTTTATTGGAGATGGTCAAGTTTGGCGAACAGTTCTTCGGTGCCACGATTAACACCCGGACATTCACCGAGGAGAGTGCTGGTGTGGCTGATTTGATCACCAGCTGCAGTGGTGGTCGTAATTTCCGTTGTGCCAAGCTGAGCGTCGAGCGAGGCCTGTCCATCGAGGAGGTTGAAAAGACTGAGCTCAATGGTCAGAAGCTGCAAGGAACCTTGACTGCGATCGAAGTGAATCAGTTCCTGAAGAAGCAAGGCCTCGAAGAGGAATTTCCTCTGCTGACTGCAGTCTATCGTATGTTCCCCCTGCCTCCACAGCTGTCTTGGCCTGAGATTTAGTTGCTGACGTTGCACAGGCGTTCTGGAGGGTAGCATGTCTGTGGATGAGATTCCTTCTCACATTGAGAGGTAAATAGGACCTGGTGATCTGTTCCCCTTTTTTGTTTTGTTTTTGTTGCAGCTTCGGTTATTGATTCCCGGAATTTTTTTTCTTTTCCTTTTCACAGCAAACCTCCCTCCCCTGCATTTACGGAATCGAACGGAGTGAACGGTGGTGGTGGTGGTGCTACTCAGGCAGTCTTGGCCCGCTTGTAAATGGCGCATGGGATTTTTATCTACATTTGCTCGGTTTTTGTTTTATCACTCATCCTCCATTGTCGGTAGGTAAACATTGGCATGGCTCTTTTTTTTTTTTTTTTTTTGGCGGTTACACATAGAGAATAGGTACTAGTATATATAGAGAGCGCAGTGACGCATGAAAGATTTCTTATTTTTTTTTTTATCTGTCCGTACGTATTATTATGAGTTCTCATGAATTCGCCCGTGCGCAGAGGTCCGAGGGTGGTTCGACAGGGTTCCAGACCCTCTCAACGTCGGCCGCTGCCAGGGAAAACGAACCTGCCCAACTGCATGATGTCATCTCTTGTCTCCTCGGCGGGGTTTGCAGGACAGGAACAGGCAACTTCGGAGATATCATGAAAATCGATTACCATTCCTGTCCCTCTCTCTATCTTCCGTCTGGTCATTTTATCACATTCCACCTCTCTCCCCCTTCCCACCAGTGGTGTGATCCCCCCTATTGCGTTCATCTCTGCAACAGATAAGACGCTGCCGCCTCCCACGATCCGATCGGCCTCTACAGATAAGCCATTGAGGTCGCACCGAACGACTTCGCAAGAGGAAGGGGAAAATGACCTCCTCACCGAAGTTCTATCTGCTTCCGCTGAAAGATGATGGATCTCCGGACGTACCTGGCGGTTACATCTATCTACCACCTCCGACAAACCCGCCGTATTCAGTGCGATTTGTGATTGAAGGCAGCAGTTCCATCTGCCGAGATGGCGTTTTATGGGTTAACGCACCTGACCATGGCAAGCCCTTTAATCGTTCCAGCTTTCGAAGTTTCAGGTACAGGAAATGCTCATTTTAAATTTTGTCTGCTTGCTGAGACCGAAGTAGACTTGTTCCGGACTTCAACAAGAACATCCAGATAGATATTCCCATCACCAATCCCGGCTCCTTCGCATTTTACACGACCTTCTCTCCGCTACCCGAATTCTCTGTCTCCCCTGTCTCGACCTCCGAGTCGTCAACAACACCAACGCATTACATTGATGTGGCCCCGAGTTTGAGCCTAAAGGGCCACCACCTCCCCCTCAATGCGTTGTCTATATTTTCCGTCATCTCCAAATTCATGGGAAGATATCCGTCAGACTGGGACAAACACCTCAATGGCATAAGTCAACGGAATTACAACATGATCCATTTTACGCCATTGATGAAACGAGGAGCCTCGAACTCGCCATACAGTATTTTTGACCAGTTAAAATTTGACGAGGAATCCTTTCCAAATGGAGAAAATGACGTCGCTCAATTGGTTTCGAGGATGGAGAACGATTATGGGCTACTCTCGCTAACTGATGTTGTTTGGAACCATACTGCCCATAACAGCAAATGGCTCGAAGAACATCCTGAGGCTGGCTATAGCGTCGAAACTGCCCCATGGCTGGAGGCTGCCTTCGAGCTGGACACAGCTTTGTTAAAGTTTGGACACGATCTGCAAGCTTTAAAACTCCCGACAGAGTTCAAAACAGTCGATGATCTTCTGGCGGTTATGAACGCCATGCGCCAGCACGTTCTTACCAAGCTCTGCCTATGGGAGTACTACGTTGTTGATGTGAAAGCAAATGCTAACAAGATCGTCGAAGGCTGGAGAGCTTCTGGCGCTATTGATTTGGACGATGATAGATGGTCACAGCTGGATCTCCAGGGATACAAAGACTTGTCCCTCAAACAGCAAGCAGCCCTCATTCGGGACAATGCTATCCCAACCGTGAAGCAAATTCTCGGGAGAAAGGGCCGCGAAGTAGATATTGATTTTGGAGTTGCCATATTGACCGGACTTCTGGGAACCCCTGATCAACATTCCGACAACACTGCCCCCCAGAAGGCCTTAACCAAGATTCTCGATGAAGTGAACCTTCCATTTTACAAAGAGTATGACTCTGACGTATCTGAGATTATGAATCAGCTGTACAATCGCATCAAATACCTTCGTATTGATGATCACGGGCCTAAGCTAGGCCCTGTCACCGATGACAATCCCCTGGTTGAAGCCTATTTCACAAGGCTGCCTCTCAACGACGTCACCAAGAAACACAACCCCAAGGCATTAGCACTCGTTAACAATGGATGGATCTGGAATGCCGATGCAATGCGAGACAATGCTGGTTCGGACTCTAGGGCGTATCTTAGACGTGAAGTCATTGTCTGGGGAGACTGCGTGAAACTGAGATATGGTAGTGGGCCGCAGGACAATCCTTTTCTTTGGGACTTCATGACCAAATATACCCGACTGATGGCCAAATACTTTTCGGGGTTTCGCATCGACAATTGTCATTCTACGCCGCTCGTGGTTGCGGAATATTTGCTGGATGAGGCCCGCAAAGTTCGGCCAAACTTAACTGTATTTGCGGAGTTGTTCACCGGCTCTGAGGAGGCTGACTACATCTTTGTCAAACGACTCGGTATTAACGCCCTCATTCGGGAGGCCATGCAAGCTTGGAGCACCGGTGAATTAAGTCGACTTGTCCACCGCCACGGAGGCCGTCCTATCGGTAGTTTCGATGTTGATTTACCTTCCGCGGGTAGCAGTCATGCAATAGCGTCATCAGACACTGGCAGCGACCAAGAAATAATTTCTCACATCCGACCGTGCCCTGTTCAAGCGCTCTTTATGGACTGCACCCATGACAATGAATTACCCGCTCAGAAGAGGACGGCAATCGATACTTTGCCAAACGCTGCCCTGGTATCAATGTGTGCGTCGGCTATTGGAAGTGTTATGGGATACGATGAGATATACCCTCAATTGGTGGATCTTGTCCATGAGACCCGACTATACTCATCCAAGTTTTCGGAAACCCCCAAAGTGAACTTACACGATTCAGAGGGAGGAATCGGTGGTGTTAAGATGCTTTTGAATGAACTTCATACGAAGATGGGATCCGAGGGATACGACGAAACACATATCCACCACGATGGCGACTATATTACCGTTCATCGAGTACACCCCAAGACACGGAAGGGTATCTTTCTGATCGCCCACACAGCATTCCCGGGATATAATAATACATCGGTGTTAGCGCCCACTCATCTCACTGGTACTCGAGCTAAGCATATTGGGACATGGCTGCTTGAAGTCGACGCAGGAGACGATGCCAAAACAGAAGTTTTGGCTGACAAGGCCTATTTACGAGGCCTTCCTAGCAAGGTTCGTGAATTTGAAGGTACCAAACTCGAGGTTGAAGGCAACGACTCTATAATTTCGGTGCTGGACACATTTGCTGCCGGCTCTATCGCACTATTCGAAACTTCCATCCCACAAGTAAAACATTCGGCCGGTTTGGACAACTTCATTACTGAAGGAGCAGAAGAAGCGTTCTCACGCCTGAGTCTTATCGACCTTAACTTTGCGCTCTATCGTTGTGATGCGGAAGAAAGAGACTCCAGTGGCGGCGAGGATGGCGCCTACAGCATTCCCAACCACGGTCCCTTGGTATATGCCGGCCTCCAAGGATGGTGGAGTGTGCTTGAGGATATCATCAGGCACAACAAGCTCGGCCATCCACTATGTGACCACCTTCGACAAGGCCAATGGGCCCTGGACTATATTATAGGGCGCCTGGAAAAGGTGGCACAGGAGGAAGGACATGATGCTCTGCACAGTCCAGCTGTTTGGCTGCGGGAGAAGTTTCAAGAAGTCCGTGACTTGCCTAGTTTTCTCCTTCCACGCTATTTTGCTATCATTGTGCAGGTCGCCTACAATGCTGCCTGGAAGAGAGGTATCCGGTTGCTTGGAGAGAATGTACAAAGGGGACAAGAGTTTGTCCACCAGTTAGGTATGGTTAGTGTGCAACAGACTGGCTATGTGAAGTCGGCATCTTTGTGGCCGACTAAACGAGTGCCCAGTCTTGCAGCTGGTTTGCCCCACTTTGCCGTGGACTGGGCGCGATGCTGGGGTCGAGATGTGTTCATCTCCCTCCGTGGCCTGCTCTTATGTACCGGCCGGTTCGAAGATGCCAAGGAGCATATTCTTGCTTTTGCAAGCGTGCTCAAACATGGAATGATACCTAACCTTTTAAGCAGTGGGAAGCTGCCACGCTATAATTCCCGAGACTCGGTGTGGTTTTTCCTCCAGGCCATCCAGGACTATACTGAAATGGTTCCAAATGGAATTAAGCTCCTCGATGAAAAAGTGCCTAGAAGGTTCCTGCCGTACGATGATACGTGGTTCCCTTTTGATGATCCTCGGGCCTATACCAAGTCTCCCACCGTTGCAGAAATTATTCAGGAGGTATTCCAAAGACACGCTCATGGGCTATCTTTCCGGGAGTACAATGCAGGCTCCGAGCTTGATATGCAGATGAAAATGGAGGGTTTCCAGATCGACGTAAATGTCGACTGGGAAACAGGCATCATCTTTGGCGGTAGTCAAACTAACTGCGGTACATGGCAAGACAAGATGGGTGAGAGCGAAAAGGCCGGAAACAAAGGGTTCCCTGGTACTCCTCGAGATGGAGCAGCTATTGAAATTACCGGTCTTGTTTACAGTGCCCTAACATGGGTCGCGGACTTACACAAACGTGGGCTCTTCAATTACGGAGCGGTCGACATTGGTGGAGGAAAGTCGGTCTCATTCCAGGATTGGGCGACTAAGATACATCAAAACTTTGAACGCTGTTATTATGTGCCACTGGATCCCAAAGATGACAACAATTACGATGTCGATGCCAACATAATCAACCGTCGTGGGATATATAAGGACTTGTACAAATCGGGAAAGCCCTATGAGGATTACCAACTTCGGTCAAACTTCCCCATTGCTATGACTGTGGCACCAGACCTCTTTGATTCCGCCAAAGCGCTGGCTGCACTTGCGCTTGCAGATTCCGTCGTGTGTGGTCCCATCGGAATGGCTACTCTTGACCCATCCGACCTCAATTACCGCCCGGACTACAACAACTCGGAGGATTCCACGGACTTTGCGACCTCCAAGGGCCGAAATTACCACCAGGGCCCAGAATGGGTCTGGCAGCGTGGTTACTTTCTCCGAGCATTGTTGCACTTTGACCTTGCTCGTAGGACGTCTCCCGAGGGCAGGACAGAAGCATACCAGCAAGTAACACGACGCTTGGAGGGATGCAAGAAAGCTTTGAGGGAAAGCCCCTGGAGGGGTCTCACTGAGTTGACGAATAAAGCTGGCGCGCATTGTCATGATTCCGTATGTCTTGGATATGTTTCTCCCCTACATATGTCAGGCACCGCTAACAGAAAATCTCTTTTTACAGTCACCGACTCAGGCATGGTCCGCAGGGTGCTTGCTTGATCTTTATTATGATGCCTCCAAGCATGCTTCCAAGAACGCTTAGAGTGCAAGGGATTTCTTTTTCTTTTCTTTGTCTTGGTCACCCGCAACCAAGATTGCATGGATTACCAGTGTACATTCAAACAGGATTAGATCCGTCTTGCTGTACTTCATGGCAGGAAATAATAGCATATTCTCACTTCTATTATACAATAACGGTTGCCTTGATAACCCAAGAGTGCTGATCCCAGGCTAAATCCAGGCTAAAAACGGTCAGGATTCAATATTAATCTTTTGGAATAAATCAGGCTAAATGAGTAGTACTTGGTATTTCAGGGGGTTCCTGTTTTTGGTCCTCTGGCTAAATATTGTAACAGTCAATTTCTGTTGTCCAAGAAGAACTAAATCTATAACTATTCTAGGGGTGAAATGGGAGACCATATTACATGCTGAGTCATCTTGGTCTATACTGTTTTGGGAATCGTCGGCTTGAGCTTCTTTCGACTCGTGCCCAAAACACAATCAACTAAACAAACTGCCTTTTTTTTTTATCACACTATCTGCGACGCCCGCGATTATTCTGAGGGACTTTTCTTTCTTTTATTTTTTCGCAACTCGCTTACCCATATACATGTCAACGATTCCTTGCCATTCCGCCCCATTTTATTAATTACATTACCCATCCCTGAAGTATCCCCTGACGTCAGTTGTTCCTGGAGACCTGCAGTCGCATCCCTCCGCCGAAGATCCCCGTTGCGCCCCGTGTCCATCCATGTACTTGTTTCATACAACACCGGTTTGAAAAATCTCAGCACACAGCCTCTGCCGTGCGACATGTCTGTTACGGACAGTGCCGTCGCGGCTATGCTGACGGCTGCAACCTTTATGGCCGATGAGCCTAAACCCGGCGAACCCGGGAGAACCTGGGACGACCAAACAAGAGGGCAACGAGACCTGTACACCCAGTTGGTGGTTAGCGTGGCTCTTGGACTGTGCGCTTTTCTATCGTTTTGCGTATGTGCCCCTCCTCGATCTCATCCTCGATCTGTGACATGCTCTGACAGCTCATCCCCACGCAGGTTCTACGACCGAAGTGGACGGAATTATACGCGGCGCGGAGGCGTCTGCGAAACGCGGCTTCGCACTTACCCGAACTCCCGGATACCTTTTTTGGATGGATACCGGTGCTGTATAAGATATCAGATGAAGAAGTGTTGCATTCAGCTGGAATGGATGCGTTTGTCGTGAGTTTTACATATTTTGGGGGTCGACAGGCGCCGGCCGGGCCTATTGAGCGGGTGAATCGAGCAGGTCGGAGAGATATGCTAACGCCTACTTCACAATTTAGTTTCTATCCTTCTTCAAGTTCGCTATCCGCTTTGTGTCCGCCGTCTTCGTTTTTGCCGTCGTGATAATCCTTCCAATCCACTACCGATATGCCCATACCTTGGGCATTCCTGGCTGGGATGATGATAATGATAATACTTTTCGTGGAGGAAAGGACAGGAACAAGCTTATCTCCGACCCAAATTACTTATGGATGTATGTGGTGTTCACATATATATTTACTGGTCTGGCAGTCTACATGCTTCTTCAGGAGACGAACAAGATCATCAGTATCCGACAAAAATATCTTGGAAGTCAAACCAGCACGACCGATCGGACCATTCGCCTATCTGGAATTCCTCGTGAAATGCGGTCTGAGGATAAGATCAGAGATTTTATGGAGGGGTTACAGATCGGAAAAGTCGACAGCATTACTCTGTGTCGGGACTGGCGTGAGCTTGACCATTTGATCGACGAGCGCCTGCAAATATTGCGCAACCTGGAACGGGCATGGACAAAGCACTTGGGATACAGAAGGCAAAAACCTAGCGAGAATTCATTGCCTTGGACAACTCAGCAGCCTCGTGGATCCAGTATCTTGTCGCAGGAGGATACTGAACGTATTCAACTGCTTTCGGGAAATGGAAGAGAACATGTTGCCGATTATACTCATCCAAGACCGAGTGTACGCCTGTGGTATGGACCATTCAAATTGCGATACCGCAAGATCGACGCGATAGACTACTACGAGGAGAAACTGCGAAGAATTGATGAAAAAATTATACATGCTCGGAAGAAGGAGTATCCACCAACTGAGCTAGCCTTCGTGACTATGGAATCTATCGCTGCCTCTCAGATGGTTGTCCAGACCATTCTTGATCCACACCCCATGCAACTCCTTGCTCGGCTGGCGCCGGCGCCGGCTGATGTGATCTGGAAGAACACATATTTGCCTCGTTCAAGGCGCATGATGCAGTCATGGTTTGTCACAGTCATCATTGGCTTTTTGACTGTCTTCTGGTCGGTACTGCTTATTCCCGTGGCGTATCTTCTGGAATTGGAGACTTTACATAAAGTATTTCCTCAGCTGGCAGATGCGCTCTCTCGACACCCTCTTGCAAAGTCCCTTGTGCAGACTGGTCTTCCTACCTTGGCGTTGTCCCTTTTGACTGTTGCAGTCCCTTACTTATATAATTGTAAGTTCTGCTCCCTTCTATCCAGTATTCTACTTGTCCTATATCCCTAACAACATCTCAGGGTTTTCGAATCGCCAGGGAATGACATCGCGGGGCGATATCGAGTTATCGGTCATCTCTAAGAACTTCTTCTTTTCTTTTTTCAACCTCTTCTTGATATTTACCGTTTTCGGCACAGCGACAACATTTTACCAATTCTGGGAAAATCTGCGTGATGCATTTAAAGATGCTACAACGATCGCATTTGCGCTGGCACAGTCTCTTGAAAACTTCGCCCCCTTCTACATCAATCTTATCATCCTTCAAGGCCTAGGCCTCTTCCCCTTCCGCCTTTTGGAATTCGGGAGTGTTGCCATGTACCCGATCCACTTCCTCACGGCCCGGACTCCACGAGATTACGCTGAACTGTCTACACCTCCCACTTTCAGCTATGGATACTCGATCCCGCAAACAATCCTAATCTTGATCATCTGCGTCGTATATAGTGTCTTCCCAAGCTCATGGCTGATCTGTCTCTGTGGGCTCGTCTACTTTACCATTGGCAATTTCATCTATAAGTACCAGCTTTTGTATGCAATGGATCACCAGCAGCATTCTACTGGGCGGGCATGGACGATGATTTGCAATCGGGTCCTGGTTGGCTTCATGCTCTTCCAGCTCTCTATTATTGGTGTACTGGCTCTTCGAAAAGCGATAACACGCTCGCTGCTCCTTGTGCCTCTTCTGGCTGCAACCGTTTGGTTCAGCTACTTCTTCGCGCAAAGCTATGAGCCATTAACGAAGTTCATCGCTCTTAAAAGCATCAATCGCGACAGTACCAATGGCGGAGATATCTCTCCCTCACCATCGTCAACGTTTTCGCCACCGTCCGGGTTAGAACGGGATGCGCTTCCCATTCGAATTGGTGGCCAGGAGCTGGGATTGAGGTTGAAAAAATATGTCAACCCAAGTCTAATACTACCTCTCCATGATGCCTGGCTCCCTGGAAAAAGCGCCAACCATATATCTCCGGGAGCCTTCGGGGGGCATGAAACACCCGATGATGTTGTCTAGATGTTA
The DNA here is from genome assembly GCA_015844325.1 of Aspergillus nanangensis. Taxonomy (NCBI): domain Eukaryota; kingdom Fungi; phylum Ascomycota; class Eurotiomycetes; order Eurotiales; family Aspergillaceae; genus Aspergillus; species Aspergillus nanangensis. Next base: position 72,480 of record VCAU01000116.1, on the reverse strand, counting down.
GACCATCACCTGTTGGTACGTCGGTGCATGAGGATCCCGCCTCTCGACGAAACCACTCGATCATCATACTCGATGGTCAATTCAACAGATACGCCGTTATACTACTACTACCATCATTCTCTTCTGATACCTCTCAGACTCCATACATCTTTCTAACCTATTGCTGGCAATTTTATGATCTACGACGCTATGCTATCTTGAGATAATCGTGATACCGTACAGTTCTTACTTGGTCAATTCTCTCGTTTTTATGTATAATAATAGGTTCGCTTTGCTTTCTTGGGCGATTCGGTTGATGTATCTTACCAATCGCTTCCTCATTGGCTATTTTTCATCATAGTACATACAGTAATGCTACAGTGACAAATGTGTTTCCGTTTATTTGATCAAAATTTGGCCTCGATCACGATAGACAGTCTATTAGTTAACTTACTTTCTGCTATTTTACACGATTTTCTTAAACAGTAGAGTACACAAGGCAGCTAGGTCTTCCATACAACCCCTGTCTAATGGTAGACGACAACAGCAATGACATAGTTACCCATTCTAGGAATTCGACCCCAAGTGCGTATAGACGAGAAAGCGAGTCGGGTTGTCTGAATAAAAGTGATCAAAATATTTCTGGATTGTTGAGATAAAAGGCATCATTGATTCTAAATAATTTTGAGAATCTAGAAGAAAATTAGGTGTATCGCCGAGTAATCGAATTGGTATTGATTTAGGGATTTCTGATAGAAGATCTGGGATTTGGTGGATAATGCGCTCGTAGATTTGTTTCTTGGAGTCCTCCATGATAGTAAAGCTTGACCAGGGAGATATAGTTCGTGAATGTGAAAAGACCGGAGAGTTGAGGAGTACGAGGCCTAAATAAAGGCTTTGGGATCAAGCAGTCACTGGAAAGCCAGGGAAGTGAGGGAGATGATGTTAAATTATACCCATGTAGTAGAAAGTAGTCATATCGAACCATCCCACCATCCCATCCCAATCCTGCATCTCCGACAAAACTCTTGAAATCGAATATTAGGAATTACTTTTCTCAAATTCAAACGATAATCCCGTGGTAAATTCCTTTGGAGTTTTTTTCCCCACTGGTTGGTTACCAGGTGGTGTGTAGGAATCGAATCGAAATCGGAATGTCTGACTATATACATCTCATTCCTCGGCGGTTGGATTGGCCCACATACTCCTCTTGGCTTGATCGCATAGTCGATAATATACACGAAGAGAAGAGAACTCACTGTAAGTTAGTGGAATATTTATAGTAAGTGGTTCTATTCCTCTCAGGCATCTGGCATTCTTGCCTGAGCCACCAGGCATTCGTGCACACGTGGAGGATGAAATGAATCCGTCCATTCAGCTTCAACTTCCTGACTGCTTGCTCTTATTACTTAGGCACTACAACAACATGGCAATCATCAACCAAGTGGTATGTACCTCGTTATACTAGATCATGAGTGGCATCTAATATTATTGATTTCTAATCAATTGATGGAGATGTTCCACATTCATCGGACGCCGCATGCGACCGTCACCCTTTTTTTTCCGTTTCGCATTCCTCGGTTACAAAAAAAAAAAAAGAAGGAAAAAAAAACTCACCTTTGACCACCGTTACTTTCGACTGGTCAAAAAACGGACTTAACCTAAACCAAAGAAGGATCGGCTCATTCCAGCATACCAGGAGATGTGGTGTATTATTGTAACTTTTCAATCTGCATGGACTGCGACATGATACGAGATTGTGCAACCTCACCATCCTCGATCAATGCTTACACTGCGACGCCACAATGAATCGAAACGCATCAGCGAAGAAGCGTTGTTTCAATCAAGAATGAAGGATGAATAAATAATATTAACTAACTAGTGCATAATACCTAGCTAATAATGATACTAATAATGGGGGACTATTGATAGGAATTATGACCCACATATCCAACGATCTACCATCATCTTGATTTCAACGCCATCTGTCACATCTCACTCGTCTCTCAACTCTCCCCACTCGTTCCAGCCCGGATTTCCACTGGGAGTTGGGGCCATTCGCTGACCGGGATCAAAGTCAAATCCCACAGAATTTTCGACCCTCTTCGCCTCCCCGCCATTGATCGAATGTTCATGGCCCTTCTTCTTGCGGCCTCCAACCACGATGGTCCATCACCACCCGGCTCCACTCTGGACTTTGGTCCTTGCAATGAGGATACCAGTGGGTCGCGGGTGTACACCCTAGCTTTGGACTCAGTCCCTGGCTTCGGAACCTTGCTGTCGACGTCAGAACGGCTATCACGGGACTTATTTATGCCACTCGTGTGCCGTGGAGGACGAACGAAAAAAATAAAACAGAGACCTTTATCTCCAAGTTCTTCTCCAATTTCCTAGCTTCCAAAAAAGGAACCTTCCTCGTGTTTTCGTGATCTACCCTATATATTGCACTGATGCATCGGCTCCTCATGTGCGACTGAGACTCCACATATTCTTTGCATTAGCTTCTTCCGCTTTTCAAGCAAATATTTCGGAGGAAAGGGGCATTTAGAAGAACCTAAGAAAAAGAAGAAAACGGTAACGAGACCTTGGGACATGTTGCAATCTCGTGCAATGCTGCAGACCAGCGGCTGATTGAGCATGATTGTCAGCGAATTTGTTTTATGAAACAGCTGTTTGTTCGATTGTTCGCGCCGATCGTTGTTTGATATACACTATCGACCAAGTCACTGAATCGGCCTCTTTACAACCAGGATTCGAACACGTTCGCTCACCAACACTTTATTCGGGGTTTGACGATACCGATATTGTGATTTGTTTTTATCTGTTTAAGATCCATCCGTTCTATACTCTCGTTTCGGACATTACTTTCGCTTCATATCATTTACCCACTTGTTAACTTCCGGGGTATCCCCAATCCGTCGATCTCTTGGGGGTAAAAACAAGCCCATCATGCCGTCCCTTTGGGCGATACCAGAAACAGAATTCGACATTGTGCCGAATAAATCGTTCACTTGGGAAACATGTACAGTCAGTGATGTGGAATCAGACACCGCCGAAGAGCATGACCCCCCTAACACGGGGTTTAAGGGCAAAACTCAAACCAAAATCACGTCTCGTGGCTTGACCAGAAGTCAACAAATCCTCCGATTACCGCAGAATGTGACAAGAAAGCTCATCAACTATATCCCACCCGAATCTCGTGACTCTTTACGGTTGACCTGCAAGTCTTGGTCGCGAGCAATTGAACAAGCTACGCCCGTTTCTCCCTCAGCCGCAAACATCGCGCCTCCAGAGATCCTTCTCCAGATATTCTACATGTTGAGCCCACGGGATTTCGATAACGCTCGTCGGTCTTGCTCTCAGTGGATGCGAGTCAGTTTAAACGAAGTTCTTCTAGAAACCATGTTGAAACGGGCGGGGTGGTGGGATTCCTGGCTACAAGACTGTCAGACTCAGCGCATCTTGAAATATGGCGAGGAGAGCACCGCCTGGCAGATGAGCAGGCGGTTTGCCACCGAGTGTCTTTTGTCTGGTCGCAAGATGAACGTGGAGAGACCAGGATTCTTAACAACCGCGGCGATAGACTTCTCCCAACTTGCTCAAGGACGGTCCATTACGGAAACTCGTTGCCCGGGCTTCTATTCGTCTTCTACCGGAACCAAGTTGCCTCACCACGAAAACAGAAACATATCAAAGTTTCATATCAGCAATTGTGGTCATCACCTGTTGGTGATGTCTGGCCGTAATATTTACGTTTACCGTCTTCTTAGCAGAAATGCTCTCAACACGCAACCTCTATCTGTCGAACAATTGAACGACGCAGATATTACTCCCCTTGCGAGTATTACTTGTCCGTCTGAAGTTATATCGGCAACCATGGACACCAGCAACCCAAAAATCGTCATCGCTGCCTTGATGGTTACCCGTTCGGCGTTGATATGTGATTTGCTCCCGTCCTTTGCACGCACCACTGGCCTGCAGGATCGTATCCAACGTACACAATCCACCTCCAGTGCAGCCGATAACTCTGATTCCACCCCTATGAGCCACCACATGCGACCGATGAAATTGACAACCCCTCACTATTATCACAACATATGTTCCGCCGAGAACCCACCCCGCAGTGTATCAATCTGCCCTGGTCGTCGATGCGTGGCATTTGGCTCTGGGGCTGGCATCGAGCTCCACTGGGTTGATGAAAAGACCAAGCAAAACTGTCGAAAGCAGTTTCCAATGTCACAACCTTCCGAGGTTTTGCACTTTCTTCCCAATCACCCGGAGACCCCAGCGGAGCTACGGCTTATATCTTCGCTCGCCGGCCCGGGGTTGGATGGGTGTGAATGCCCAAAAGCTCTGCCGAGTGAAAAGCGACCTGCTTGCCCTTTCCATCTACTCGCAGGTGTCCAGTCTTTTACCCGATGGAATCCAGAAGACAACGGAAATCTGAGCCTGGTGAGGGCAACACACTGCCACCATTACCGAGCGATCCCTATCAATGATGGGTTGCATATCCTGTTCATTGAACCACGCACTAGCCTGCTCTGCATAGGATCTGATGCCCCAATTGGGGGACCAACGAGCCTCACCCGAGCCCTGGTTTGTGTTCCGCCGTTCGGGAAGGATCCGTCTGATGGGGGCAAGGAGGGGTTGGTTCCTACCGTCTTTGCCGCAGGCTCAGACTTGAGCTGGGGCTTAAGAGTAGTTGCGGCCTACGGAGACAGGATTGTTCTGTACTCTGTGCCACTCGATGTTTTCAATGTTATCCGTAAGGAGAGAGAGAGACAAGGAGATGGCGTCATGGGCGACAGTGATCTGGCCAGAGATTGGTTCCTGGATACTCAAAGGTCACGAAAGCGCCGCGAGAGTTTAGTCCAGAACCAGAATGGGGACTGGGAGTTTCTTCTTAGTGTGAGCTACCGACCCACAGCCACGATGTGGCCATTCAAGATTTACGGCAAGGAGGTAGGACGGATGGAGAATGTGGTTGATTTGGCACTCCAGACGTCCAACGGAGGAGCCCGTGTTTGGGCCTTTGGTGCAACCGGCGAGGCCAATATCATCGACATAGACACATACACTTCTACAACCCAAAGGGCCTCTGGTATGCCGTTCAGGTCGATAACTGTCGCATCCGATGGCAGCATCATGCCCGCCAAATCAACCAATCGCACGGAATCTGGTTTGCTTTCGCCAGGATCGTCCCGCAAGCGAAAGCAAGCTGAGTTGCGCGATGAGTTCAGAGGGCAGCATTCGGTCATGCACCCTCCCCAACATCCGGTATCCTTCCCACACGACCTGTCAAGCGCCCATAGCTCGTCCCACGCAGCGATGGCTGCAGTCGCCGCAGCAAACCGGCGGACCTCATTTGCCGCGTGTATAGTGGATTTCAAAATCCCGGAGTTGAGCTCTCGAGAGGGCAAATGGGTTGAGAATGAGAGTGAGTGCACCTAGGTGCGATGCTTGCCATATTTCTCCTTTTTCTTTCGCTTCTTTTTTCTTCCAATCTACATACATTCATAGCGCGGCGCGGGAATTGATGTTGATCTAGATTTCTTTTCTCGGATAAGGCGATATGTACAGAACCCTGGACTGGCCTGGAGGGCGTTGACATGGACTGCAAACGGCTGGCGTTAATTGTAACGGTGATTCTGGTTACTTTTCTTGCAGAATATTGAAGATTAGACCTGTACATAATTTCTTTTCTTCTTCTTCTTTTCTCTCTACTTCCACTTTTGAGGTTATAATATGATTTAATAAGAAACTTGAAATTAGTTATTTTGGATCACCCTTCCTTCATTCCGGACAGATATAGAGTAGGCTGACCAGGATACTGGATAGGATATGTAGCTGTCCTATCCGACATAACTTGCCCATAGCCCCGACCTCTCTCATACTGGAAAATATATTATGTTGATAAGTTCTTAGTACCTTTGATCCCCCAGGATCTCATAACACCTTTTTCGCGTTCCCATTCACAGTCCGTGTTTGGAGAGATTTCGACGTAGCAAAAGCCTTCGCACAGGCCTTCACACTCTGATTCAACACCGCTAGAAGGACAAGCTTGTTAGCATATATAAGAAGGGAAAGGTAGGCAGGTAGGCAGGTAGGCAGGTAGGCTGATATGGTATCCACCCAGCCTAGTAACCAAACTGAATAGAAGAGAGAGAGAAAACATACCAAGCGGAATAACGATCCAGAAGGCATTCAACAAGACAAAATAGCCCCAGAAATAATACCTCTCCGGGCGCGAGTTCTCCACGCCAAACACGACGAACTCAAACAGACACGTCCCATAATAGAGAACATCGCCATAGAGCTGACCCAACGAGACGATGATTTGCAGCGGATGGCGCAGGACATGGTCGGTGGTGATCAGATACGCGATGCAGAAGGAGAGGGGGCCCCAAGCGAAGGCGGTGATGGATTCCATGCTATGGACGAAGGAGTTGGGGTTGAGATAGCGCGAGTCAGATAGGGAGTATTCTTTCCATAGTTGACTGAGGATGGTTTGTTTCGAGGGAAGACTGAAGACGTTGAGGCTGTAGTAGCCTTCGAGGATTAGGTGAATGCAGCCGCCTGTTTGGATTTTTTGAACAGGAGGTTAGCTTTGGTAGGAAAGGAAAGAGTAGGAAAAGATTTTCAGGAGGAATTGCACATACATAGAACAAACCATTGAGCTGTGATGATGTCGCCGGTGGATATTTGGGGTCGCGATCTGGTGGCTATCAAGTATGTACCCAGAAAGACGGCGATACAGACCACGGCGAAGATGGAAATTAGGGCTAGAGTGCCTCGGTCATTTGGGGCGTAGTTCGGAATCTCGATGGTGGGAGGATAATATGGGTGGGAGGCCATTTTGGGCGATTAATCGTGTGATGTCTAAAGAAATGAAATCACTCCCTTTTAGTGTATTCTTTTCTCTATATGTTCATATGTTTCCCCCCCATGAATAATTGGAAAAGGGAGGATTTTGATTGCCTGCCAAGCAAGCAGTACTACTTTCTCGGTTCATTTGTTTCCGGGTCGTCAGATTCAGGACACCACCAGTTTGGTTAGTCCTCCACTATCTGGCATTTATCATGAAAAACGACGGCATTCGGCACTATAACTCAGGAGGTACCTACTAATTCTTTTCTCGCTCTTCTCTTTGCCATCACTGCTTCCAGACCAGCTGTTACCTCTACGTACACAGCCCTTGGGACTGGCAGGCAAATATGACCCGGAAAAGGCCATGCTGGAATTGGCCAAGCGGAGTGTTCGAGATTGATATCTGCACCCGCATCGAGGAGTAAGTCGACAATCACAGAATGGCCCATCTCCATCGCTATTTGTATAGCTCTCCCGCAGGAGAAGTTTACTGGTAGTAAAACATCTGTCCTTTCAAATCCATAGACAGGAAGAGGCCGGCCACGACCGCCTAAATTATGGTACGAAATGTTGGCATCAGCACCGTGCGCAAGAAGCAATCTAACCAGGGCGACGTTGCCTAGCCTGGCTGCCCGGATAAGAGGCGGCGTAATGTCCTTTGCTCTTAAAAGCTTCGTATCTCGGGAGTCGTGGCTTCGGAATGCCAAAGGATCTTCCGGAATAGGTCGATCTGACTCTTCAAAGTCGCAGCAAACACCATGAGTTAAAAGAATAGTTGCAGTTTCAATATCCTCCTGCTCAACCGCGAGCGCAAGAGCTCTTGTGCGGGAGACACGGTCAGTGGTTTTCTGGACGAGAATATCAACCAGCACGTTGTTTCTTTTTCGGACTGCCTGAAGCAGAGCTGGTCCGTCTCTTATAGAATGCGTCGAGTCCACGTCAGCGCCGTGATCTAAGAAGAGATTCACAAGATCCGATCTTTCGTGCTCAACAGCCCATTCGAGTGGTGTAACAGGCCTTGAGTAGGTTATATCAACTAAAAATTCTGAGTCGGTGGGCGTATGCTCAAAGTGTAGAACACTTGCGTTCAAGTTTGGACTGTACCCAAGGATTTGTAAGATCACACGCTTGCTGTATCCAGCTTCTAACGCAGCTCCGAGCGCCCGCTCTTTCTGGCGCTCCCTGGGATGTTCGGTTGTTGGTGACAGTGGCGGATTGCGTTGATAAATTGTTTCTTGAGGCTTAGCAGGAGCTTTTTCATCGGTGAAGCGATTTTTGAAATAGAACTCTTGAACTGTCAAATCCCACACTATATCCCAGTTATCGTCCTCTCCACGACTTCGCAAAACTTCTCTTTCTGCCGCCCACCTTTCCCTAAGCCGCTGTGGCCAGTCTGCCGGATAATTAAACGCCGAAAGCATGTCAGTAAAGTCCGTTTCTTTGTACAAAATTTGCGCAGATCTCCGCGAAAATACTGTTGTAGCGTCGTGCGGCTTGAAAGGGGTCATGATTTTCCGCTGAAGGCATTCGGACCAGTTCAGACTATGGAAAAATGGATGAGACTTCACCTCGGTGGCTCCATTTGCACCCAAGCGTTTCGTAGGGTCTTTGTCGAGAAGCCTGGTTAGAACGTCCTTGACAGGTGACGGCAAAAGCTCAGGGAGCTGTAGTTCTTGTCCAATAATTTTGAGTCGTCTCTCGCTATCATTATTGCTGTAGAACGGGGGAATTCCAATTACCATCTCATAGAGAATAATCCCCAAACCCCACCAATCCACTGCTCTCGAAGGCTTCCGGTCGTGGAGAAGAATCTCGGGCGCTGGGTATTCCGGTGTCCCAGCTATAGTGCGATCAACCTTGTCACTACCCTCCATGTTCTGTAGCAATTCTAAGCCAAAAATTCGAGGCTTGCATATGCTAATGTTGCCTGAGGAATCTAGGAGAATATTCTCAGGCCTCAGAGTGGCGAGGATGATACGTCTGCCATGCAGATATTCCAGAACACAGACCAGCTCTGCGGCATAAAACCTAGATTTATCAATACCAAATCGGCGCACTTTTTGTAAGTGATCGAAAAGATATCCACCGCTAGCTAGTGGCGAAAGGAGATCGACGCGTCCCTTGGCCGACTTGAAGGCAAGTTTGGGCGGTGCAATGAAAGGGTGCTGAATCCCAGAGCGGAGAGTGAGACTGGGGCTGGGTAACATATTGATGCCAGGGTCAGATGTAGGATCAGCCGTATAATCGCAGGCGTAGGAATCCACAGTCTGCATGCCATAGCTTCGACCGGTGTGTTTCTTTTCAACATATACAAAATCAAGATTCTCAACGTAGACAAGACCAAGATAATCAGCACCACTCTGATTGCAGACAGACCACACATTCTTTGTCTCCAAAGTCGTTATTTCTTCCTTCAAGTACAAAGTCGAAATTGTCAGGGTACCTGTACCATTTTGCATATCTATGCCATACACACCATTGTGAGACCCAGGCCCATTTTCCTGAATCAAGAACGGGTTCATTTTAAACAGTCCAAGAGGTATGACCTGGTTTTCATAGCCTTCCGATGATATCGATTCATCAAACCTCTTGTCCCTGGCGAACATGGATACTGTCATTTCAGAAGAAGGAGAGGCAGAAACGTCAAACTTCAGGGGTCGTTTGTACAATCTCCACGAGACCCTATTAGGAATGTTGACATACGTCGCCTCTGTAGATACCTGGAACCCCTCATATTCTACAATCGCATAGAGCCGCCATCGATATCTCGTTTGAAATGCTCGATTGGAGATGGTGTTGCCTTGAGCGGGCGTTTCCGAATCTTGCAGGTCTGGGTCGTGTGGTAGGCTCAGACGAGAAGAGTCAAGGTGGACCGTCAGGGTTCCAGGCCCGAAGGGAGATTCAGACATCGAGGGCTGTATGTGGCTGTCGTGAGGGGTTAGGAAGAATGAGGCGGACGTATTAGTAGTATTTATTCCACTGGAGCCTAGGCACGTGATGGAGACCCCTAAGCTATTTCCAGCCTTTTTTAACATGTAGTAAAATACTATTAAGTACTGCTTCTATGTGATAATAGTGAACAGACAAACCGCGGTACCATGAATGATGGATTTTCTCGGTTCACTTGTTTCCGAGTCGTCAAATCTGTCTTGCTGATAGCGGGAAGACTATATAGTAACTACAGGAACAGCCATCGCATTGCTCTTATTGTACTGATGATGATAGATTTCTAACCTGCATACTTGAAGAATAATCAGACTTTTTATGGGAAAATCGCTCGCATACCAAACCATTATGATCATCAGCAATCATGGGACATAAGATGTACTGTTGTTCATCCAGAAAGAGAAAAGAAAAGAAAAGAACGCAGGTGGCGGAAGGGAAACAATCATCTCAGCTAAACCTAAGCACCCAGCTTCTCTTTGCGGGTGCGGATAGCTTGTGCCAAGTTCTCAAGGACCAACTCGGTATCTTCCCAGTGGATACAAGCGTCGGTGATGCTGACACCGTATTTAAGACCAGCCTTGCCTTCGGCAGGAACCTTCTGGTTACCTGTGGAGCAAATGTCAGTTGAATGATCTCTAGCTCGTTTTGGTGGGATCGGCGGGGGGGAGCCAAAAACATACCTTCGTTGATGTTACTCTCGATCATGACACCCATGATCGCAGTCTCGCCTGCAGCGATCTGCTCGGCGAGAGCGGCAGCCACCTTGGGCTGGTTCTTGTGGTCCTTCTGGGAGTTTCCATGGCTGCAATCAACCATGAGACGGGGGGTCATGCCCTTGGAGGAAAGCTTGGCCTTAGCCTCGGCGATGCTCTGGGCATCGAAGTTGGGACCCTTCTTGCCACCACGGAGGATGACGAAGCAGTCAGGGTTGCCCACAGTGCCGACAATAGCGACGACACCAGGCTTGGTAACGGAAAGAAAGTGGTGAGGGTGCTTGACGGATCCAATGGCATCGACGGCGACATCCAATGAACCATCGGTGCCGTTCTTGAAGCCGACGGGGAAGGAGAGACCGGAAGCCAGTTCACGGTGAACTTGGGATTCTGTTGTGCGGGCACCGACAGCGCCGACAGAGAGACAGTCGGCAAGGAACTGGGGGGAGATGGTATCAAGCATCTCGCTCGCAATAGGCATGCCCTTATTGGTCAAGTCAACAAAGAGCTGGCGGGAGGTGCGCAGACCCTTGTTGATCTGGAAGCTGTTGTCGATATCCGGATCGTTGATGAGACCCTTCCAGCCAACGGTGGTACGGGGCTTCTCAAGGTAGGAGCGCATGACAATGAGCAACTCATCCTTGTACTTTTCCTTCATCTTCAGCAGGCGATCGCAGTACTCGAGGGCCATTTCGGGGTCGTGGATGGAGCAAGGACCGATGACGACGAGAAGGCGGTGCTTGTCGGTACCATGTACAACGGCGATGGCCTCATCACGGCCATCCATGACCGTTTGTCTCGACTTCTCTGGCAGGGCAATCTCATGTTGAAGGAGGTTCGGGGGGGTCAGGGGGTTGTATCCGCGGACTAGAAAGCGATTGTCAATGCGAGGTGCCCGGCAACACAAAAAGAGATGAATCAATGGATGAACGTACTTCGGGAATCTTCCAAGCGCGTCGTATCACCGACATTGCGGTTTTCAATGAAGAACTAGTGAATGGGTCAGATCATGTTTAGCTGCGAGATTGTAGACTGACTCACCGACATGGTGGGGTAGATGACGGAGGGGTAGTAGATTATAGTAGTAGTAGTAGTAGAAGTTCCTCCACAGAGAGAGAGAGGGTGTTTGGAAAAGGGAAAAACAAAAAAAAAAACCAATTGGATGAATAGAAAGACGAAACTAAGCAACGAGGGTATCTCAATTGGGGGATGAAGTTATTTGACCAGGAAAGAATCAATTATCGTGAAGACGAACTCAACTTAGCCATTAATTAATTTTCCTGTCGAGTCATCGCACGTGATTTCGGTGAGTTCCTCAGAAACACAAGCATTCTGATTGGTCGGCCGATCATCCATTCCTCCATCAATTTTCGTCCCTTTTAGGCATTTGGAACGCAATATGAGCAATCATCAATGATAAAAATTAATAATAATAATTTGATGATGATGATGATCGCTCAGCTCTCTCCTAAAGATCCACTACTACTACTAACTAGGTCGAGCCAGTCCTGCAAAAACAATCCCTATTTCACATGTATAAGCAACGTATTCCCTTGCATGAAAACACAATAATGTCGCATAGCACAGCAGTCAGTACTCAAGCAGTTGAGCTACAATTGCTAACATACAGCAGCGTATTATGATAATATCATGAATGCATTACCCCAAAGACTGTGAGTGTTTGTGCGTGTGTCACCTGCGGTAGGTTCAGTCAATCCTTCTGGGTCTTCGCTGGAGACTGATTGACTTATCCGGCTCCTCCGGTACGTACCTGGTTAACTAAAAATATTATTCTGCTTAGCCTGAAAAGCCAAACTGCTTTGGACCCCATCTCCCCTGGTTATTTTGATCATTATCATTAGTCGCGAGATCTGTGGAAAGTTTACGCCTCCGTCCCATCTCCTTATTGGCTTTCAGACGATCGATCAGCTCTTGGCAGATATTGGCATGGTGGTCCTGGATGGAGTTCTTTTGTTTCTCGCATAGTTGGATCCGCTCTTCTTGCATATCGAACAGTTGGTCCAGCACCTGGTAGCACTGCCGATGATACGCGTCGAGCACATCCCTGATCACTTGGGTCTCTTTGCTCAATTGGGCTTGCAGACTCTGTAACCATTCTTAGCAGCTGTTTAATACTTTTTCGTGGAAGGAAGAAATGAAATTGAAAATCCGTTAATATTTATCCTTGTCTGGACTGACGGACCTTTTGGGCAGCGTATGATGTTCTTCGACTTTTCGTGCGCAGAGACAGAAGAATTGCCGCTTCAATCCCTCCGGCTGATAACTCAGATGGCAATGTCAACTTCGTTTGAGATGATTGGGAGTTGGTAGAATGCAATACTCCCGGCCTCTGGTCATGGACCTGTTTGGGTTCGAACAAACTCTTGCGACTTGACCTCGCTTGCTGAAACGATTTTACTCGGCTGTGGCTCGGTGGTTTGAGACCCAACTCTTGAGCTGAAGAATCTCCATCAGACCCGGATTCGGGGCCATAGAAGGAAGCTCGAAGTGTCTCTCCATCCGCTCCCGCCCTCGACTCCATTGGGCTAGTCCCCTGGCGAGTCATGTACTCAGGCTTCTGGCGCATAATCCGTGGGCTTCCATTCCTGTCTACAACAACCATTCTAGGAGTGCCGGTCGAGCCGTATATAGCAGCAGGAACTTCTTGGCCAGGACCAATATATGGTCTCGCTCCGGCTATTTGTCTTTTGTGAGCTTCGGCCCCCACCATGACCTTTTCATGGGCTGGCGAATTAATCATTGGGGGAGGGGGGCTCATGTCCGACTGGCTCCACGTTATCTGGCTGTCTGTTGTCAAAGAGCCATCTTCATTCGTATTCGCCCCAGACACGAAGTTTCTTATCATCGCCTGTTCGTAATATACACTCTGTCGAGGCGTTGTCCTCGGAATCTGAAAGCTATCTTTCGTAAATTCAGTCCCCATAAGATTTGGTGCGTGTTGTTCCCGACCTGGTGATTGTCCAGTTCTACAGATGCCATTCAGCATGGCCTCGTTTGGGGGAAATCCCGCACTGTGGGTCTCTGGGGGACAAGCATTTGTTATGATAATCATGCTTCCGTTAAAAGCTGCAGCTAGCTTTCTCCCGACTTCCTGTCCTCTTCCTGTATCCGCGTTTTCTTGCGGTCTCGACTCAATGACTTTTAGGGTCTCGCCAGATCGTCCTGATACTCCCTGAACTCCTTTGCCGTGGAGGCCCTCGTCGTTCTCGCTAGCGGTTTTACCAGGTTGATCGTGGGTCCCATCTGTTTCCTTCCGTGTTTGCACAGAATCATTTTGCTCTATCACCTGACTGGAATTGGCGATACTCCCTGGTGGCTTGAATTTGCTGTGTTCGGGAAAGCTTTGACTCTCGGTATAGTTCGTAGCTTCCTTATATTCCAGTGCAGCATCGACCCCCTCTGCTCTTTCTATGTCCTTGGTATTCCCCCATAGCCTCCGAGTATCAACTTTTTTCTGGCTTCTATTGCCTGGCAACGCGGTTTCCAACACCGCAGGCCCTTTGACTATCTTTTTGCGTTTGGCTTGTCTGTTTGGAGCTTTCCTTGCGGAAATACTACCTTGTCGCTTTCTTTTATTTCCTGTGGTGCGATTGCTTCGATTGAATGCCGAATCATCGCCAGGCAAGGGTGATGATATGAAGGTTACTTCGGAATCTTTTCTACTTCCTCCGCCGTTTTCACTGCAACTAGGTCGAAAGTCTTCGCCCCAGTCGACGGCAGCTTTAGAGTGAGATGTGTATACTTTCTTTGTAGATCTCCGCTGGTTGAACATCATTGACTCTTGGGTATCTGGCGGCGGAGCTTCGGATTTGCCATTCTTCGACAGACTGCGTAAGTTGTATTGTTTAGTGTCTGATCTTTCTCTGCTCTGGTCTGTCACAGGGATGTGGGAAGTTTCCGTTGGTAAAGGTGTGGCTGTAGATGCTTTAATAGTTTCCTTCGAGGTGTTCATTGTCCCGTTGAAAGCCTGGCTGATCGCGTGGCTCGTTCCGTTGACCTTTTTGATGTTGTCTATACTTAAGTCAACCCCCGAAGATAGCACCGACATCCTTGAATCTCCCTTTTCTTCGAGGTCCATCGATATAATCACTGATGACGCCTTTCGAGTGAAGTCTGAGTGTTCAGATTGTTCGCCTTCTGTCGCACATATTGCGTCAGCGGTTGGTTCTAGATGGCTCTGGCTATTGGTAGAACCAGAGCGGAGTGGAATTGCGTCAGTTCCTTCCCCCTCGTTTGGTGAAAGCATGTTGGCTGTGTTTAAATATAAGAGCAAATCGTAAGAATGAAGAAGACAAAATCGACAAGTTCAAGCTACCTATTCTACTCACGACCATGAACAGAGATGATGGTAAGAGACATGATTGAGGAAAGGTAAGTTCGAACCACTCCAACCAACCATAAGGAAACTGCGTTCTATGAGTGACTAACTTGGGTTAGAGGGAGATAATGCCTGAGGCATTTCCTACCGGTTATTTTTTTTTTCGTCTGCCTCCGTCAATACAGGGAGTTACTTCCTTGATGGAACACCGATTGAACAAAGATGCGCTCAAGGGACTCCATTATCCATTCTACATTATGCTACATCATGTAGTAAAATGGCCTGAATGTCTGTCATTTTCTCGAGTTATTTACATGATCAGTGACGATTGAGCTGCACATTCACACTCCCACCACCTCAACACTCGTCAATAATAATAATCTACCCACACGAGGGACCTCGGATGAACGAAGCATGATTGATTAATAAAGGACCAGACTGCGCTGACAAATCCTCCGGCGGCTCCTGAGAGGTCCGGACCCCGAATCGGCATCTTAATACTTCCGCACTCCGGGGATGAAGTTGATTGATCCCCTAACTATTATTGAACGAGGTTGCTCCAGGCACTCCATTGGGGTACGTCGGCGTAGGATGACAAACATGGCCTACACCGGCTCGCTAAGTACAGAGCACTTTCCTCACTCAACTGAATAAACAGTTGCTCTCTTTAACATCACATCGGTTTTTGTTATTCAGTTGACGAACACTCTATTCACTATGGTCCACCCCGAGAACCAAAGCCAGGAAGAGGAAGGCCTAGCAGGCACTTGCTCATGGCGACGTCCCGTCAGTGGCTTCATTGGTCAGCTTTTGGAACTGAACCCATTTGCCACTCGCAAGATCCCGTCGCACAAGGAGACACAGCAGTCCCTCCCCGAGACATCACTAAACCGACGCCGCGAATCCACGACCAAACAGTCCCTCGAAAGCGACACCCACCTTACTGAACACCTTCCGGCCGACATCTTGACTGATGCTCATAATAATGGAGATTCCTCTTCGGACAAGTCCGTTCTCTATCTTGCGTACGGCTCGAACTTAGCCTCCGCTACTTTCCTGGGCATGCGTGGGATTAAGCCACTTTCGCAGATCAACGTTGTCGTTCCACGTCTACGACTAACATTCGACTTACCCGGTATACCATACGCAGAGCCCTGCTTTGCTGGGACCCGGTTCCGCGAGGTACCTTGCAGAAAAGCGGACAGCGATGTCGATTATGACATTATAGACAAGGACATGTCGGAGAAAACCCCCCTAATGTCGGACGGACGCTCCGATACTAGTGACCGTTCACTTATTGGGGTCGTCTACGAAGTCTCGCTTGCAGACTATGCGCGCATCATCGCAACAGAGGGGGGTGGGCGTGGATATAGAGACGTCGTGGTCGACTGCTATCCCTTCGCAGACAACTACGATCCAGCCGACCCTGTTCCGGAGTGTCCTAACACTACTCCTTTCAAGGCTCATACTCTAATGTCGCCCGCCAGCGATGGGGATGTGAACAAAAATTTTGAAACGGAATCGCATCAACAGACTAGCTCCCCTCCCTCGCGTACCCGCCGTACACGCCCTGTCCTCCGGCCTACTCCCGGCTATGGGCAACCATCGCCTCGCTATCTCAATTTGATCATCACCGGTGCAGCCGAACATGATCTTCCCACTTCCTACCGCACTTATCTTTCTCAGGTACAACCATATCGCGCTACGACCATCCGGCAGAAGGTCGGCAAGGTTGTGTTCTTAAGTCTGTGGGGCCCACTGCTTCTTCTGACTCTTTCTCTGTCAAGACTCTTGGCCGGGCCGGATGGTCGCAGTCCACTATGGTTGATGGAGTTCTCGGACGCAATATTCCTTGGAATATGGAGTAGCTATGATCATGTTTTCAGGAAAATCTTTGGTGATGGTGAAAGGACGAACGGCAGGGGCCCGAATGACTTTGTCAAAACCAACACATAATATACGGAAACACCCTCGGTCGATAGAATTACATGCAGACCAAATAAATTTAAACAATAAATACATGTTTTTACCCCTCCATATCTTCCCACGTTGTCTTTCCCGCAGGCATTCATTCGCTTCAAACGTAATCGCAACAGCTACCCGGGGACACAAGCGAGAGGTCAACTTGCGTCCGAGTATATAAGTCTACCACCCCAAAAAAGCCCCACGTAACAGACAAAAGAAAATGTGACATTGGATCTTCAAACAAGATTTTCAAAGGAGAAAAAATATCTAGGGTACAGATACAGGTGTCCTGAATAACATCTAACAAAACAGGCATAGGCCAATTGACCGGAGTAACGACGGCACCCGAACCAACCTGAGGGTGGGGGGTACATTATTCAAGGCTCGCTAGCCGCCTTCACATCCTTCACAATCGGTGTATGATATTGTCCGCTTCAACGTTTAGCGGCGGGAAACAGGGGGGTTATACACAAGCTTTCGCGTCTTGATGGGAGACCACTTGTAACGCTTGACCCACACGCTGATGGCGAAGAGACCGGAGAGAAGAGCGATGGCCTTGACACCCATCTTCTTGCGGTCATCCATCTCGGGCTCAGCAGCCCAGTTAAGGAATTCAACAACATCCTTGGCCATCTGAGAGGTAGTGGCAGGGGTGCCGTCCTCGTACTCAACAACTCCGTCAAACAGAACACGAGCCATGGCAATACCTGCAGTAGCACACAGTTAATTGCAAGCCCCCGGTATTCATTTTAAAAAAGAGGAAGGGACAAACATACCGGTTCCGGGGAAGTAGGGGTTGAAGTTCATGCCCTCGGCGACGGTAGCACCTGCGGGGGGCTCATCAGGGTAACCAGTCAGGAGACTGAAGATGTAGTCGCAGCCACCGTGACGACCCTTGACAATCAGGGAAAGATCCGGGGGCAGAGCACCACCGTTGGCAGCACGAGCAGCCTCCTCGTTGGGGTAGGGGGCGGGGATGTAGTCGGACAGCTTTCCGGGACGCTTCTCGATCTCGCCCTGGTCGTTGGGCTCGGTATCGTATTCGTTCTCTTCGGCGAAAGCCTTCATCTCATCGACGGTATGCATGACACCGACGAACGAACGCCAAGGCACACGGGTGAGGGAGTGGCAGGAAGCGCAAACTTCACGGTAGACCTGGAAACCACGGCGAAGGCTATGGAGATTATGAGTACTAGGGTCGAGAAATCATAGATACGACTGGGGGGTAAGCCCCCTCTGAAACACTCACCCAGCATGATCGAAGGTCTTGTTCCACTTGGCGTGCTCCCAAGGGTATGCGGTAGGGTGAAGACTTAAAAATGAAGCGTCAGTATTTGTCAGATCTTCATCAAGCCCACATCCGACCATTCAGTCGGGACGACGGAGTGGTCGGACCAATGGTCCTTTCCAGGGTATCAGAAGGTATTTTACTCACCCCTCCTCAGCAGGGGTCGACGCGAAAGCTTCCTGTCCATAGAGATAGGCGGCGGAACCGGCAGCAACGGCGGTCGCGACGGAAGCAGTGACGGTGAGGTTGAAGGGGGAGTTGGCGGATTCAGCACCGGCGGACGAGGAAGACGCACGCTGGATAATTGTCAGTGGAAAAAGGTTTGCAATGTGTTTTAAGGAAGATTGAAAGGCGATTGAAGTTATTGGACGGGACCAATGGACGTCAGATGCTGGGGAAATGCGTACGGTGGAGGATCTGTTCAAAGACTGACGTGCGATGCCCCGGAAGGGCACGCTGCGCGCAACAGTACGTGCCAGCATACTGACAATATGTAAAACCCTCCGAGATGGGATGGGCAGGAAGGACCGGTATAGACGGAGAGGGTGAGGGGAGGAGGGGGTCGGGCGGGTGGACGTTGGCACAGGAGAATGTGCTTTTGGAGGTGAAGTCGAGGTTCAAGTCGAACGGGCAAGTTTCTCTTGGGTTTGGTTTGGGATTGCCTAAACCCTCGTTCTGATTGGTCAAAGGGGCGGCTCTAACCTTCTTCGGTGAAAACCCGCGACTTTTCGGAACTTCAATAATTTTGCAACAGAAACAATAATTTCGGTTTATTAAGTTATTCGACTAATAATAATTATTATTATATAAATGAGAAGAGAGATAGACTTTACCTGTACTTACCTTAAAAACAAAAGAAGAAGAAGAAAAATTGATTACTTCCCCATTATCAATATTTCACTCTCTTTCTCTCTCTCTCTCTTTTCCTGCTCTTCCCTGCACCCATATCACGGGAAGCCACACACCCTCGGTTCCGTTATTTGCCGTCTGTGTGGGCTTCCGCCTTGGCCTGACGGTCCGACTCTACGCCCGTCCGCAGAGCATATATCGTACTTCTAACACTACCACCGCCACTGCCACCATACAACACCAACGATAATACTGGTAATCGTCGGATCGTACGCCCACTGAGCCCCTAAAGCTCATCCCATTCCCCATCAGAACAGTTCGTTTCAAATCAGGTCATTTCATTATATCAGTCACTCACCACACTCTCTGTCGCTACATCGACCAATTGCCGTGGAATAGCGTCTGGGAATGGTTGATAGGTGATAATTGCTTCATCAAATGTCGGTATCACTAGATTTTCCGTCGGTTGCTCCAGGTACTCCAATGCCGTCTGAGGATCTGTTGGGTTCATTCGTCTCACATCAAATGAAGCACCCTCGATGATCCCATGCCGATTTAACTCCTCCAGGCATTCTTTGTAAATCCCATAGATCGCTCGACTCGAAAGCTGTGGAATGAAGTATTTTATATCCACCCGATCGAGAAATGCTTCGTCCTACAGGAAAACACCAATGAATGTCAGCGTATATGCCAAAGGACTATTCGGTGGGTGCGTACAAGCGCTGTGATCAAATTACTGGTGCAGACCACGATCACATTGCAATAATTCCGCAATCTATCCAATCCCGTGAGGAGCGCATTGACGGCTCGGACAGCATCAAATGGCTCGTTTCCACTAAGGGCTCGTTCTCTTCCGGCAGCCAGTGTCTCCACTTCATCCATAAACACGCAGACGAAGGTTTCTTCTTCGTCCTCGAGCAACGTCTCAATATTCTCGAACATTTTGGCTACCAACTTGCTGCTTTCACCAAAGTATTTGCTCCCCAGGGAATGAGCGTTGATCTCGATCAATTTGCTCTGGGGATATTGTTTCCCCATCCGTATGGCAAGCTTTTGCGAGAGGCCTCGGCTACAGCGAGTCAATTTCCAAAATCATAAATGACTGATAATAGCATACCAGAGGCTTGTTTTCCCCGTTCCTGGAGGCCCCCATAGAAGGATCAATCTATTCCAGTTAATGGTCCACTTATTGAGCTTGCGAGCTGAGAATGACACTGGGCTGCTTGTTAACAAGTCCCTCGTTAAAATACTCGACGTGAATGAACTAACCCATCCTGTTAATTGCATGTAGTAATGTTGCCTGGAGCGGCTGATCAAACTGCAGGCTATCCCGCTCTCACGTTAGTTAGTCCGCCTAAGACATTATGAGTTGACGTACGACTCCCAAAGGCCATCCAGCTCCTTGCTCGGTAACAAAAGCACTCTCCCTTTCGTTGGATCCTCTCCCATTTCTGTAGAGTCTTCAAGTTGCTGGGTAGGCTGGGAATTCTCTTGGTCCAGTCCTTCGCGCAGCTGGTATGCTTGTACATCCAGTTCTACTTGTAGAAGTCGATACACTCCTGACTCCCTCTCTCCTCCGGTACACTCGGTGACAGTGATTGATTCTATTATGTGGGAATACGGCTCTTTGAGACCGTCTTTGAAAGTATTAGTAGTCGTTCTTCATCATCCCAGGATTGGAGCTTACCAAACATAGTGAGCTCTTGGCCCACGGATAGGACCACAAACCTGTCAACGAGCCACTTTGTGATATCATCCCTAATCTAGAAATGAACTTAGGTCTGGTGAAGGAACAAGTAATCGTAAGTTGCCGCGGGGGGGGGATAAAGATTACCAAGTCAGTGCGAATAATGATGCCATCGTCTTTATTGCTCTTGATACGAGCTTCGATGTGAAGCACTGGTTGCTGAGAGATTTCCATGGGACTTATATGCACTTGGCTTAGACCAGGTTTATGGGATTCAATGACGATTAAATGGCGCGGTATAATTGTTGAGGCTTGTATGAAAGGATAGGTCGATAGGTGGGTAAGTAGGATTGTTGGGGAATTGTTTCCTGGCTGGTTGATATGTTGTACCTCCCTATGTAGATGTACCTTTGTTGAGATACTTCATTATTCGTTGATAAATAGCAGTTTAGCAGGGTACCTTCCTCCTTGAATTGCCGTCTAGGAACCTACCTACAAGGCATGGTTACCTGACCTGTCACTATTGTCATGTACCAGACAGTTCTACTCAACAAGCGTAAAATATATATAGTTGATTGACCCTGCCCACAACTCACCTTCCACAACCCATTGATGGCTTCTTATTTCTTAATGGGTTTAAAATTCACAAGTACTGATCATAAATACAATCAATCTTCTTGATAACTTTGAAAAGTGTTTTTTCATCTCATTTGGAGAATAATATTATTATTGTGGTGTTGTTGGTGGACCGGAAGAGGGAAATCTGGGCGCCGATCCCGATGCAGCGATCGATGCGTATTCTGTCCCATGAAATGCTATACGTACCTCGACCTACCTTTACCTTACCCACCTATTTTTATACCCGCCATCTCCCCCCATTGCGACCCCGACGATCCCATTCAGGGTCTGCCACGATATCGACGATGACGAATTTGTTTGTATAATTACGCCCTTACTCTTTCGCTTTTGTGCTTTTCACGAATCTCACGATTTCATCTGTTTACCATACCCCGCAAAGAGAGTGAAGAAGGTAGCTAAAGTTAGTGGGAAAGCTGAGCTCGGGGAAGCATCGAATCAAACCCAAGAAAAATAATTATCCCCCTCCAGATGCAGAATCAGGATAGGGAAAAATGGCGAAAGTGAAGAACGGCCCTGGGGCTCCCGGGAAGCCACGTCGAGATGTCCTGGCTTCCCTGAAAATGGCCTCCATGGAGGGAATCTCTCGCGCTGCCCTTCCAGCAGGTATGGCTTTCAACCAAACGCGAACGGACTTGCTACTAATCATCGCTGGCGCTCATTAGAAATCATGTCTTTAGTTCTTGACTACCTCTCTCCCGTCGATCTCATCCGCGCTGCACGGTCGTCGAAACTCCTCCGCGAAATGGCATACGATGATACCCGATGGGTGCAAAAGCTTAGACGCATGGGTTGCTGGAATGAACTGGAAGCTCGGAAACATGTTGAAGAAGCCTTCGGTACCATTGCCGATAGAGAAAGCATCGAGCAACAAGAGAGAGTGAAGAAACCCCGACCAGCATCTGGTTCGGCAGGACCGGCTGCGACCAAACCGGCCATCAGTTTGAATACGCTGTCCGATGGGTTCGACAAGATCGAGCTCGCCCCATCAGCTTTTACTGAACTGAAGAATGAAACCGAGACGGATCCGGTTTTAGGGGTGTTAGCACAAACAAAGTCCATTCGAGGAGAAGCGCGCCTGGAGTATGGCAAAATCCATGCCGCACTCGCACCATTTTACAACGATATCACTACCTCAGGAGCCTCTCCGGACAGCCTCTTGTTCAAGAAATACCACGACCCACTTCACCAGGCGAAAATTTTGTCGCAGTTGCAGTCATTTTCCAAATGCGATTCAACAATACAGTGGCGCGAAAATGTTGCCCGGCTAGAGTCTGCCACGTCGATATTCGAAACCGCTGCAATCAAAGAGTTCAGACATGGCTATGAGACAGATGATATTGATGATCGGATGAGGAAATATGCACATGTCCTGTACTTTCTAAACGGGGGCTCTTCAGCAGTCGAACTTTTCATCCACCACAATCACTTGGTCACGCGGAAGTCGGAGTTTGGCAAAGTGGCCGACTGCATCGATGCTGTGTCCCAACGCGTGAAGCTTGAACAAACCCAAGCGTTTTTTACACGATTGAGTGTCGCCTACAATGAAGAGGTCTCGATCATTAACCGGGCGTTTCCTCCGTCACTAAAGTTTGCGACATCATTTACGCAAAAAGTCGGACAAGATGTGCTGTATCCTTTCTTGACAGCAATATTCGATGAACTACACCGAATAAATGTCGAGGCGTATCTGACTGCAGTCTCAGGCACTTTCGCACAATGTTTAAATTTCTCAGACGCCCTCCTACCGATTCAAAATTTTACTGATGACTTCGACGCGTTTCTGGATAATGTAATCTCCAAAGCGTACGAGCCACACATGGACCTCTACCTTGCCGAAGAATTGGACCATTTCCGCAAAGGATCCGAAGCTGCAGTGGAAGACTGGGACAGACAACTTTCTGAACAGGCTGCCTCAACAGAGTCTTTTTTGATGTCGAATATAAATAGGCAAGCTGATAAGCGGGATTTTCTGACCTCTTTCAAGAAAGTGATCATGGCACCTGTCAATATCCTTCCCAGCTTCTCCACATCCAAGACAAGCGAGCCAAAGTCTGATGACGAATCTGTCGCAAGTGATTCATCTGCCTTAAAAAGCCAAAAACGATTCTCGACACTATCTTCACCAAGCACTCCCCCGGTGGTGGAGCCTCCGAGTACCGAGCTAGCAGCTAAAGCAGCCATCATGAAATCTAAATTGGAGGGCATTCGATCTATTTTTAGCATTGAGGTTGCTCTTGGCCTCGTACACTCAGCAAAATCTAGTTTGGAGCGAGCGGCGCAGTTTGTAAGAATAGGGGGAGAGTCCGGAGTGGCAGTGAAACAGCAATGTGAAGAGATATTCGTCTCCTTGCTACGCATTTTGGGCCACGGACATCTCATCGTTGGGTTCAACAAGGCTGTGGATCACCTGTCCAATTACCGACCGCGAGAACACTCGGAGCGCGAACAATCGGGGGTTGAGCCCCTGGTGACCTTCCTGGAGTTGGTGAATGTGGGCGATCTGATCCTCCAAATGATTGATGTCTTCTACGAGCAGGAGCTTATCGGATCGAAACTGACAGATCGAAATGACTTCCTGGATCCGGCCGTGAAGGCAAAGAAGAAGTTCGAACAAAACCTGGATGAGCGAGTCGCAGCGGGGCTGAACAAAGGGATCAATGTCCTCATGGAGGAAGTGGATTATATCCTAGCGACTCGGCAGCTGGCGACAGACTTTAATCCCAGCGTCTCTTCCGACCCCCACCGAAGAATCATGGAGGTTGGTGTCACCGAAGCCGCCACTTCAGTTGTGGATGTGGTTTCATCGCATACGCAGATGTTGGTGGGAAGTACCGACAAAAGCACTCTTGATGTTTTTAACCAAGAGGTTGGACTCCGGCTGTTCACTACTCTGTGCAAGCATCTGAAACGCCAGAGGATCAGCGTAGAAGGATCTTTGCGGCTAATCAGGTAAGTCCTCGTCTGTTCCAGCGCCAATCATTACGCGCCAGGCTGACTCGAACCAAGCGATATGAACCATTACTTCAACTTCATCCAGAGGTTCCGGAATAACGAGCTTCTCCTTTATTTCAAAGCGTTCCGCGAACTCTCCCAAATCTATCTCATTGACCCCTCCGATGCTAAAGAGCTCGCCACAATAATCGCCGACTCCGGCCGGTTTCAAGGAATCTGGCGGGTGGAAGAGGTCATCGAATTCGCCGAACGCCGTGCCGACTGGTATCAAGTCAAGCGTGACGTTGAGCGGGCGATGTATGGCATTGGATGTAATGTCATGTGAGGATGAGGACCACAGTAGTAAATCGATAACATCTCTACCCGTTGTATATATAAAATTAAATTCTACGTGTATAAAGGATGTCCGGAATGGGGTTTCATGCCATCCGGACGGAACCGCAGCGGAATCGCGCGGAGACATGCCAAAGTATAATATCCAATTGACTTTCATGATCCATCCAGCTGGGCAAGAACTGGGCTCTTGTTGAGTGGAGATTTATTTTTAGTAGGTATGGAATCTCTGTTGAAGCGTTTGAACATGGCGGGCTGACGTCAATGGGCGGCTACTGGAACAAGAGCCAGCCAGCCATTCAGTGACGATAATGCCATTCTCAGACAATGGCCATGAACGTGTTTGTGGATGTTTAGCGCATCCGAGACCTCAGACGTCATTCATTTTCATTCATTTAGTCCAAAACTGTATCAACGCTCAAAGCCTGCCCGCCAGGTAGAAGGGAAAAGATGTCAACAACCACCACATCTTGAAAGCAATCCATCATCCCACCAGTGTTGGAGAAAAAGAAGAAGAAGAAGATGTTGATGATGATGGCAATCAATCGACTGCTTCCCTCTCTATTACTACAACTTTCATTCTGGAGCCACATCCTAGCCTCCTGGGGAGCAGTAACAGCCCAACAAACCGTCCGATCAACCGCCACTGTGACCGTAACACCGACAGCACCACATCCTCCGTCATACACCGAGCCAAACACCTTCCAAGATACGGTGCTCGTTTTCACTAATGAATACCGCAAAAACCACAACGCGAGCCAGCTAGTCTGGAACGAAGAATTAACCCAGTACGCCCAGGATTGGGCCCAAAAATGTCGCTGGAAACACTCCGTAAGCCCAATATGAAAGAATGTACGGTAGATATAGTGGAAGCCACCGGCTAATTCTCTATTCCAGAACGGCCCATACGGCGAGAACCTCGCGTTCGGGTACCCGAACGCCTCATCTGCAGTGGCAGCCTGGGGGGATGAAGGGCTTCTGTACAACTACGACCAGCCGACAGGATTTAGCGAAGAAACCGGCCATTTCACGCAGCTTGTGTGGCGGGCGACGCTGCAGGTTGGCTGTGCGGCGGTGGATTGCGGGTATGACAGTGGCAAGGATGGGAAGGATTCCGAAGGCAGATGGAAGAAAGCCCAGGGATGGTATGTGGTATGTGAGTATTCGCCGGCGGGAAATGTGGTGGGAGGGAGTAAGGCGCTGGGAGGGGATGATCTGGGACTGTTTCGAGTCAATGTGCAGAGTGCGAGTACATATTCAGGGCCGGAGGCGACAACCACTACTGAGTCGGGGCCGAATCCAACGGCCACGAGTACGGGGTGTAGGTTGATTCAGCCCAACAGGAAGGGGCTGGTCATCTTGATGCTATGGGGGTCTTTATTGCTCATAGGCGCATGATGGATATACGAAGTGAAACAAGAACAAAACCATTTTGAAAGATTGAACCTTAACATTTGCCTGGTCGGTTATGGCCAGCTCATCATTGTCTGTCATCTCTCATGCTACTGACATTGCACACATGAAAAATCCCAACTGGGACATAAGCAATACAGATCTATTCACTTTTGAAAGTTCCAGACACCCCAGGGCCTGAAACCAAGCCAAATGAATCACAAACGGCTCACGGAAGGAAGAAGCAATTGCTTCGGAGGGGAAAAGGGTGAGGATATCGACAGACAAGATGGAGAAATGGGAAAAAAAAAAGTGGGAAAGATAATAATAAGGAAATGGCATTAGATACGAAAAAGAACAGCAAATCAACCAATGACTTCCTCGTTCTCTTCGATGATCTCCTCCACAATCTCTTCGACAACAGCGTCGCCCTGGTTTTCCGACGCGGGAGGAGCATCCCTGGCCAGCTTGGGGTCGTCTGCGTTCTCGGGGAAACCGTAGGTATCCTTGTCCTCGACCAAGTACTCCTTCTCCCGCCGGATCCAGGCAACCCACTCGCTGAGAACACGCTGGCGCTTCTCCACGACGGCAGTGTTGGCAATGTCGACGGCATACTTGTCCTCCTCGTCGAACTCCTTGGAGTACTCCCGCAGGTTCTTGCGTACTTGCTTCTGCTCCTCCTTGCTGAGCAGAGTGGCCGGGCGAGGGCGCCAGATGAATTGCTTGAACTTTTCGGTAGGGTTCTCGGCAAGGGTTTGGCCGGAGAAGGTGTGGAGGTTCCAGCCGTTTTCCATCTATAGATAAAAACCTTGGTTAATAACTGGTGCCATAATTCAGGGAATTTAGAAGAAGCAAAAAGTAACTTACCGAATGTGTCCACACGCTCGCACTGCTGACCACGTAGCGGCCAGTGGGATCCCAGTCAACATCGGTGACACCATAATGCTCAGCCGTCTTCATTAATTGAAGGTTGGCAGCCAAGTCCTTCTCGCCCTCAGGCTTCTCACCTTCGAAGTCCATATCCCAGAAATCCATATCGAAGCTGGTCTGCGAGTGAACAGTGGCAACGACGACAAAACGACCCTTGGGAGACCAGTAGATGGCGTTGCTGTTCTTCTTGTCAACGGTACGGATCAACTTGAAATTGCCAGCGGAACCACCCTTCTTCTCAGGAGCGAAGAAGGAGACAGACGTCTTAGGCGCAACAGCGGCGCCAGAGGCAGCTTCACCCGTGGTAATAAGAACGAAACGACCTCCATTAGGCTCCCAGGCGAAGTTGATCACTGTGTCCTTCAAACTGTCAACAACCTCCACAGGGACACCCTTCTCTTTTATCCGGAAAATTTCGAGGTTTGTAGCCATAGACTTCTTCGACTTCGAGTGGCGATCCACCTTCACACAGACGTAGG
The DNA here is from genome assembly GCA_015844325.1 of Aspergillus nanangensis. Taxonomy (NCBI): domain Eukaryota; kingdom Fungi; phylum Ascomycota; class Eurotiomycetes; order Eurotiales; family Aspergillaceae; genus Aspergillus; species Aspergillus nanangensis. Next base: position 45,122 of record VCAU01000116.1, on the reverse strand, counting down.
TACCCTGCGACTGCCAGTGCAGCTTGACGTCGGACACGTTGAACAGGTTACGGGTTCGCACAATCTCCTTCGACGGAACACTCATCAGAGCCACACGAGCGGGGTTGCTGCCGATTTCGGGGGTCCAGAAGCACAACAATTGCTCGTACTGCTTCACTCCCTCACGGGCGACAGTAGCTGGCGACCATTCAAAATCCATCACTCCATCCACCTTGATGGAAGTCTTGTCGAGTAAGTTCATCCGGGGCAATTCGTAGATCGAGATGGACTGGCCCTGCTGCATACGAGCCACGTACTTCTCGTCAGCGGACCACTTGAAAGCGGGCCACTGGACCTTCTTCTTGGGTTCCACGCCGGCCTCGCTGGGTCCAGCAGCGAGATCATGGGAGACGAAAGAACGCAGAGGCTTTCCGGTGACGATATCCCAGACAATAATGTTCTTTCCGTCCTCCTCATATGACAAGACAGCCGGGCCGCCCTCTTCAACCTGGATGGGACGAGAGGACCAGGTGGTCAGGTACTTCTCAGCGGGGGAAAACTCGACCAGCTGCACGAAAGGATGAGGAAATTGCTTCAACTTGGAGAAAGCAGCGCCTCCCCAAAGCTGAATACCCTGAGGATGGACAGAGGCAAGGAAGGTACCCTTAGGAGACCACTGAACAAAGAGTTGTGTCCAGTGAGCCCGATCGACAACGTTCTCAGGCGGGTTGTTCTTGTTGTTCCAGAACACGCCGACCTTGTCGCCACGGTAGAGCGCGAACTGGTCACGGGCGTTGGCATCTCCCAGCCACGAGCGGAGGTGCTCCTTCTCTTTGAATGGTTCGATCATGGGAGGCTTGTATTCCTCATCAATGCGTCCTTCCCGGCCATAGCGATCAATATCCATCAGCTTGTTCACGGCAAGGGTGTGCTTCTTGTCGAGAGGGGTTCCGTGCAGTTGCTTGACGGCCGCGACGGCTTGTTCGGGGGTCTCGTACTCGACGAAGGCGAATCTAGAATTATAAAATAGATTAATTTCCCCCCCGTTTTTTGTTGTCCATTTCCAGGCAGATGTTGCAGCACATACCCTTCGGTCATATTTTTCTCGCTCACTGGCATGAAGACCGCATCTTCAGATGTGTGGCCAGCAGCGTTAAGTTTCCTCAACAAGAAACGGATGAGCTTCTGTCTGCTCTCCTCGGGGACAACCGGGAGTCCATCGATGACAACAAATGTATCCAAACCCTCCTCGAGTTTCACTTCGAATTGCTCCTTGAGATCTAGAAATGGGGGGAGAAAAGAAATTGGGGGTCAGCGAGAGAGGGGCAGGAAGGCGACGGTGGATAGAGCAAAAGCACCACGACGACCTCAACGAACAGACGAGCACTTACCGGAGAAGTCAATCTCCTCCTCCTCCTCTTCGTGGAGATCCTGCTCAGTCAAAGTATCGAAACTGGGCGCCATGGTTGCGGGGAGGCAGAACAGCGGGCGACTTTTGGAGCGTATGGGCAGCGGATGAGGAAGATCGATTCGTTCTGATTTTCTTTCTTCCCCGTTTGGGTCTGTTTTTAGGGCAAAAAGATCAAATCTCCCACCGGGTCGGCCGCTTGTGTGCGATCTGAGTCAGCAGTCACCTGACTTTCCCCATTCTCACGTGACTACTCACTCCATGGGATGGTGGTCTGATTACCTCATCATTCATGGTCAATCATTCTTCATTTTCTTCTTATCACAAGTACACAATAATACCTCATTCTTATAACCATTCTAAACCGATCATTATTACACAATTAACCATCATCCAGCCTCTCCTCTGCCTTGACACCTCAATCTTGCTTCGCTACTAGTTACTACATACATACTACCCACTTGCCGTTTGTTTCTGGCCTGACAATAAACCAGACAAAAAAAGAGGAGAAAAAAGATAACAAAAAAGAACAACACAAACATATCATTCTCTTCCTTACCATTGAATAAATTTTACGATGACAAAGAAGGGAGGGGAGAAAGTTGCAATATAAGTACCTAGTTTACTTATTGTTTTTGTCTGTTACTGCTTATATCATCATCGCGTTACCTCCCTCTCCCTCTTTCCTCTTTCTCCATAACGGATGCCCCGCCGGTCTTAAGCGCCTGCGCTACGCCCAGATCTAGACAGACGATCGGCTACACCTCATCCTCGCCCGCAACTCATCTGTCACTGATCACGGCGCCGTTGACCTCCTTCTTCCCCTCCTTTCTGCAATTGGCTTGGTAACGAATTGATTTCCCTCTCCCAATCTCGCGAAACCACTCCAAGAAAGGGAAAGGAGCACCTAGCTAGCTACCTGTGTCAGGATGTCGCGTAAGTCCCCCCCGGCTGGCTCTGATATTCCCCGGTACGGCCTTGGTAGCCGCCGAAGTCGCTCACCAACTGACATCATTTCCTTCGCGCCCCAGTCTCCCCCGACGCTCGCAAACAATATGTCCCGATCATTGATTCCATTTTGGACAAAAGTGATCTGAACACGATCTCGGAGAAGCGCATCCGGAAGGGGTTGCAGGAAGTGGTCGGGTATGACCTTACTCCACAGAAGGTCTGTATCTCCCGCTTGCTACGCTGTCGCAAGCCCACCCATTTGCGCCCGTTACTTCTTAATCCTTGCCATGATACTGACTGCTGTCGTATTCTGTAGGCTGTAATTAAGCAGCTCATCATGGAACGGTTCGATATATTCGCCGAGAAAGGTGGCATTGGTGCATCTCCCGAGGCTGAGACCCCGGTTACCAATGGCCACCGAAAGGATTCCGATTCGGTGACCCCCGTCGAGCCCTCTTCCCCGGCGCAATCTTCGTTCTCGCATAAACGGCAGGCAGATAGTGAGGATCGGACCGACCTGTCAAGCAAGACCCCACCGGCGAAGAAAAAGAAACCAGACAACGATGTTGATGCGGACGCGGTGTACGCGGCGAAGCTGCAGGCCGAGGAGAACCTGCGCGCTCGCCCCACGCGCGGTGGGAACACTCGCAAGGCACAACCTGCGGCCAAGAAGAAGTCGAAGGCCAAATCGTCCAAGAAAGTCAAGGCGGAGGATGACTCCGACGTGGAGTCTGGCTCGGAGACTGGAAAGAAAGTCAATCGCTCTGGGGGATTCCATGTATGGGGACCGTTCTTACCTCTACGTGTGACTTTATGGATCTAACGGGATACAATAGAAACCTCTCAATCTGTCACCGGCGCTTTCTGCCCTTTTGGGTGGTGAGGAGACAGTACGTACCAGACTCTTACCCTCACCCCATACTGTGATCGAATCTGATGCGCTGACTACTACTCCCAGATGTCTCGTCCGCAGACGGTGAAGAAGCTCTGGCAATATATTCACGAACACGACCTTCAAGACCCAAGCGACCGACGTCAGATTTGTTGTGATGATGCTATGCGCGCTGTTTTTAAGACGGACCGTATACACATGTTCACCATGACCAAGATTCTCAGTCAAAATCTGTACAGCCCCGACGAATAGTCAGACTGGGATCGCCAAGGAGGACCACGACGATTATCTGAGTTTTATTTTTATTTCAGGCCAAGGCAGCTTACTGCGTATGTCTGCACTGAATCGCTTTTTACGACTTATTGACTCTTGTTTACCGCAACCGCATTCTGGTAACTAGGCGCTTGACTGCTTTTCTACCCACTTCTGGTTACTGAAACCCAGATCTCATCTACTATTTGCTACTGTTTACTACTATCATTGGCGAGACGCTTGTTATTTTTTTCCTTTGTGCATTTCTTCACATGTTTCGCTATTTTGCCTCTCGAGCGGGAGTTGGTGTTGCCTTGCAGAGGGATGTTGTCACCTAGAGATCCTTATGTACTTGGGGATAATCCTGCTGGAGCCGATCCCGTCATTGCATCATGGTTCCATGTTTTCTGATAACGTAGGGGTTGAATTGAGGAGGATAAATAATATTCACTGGGGGAGGGGGGTGAACTAATTCCCTTCTTCGTGTTTCGGAGCTGAATTAATGATTGATCACTAAGCGCGGAACCAACTTTTTTTGCCCGCCGCTTGTACATTTTTGTTCCCCGCCGTCGCTTCCAGCTTACCATCTCCCCCCACAAGCTGCAGACAAGCCTAGAAACACAGAAGGAGACAGAGATACTGTGTGCTCTGCGCGTCTGTTGGAGCGGCTGTCTGGGGTCTTTCCTTTTCTATCAAATCCGTTTCTTTAGTTTCAATCCCTTCCCCAATGTCTGAAACACAGGCCCCCTCTTCGCAAGCCCCCGGCCGTGGTGGCCGTCGACGGGGACGCGGAGGCGCTCAGCTATCAGGAAATCCAGATACCCAACAACAGACGACCGGTGGATCCGGTAGAGGTTCAAGACCCCGGGGTCGTGGATCCCGCGGGGGAGGTGGAGGACGCGATAGACAGGGTCGAAACGCTATTAAAGCCGAGGATACGACGGATGAGAACCTTGATGGTGAACAGGCTACATCCAACCCCGCGACAAGCAACGGAAAGAAGGGCAAACTAGCGGTCACACCAGCGACCGATGATGCGGACGATGGAGAAGTTTGTTTCATCTGCGCATCGAATGTCGAACATACCTCTGTGTCACCCTGTAACCATCGCACTTGCCATATCTGCGCCCTGAGACTCAGAGCCTTGTACAAGAATAAAGCGTGTGCGCACTGTCGGGTAATTTCTCACCATTTCCATCGAGCTGATTTGCATGCTAACGGAGGATTTTTTTTTTTTTTTTTTTTGTGCAGACGGAGGCCAACTATGTTATCTTTACGGACGATCATTCGAAACGTTTCGAGGACTTCACCTCCAAGGACTTTTCTCGGAAGGACGAAAATCTGGGAATCGAGTATGAGAACGACGAGATCTTCGAGGATACAGTTTTACTGCTACGATACAATTGTCCGGAGAGAGACTGTGATGTGGCTTGCCTGGGATGGCCTGATCTCCATCGCCATGTCAAGAGCAAGCACGGCAGAGTAATGTGGTATGTGTTCAAGTGTTCAAATTTTGGGCAGTTTTTATTGCTTCGAACTGACATTCTCCGTCCAGTGACCTTTGTACTCGAAACAAGAAAGTGTTCACCCATGAGCATGAGCTATTTACCATGGCTGAATTACGCAAGCATGAGAAGTATGGTGACGATGTACCCGGAGCGATTGACCAGAGTGGTTTTAAGGGCCATCCCGAATGTGGCTTCTGTCGCCAACGGTTTTACGGGGATGATGAACTCTACACCCACTGCCGCGACCGCCACGAACGATGCCATATTTGCGATCGGCAATCCGCGAGTCGTCAGCAGCAGTACTATGTTGACTACAGTGCGCTGGAGGGTCATTTCCAGAAGGACCATTTCTTATGTCTTGACAAAGAGTGCCTGGATAAGAAGTTTGTCGTTTTCGAGTCTCAGATGGACTTAAAAGCCCACCAGTTGGAATGTCATCCCAACGGCCTATCCAAAGATGCGAGACGTGACGCACGCCTGGTCGACATTTCCGGCTTTGACTACAGAACTCCATACCAACCGCAAAGACAAGGCCGTGGTGCTGGCCGAGGACGTGATCCCAACTCAGAGCCCCTTCCCATGTCAAGTGCCCAGCCGCTAAGGAGAGATGAAGTCGCATATCAGCGTCAAATGGCGATCCAAAGCGCGCAGTCTGTGTCCACTCGCAGCTTTGGAGGCCAGCTCTCGCGTAATGATACGCAACCTGTGCGTGCTCCCGCTCGCTCCAACCGTGCCACGCCTGCTCAGTCACCTGCCATCCCCTCGACTCCCGTTGCAGAACTCGAATCCCTCCATCTTTCTGCTGAGCCCGCATCAGCCACCCCGGCAGAGCAAGCACGCCGCCTACGCCATACAACCGTGATCGAGCGAGCATCGAATCTCCTTGGGAACGATCAAAACAAGCTCAGGGAGTTCCGCACCCGTGTCTCCAATTACCGCAGCGGCGCTATTTCCGCTACCGAGCTCATCGACGCCTTCTTTTCTCTATTCGATACTTCCAGTTCTGAACTAGGTAAGCTCATCAAAGAGCTCGCCGAGATATACGAAGATGACTCCAAGCGCAATTCTTTGCTGAAATCCTGGAATGACTGGCGTGCCATCAATGAAGATTACCCTGCCTTGCCGGGCCCTGGCGGGATTCTCCCAGGCATGGCACCCAGTACCGTCACTGGCAGCGGCGTGGGAGGCAAACGCGTTCTCCGCCTGAAGTCCTCCACTGCACAATCTTCACGTTCAGCTGTCGGTCGAAGCGGTGCTCTTCCCTCCTCTGCCTCCAGTAGCAATGCCAACCCATTCCCGCCCCTGTCCGCCGCTACTGCCCGCTCTGCTCCGCGAAACACTGCTGCATCAGCTACCACCCCATGGGGCACGGCCGCCGCGGCGGCACCCAAACCTTCTTCCTCTCCTCTCTCTCTTGCCTCCAGAACCTCCGCCACTACTCCCTCACGCCCGGCAAATGTGACCAACGCCAACGCTTTCCCTGCCCTCCCTGCGGCACGAAGACCGAATGTCATGATGGCCGGCCTTACACGCGGGACTGTGAGATGGGACAGTGCGCCTCCAGCTAGTGCTTGGGGGTCTTCTTCACAAGGTGGCTCGGGGGATGGATCGGGAAGTGACTGGGGAGAGTCCTCTGCAGGTGGTGCGAAGAAAAATAAGGGGAAGAAGGGAAAACAAACTCTTTTCCATTTTGGATGATCTCGTGTATTGTTGGCTTTAGTATTGTTGGCTTAGCTTTGAGCGATTATAATAGATACGTGTTGTTGCAGATAAACCATATCCATATTTATCTAGCTACCTTATGAGTATAAAAACCCCCGGAATATCACCGATCATATCGGCTTTTTTTTTATGAGAGCTCCTCTTGCGAAAACTTACAACTAGAATATGAGGACCTGTGAAATCGACGCCGAAAATGACCGCTTTTGAGGCCAAAAACATCACTTTGGACAACAAGTGGCCGCTTGACCGCCCACCCATGAGTTATCTAATCGTGCATTACAAGGGGACTTAACCACAAACAATACTCGCCACAATGCCCCTCTAGAAAATACATGCGCTATGCCAGCGCCTTGAGGAAAATGACTACGAGAAGAGGAGAAGTGACACCTACTTTCTGAGGCGGAGCCGACCATCACCAGAGCTCTACCGAGGAGCAGCCAGGCCCCTTGTCCTTGCAAGCCACTTTTCGATTCTTTATATCTCATTTTGTACTTTGCCACCAAACAGAGATAGCAATGGACTACAATAAGCCTCTCGACCTTCTTCATAGGGCGGAAGAGTCTGACTGGGAGGATAAGATAAATATGGCTCGTGTGGACGGACGTATTTGCAGCTGGGCCACTGATATTCACCCCAAGAAAATTCCATGCCGGCTGGATGGGGGTTTTCTGAATGGCTCATACAATGTTGGCCAAAAGCTTGTCTTTGAGGACGGGACAATTTGGTTCCTCCGTCTCCCTCGCGCTGGCAGCGTTTCTCCAGAACATGCAGACGAAAAAATATCTATGGAAGTGGAAGCTATTCATCTTATCCGGGAGAAGACATCAATACCAGTTCCAGAAATTTACGCCTGGGGCATTGCACGGGAAAACCAGCTTGGTCTGGGCCCTTTTATACTGATGAGCTTCATTAATGGGGTCTGTCTCAATGACGTACTTGGCGGAGATAATTCGAGACTGCTTAGGGAAGAAATTCCCGATGCCGATGTGGAATACGTCTAAAGGCAAATGGCGCATATTATGTTGCAACTTTTCAAGATCGATTTTGAGCAGATTGGCAGTTTGCCCGCTCTAAAGACAAAATTTCCCGCGCTCAGTCGTCCACTGACGTGGAAGATACATGAGATTCTAAGGGTGGGGGGTGTCAATACCTTTGGTTTGTGCTACTATAGACTGAAGCAGATTTTTGACTAACGACCGTAGACGATCGGATTGACAGTTTCTCTACAACTAAATAATATTTTCAATACGTCAATAGACAAGACTGGCAACAACTACGACTCCAACCAAATTCAATTGCAGGCCCTCGGAGTGCTAAATCGAGATACGCGTCGTTGAAGATATTGGAGTCTCTAATACCTGATCTAACCAACAGTATCTATGACCGTGGCCCTTTTAAGCTCATCTGCGACGATTTCGGCCCAGCAAATGTGATTGTACGAAGTAAGGATGACCTTACAATCACCGGCGTGGTAGATATTGAGTGGGTCTATGCAGGGCCAGCTCAGTTATTTGGTTCGGCTCCCTGGTGGTTTCTCCTGGATCGGCCAATTAACGATGAATGGGACTTCGAAGACGGCGAGGCCCCGAAAGCTACTGATCGCTACTTCGAATGTCTGGAAATATTTACCCGTGTGTTGGCGGAGGAGGAGGCAAAGATGACAGGGAATCACCGAAAAGAACTTACTGATCTCATCGAATGGTCTAAAAAGTCGGGTGCCATGTGGCTCCACATGCTTCTATCAAGCGGCTTTTTTGATTCGCCTAGCTTCCCCTGCATGCAGCTGCGAAAGCACAAAGGTGCTGAATGGTGGGATGAGCGTACGGATAAGTACGGGGATACAGAGGAAGTAGAAACATTCGTGGCCGGCAAGCTGAAAGATCTAGAAGAGTATGACAAAGTCAAGGACAAGGTCGAACACTGCACAGCCCTCATGGACAGCAAGGAGATGACAAGGGCGGATTTCATCTGCACCGTGTCCTCTCTAGTCAGTTCGGGTCGTTAAGTGCGGCCAGTACGAGAAGCGATTTCTTGTATCCAGGACCTAATATTGGCTGGAGATTGAATGGGATGTACGTGATTTTGAGGATAGAGATGAAAGTAAAAATATGTCGCATGCAGTGCTGCAGCCCCTTTGTAGGACGTAGCACCCGCGAAAAAAACTAACTTGTGAATGGAACACAAATGATGCTGATTTACACATTAAATCAAGACGAGGCGGGTTTTAGAAAAGGAAATTCCGTTAACCATCAATTTCGAACGACCCATCAGACAAAATTTCAATCATAGACCTTTCCCCTGTTACACTGGTGACCGTTGGACAAAGGGATTCCGCATCATCAGCGGATGCATCCTCTGTGGAATTGTGTGGCTCTTCCAATGTGATTTCCTCAGCAGCACACATTGAAGCCACTCTCGAGACGGAGCTTGTTCCTTCATCACAATCACTGGAATATTCGTCATAATTGCTGCTATCAAATCCCACTTCCTCATCGTCGATGGCAGCCATCCGCAGCGTAAACTCATCCTGCAGCCGTTTAAGCCACTTGCGAAGTGCTTCTCCCGCTATGGACCCGTTACGTGCCTGGAGGAGCTGCTCTCGGAGTGACAGAATGAGATTTCGTTTTCTAGACACTGCCACAGCGCGAGAATTACTATGTCTTCGTTCAATTATTTCGTTCATTTTCTCGGAAACCGCCTGTGCTGTCTCGAAGACGTCGACGGGTAGATCGACAACCTTGGCCAGTGCTAGGCCGTAGAACCGGGTTGTGTCTGGACCCTCGGTGATTTTATACAGCATGGTCATCTTTGAGGTCTCGTTTGAAATCTCCGCAGTAAGGTGTAGGCTCATAACACCCGGACGTCCACCCAATATGACGGCCAAATCGTGAAAATGCGTGACAAACCAAACTAGTGCCTGGCTCTCAATTAGTGCTTCAGCGATGGCGACGGCGATGGCCAATCCGTCCGTAGTGCTGGTACCACGGCCTAGTTCGTCGATGATAACCATGCTGCGTTTTTGAGGCTCGATGTTGCGTAGAATAAATGCCATTTCACGCATTTCGGCCGCAAAGGTGGACACATTTGCTTTGAGGTCGTCAGCGGTGGAAACCCGCGCGAACAGCTGGTGCATAATAGGGAATGAGGCATATTCTGCGGGAACGAAACAGCCGATTTGGGCCATGATAGTTGTTAGGGCTACGGTTCGGATGTAGGTCGATTTACCACTCATGTTGCAGCCGGTGATGATCTGGAAACGGGACTGGCTGGTAGCGTAGGCGTCGTTGGGAACAAACTTCTTCGTGTGTATCTTTTCACGAATGGGATGACGGGAGGACTTGAGGGCTAGGGTATCGGTCAGCTCAGGACGAATGTAATCGTGGGCTGTGGTGAGATGTGCATATGAGGCTAGCAAGTCGAGCATGGCGATGGCTTCACTAACTCGAAAAAGATGGGAGATTTGGGTGCAGACGTCATGGATTAGCTCTTGAACCGTTTGGTCGCTCATGTTGATTACCTCGTTATGGGCATCTATGATTTTCTGATTGAGTTTGACTAGGTCCAGCGTTTGGCATTCAATACGGTGTTTTTTTCGGTAGACATTTATGAAAACTTCTGGCAAAGACTCTACCTCTGCTGCTGAAAGACACATATAATACTGGCGAGCTGTATCGTATTTGAGGTCAAGGGCGATATCATGGGTTTCTGCTAGTACTTAGACATGTAAAATAAAAACGTATGGATGTAGCATTGCTAACCTGACAGCTTTGAGACAAGTTCAGCAGCATCCATATTAGCTTCTTTGTATGTCTGTCTCGCAACATCAAGGAGACTGTTTACGCCTGCCTGAATATTGAATAATCATTAGCATAGGAGTTGTTGCCTGGAGCGAGGGGCCTACCCTACCCGAACGCAGTAGATACGTTGGTTTCTTAGGCCAAGCGGCCTCGTCTGATATATGACATGTTCATTTAGGGTAGACTCTATCAAATTCTCGATAGAGCGAAGATCCGCTGGAGCGCATAGCTGTTCCAATTCTTAGCCTTTTATACTAGAGATAAAGCATATAAGATACCTCTCTGATGGTTAATAAGAGGCTACTTTGTGCGGTGCCCAAGGCTCGATAAACAGACCGGATGGCAGAAATATATGTTTTGAGCATTATAACATTGTTGACAGATTGTTCGACGTATTGTAATGTTTGTTTGATGGGAACAAGTATGAGCTGAGCTGTTAGAGAACTTGCGATGTACTCGACCATATCGCTGACTTACGGACGATAGAACCCTGTCCGCATCAACAAACCCTTTGAGGGCTGTAGTGACATTAATGATTAGTAGTCTTAGTCATGAGAAGAAATTGGATTTATGGGGTTCTCAACCCTGTCTAACAGAACAAAACATCTCCTCCTTAGTTGACAGGTCCTCGACTGCATCGTATCGTGCTAATAGCTTCGGCGCTTCGGTGGAGGGCTGGAGAATGTTGGCTTTTAGCAGTCGGGGTCCCATAGGAGTTAACGTTTCATTCAAAAGTCCAAAGAGACTTTCCTTAGATTTAGGATTCTGGAGATTCTGCACTAGCTCAAGGGATACTGTCGTGGACAAATCAATTGACATTGAACCCTGGGATGGTTCAAATCGGATGCGAAGGGAGTGGGACGTGAAAGCCCGGTTCAACTCTAGCTCAGCATATTTCAAGGCCTTTGATAAGTCAGTGAGATGGAAAAATTAATCGAAGAATCAGGCGCACGCATACAGCAGCAAAGCAACATGCGGCAAAGTAATTCCCCCCTAGGGTGATTTTGATCGACTCGACATCCTCAGGAAAGGCAAGTCGATCCACATATTCGTGACCTGTCCTTTCTGACCAAAACTTACGGTCAAGGAATGTATATGTGGCATCCTCGATATTCTCTTGGATGACTAGGGAGAGTTTTGAATCTTTGGCTGTGTTCATGAACAGAATCTCGGTGGGCTCGAATACTGCAATCTTGGTCACAGACTTGACATAGGTCTGAGTGTCGCAGATCTGACACAGAACAGTCTCAGCCGTCGAGAGATTGATGAAGGTAATACCTACAGTAGACGATACCCCTCGCGACTCGCTCACAGCGCAGATAATGTCTTGGGATGTGACGCTGGTGGCGGTTGTCGTCGGCCTTGTTCTCGCCGGTCCACTGCTTTGACGGGATAAATGAAAGGACGTGGTGGTGTTAATCGACGGGGCTCTTAGTCGACGATTTGCCATGGCTAGTAAGTTTGGAGGATGAGATCTTAGGGAAGGGGAATGTTGCTAGGGGGTTGAGAGGGAAAGAAGTAGGGAAGGAAGAGTAGGTACTTATATATAGACTAGGTCTCACGTGGATGGCTGATACGTAGTAGTATGTAGGTAGGTACCTAGTAGTAGTAGCCTTTACCGAGCAGCTTGTACTCTTAGGCCTGTACTTGGTATTGTGTACCTTCATATCATGTGCCCTAGACTAATTCTACTAATTGCTTCCCTACATGGAGAAATAATATTCTTACACATATACCTGAGTCAGTTGCGTGTGTATCATGCAGTAGTACACTGGTCACTTACCGGCCGGTTAATTCTGGCCCTCAGGTACAGAGCTCGGAGCTTTAATTCACTCGGTCATATAAAGCGAAGATGAGATCACTTTCCTGTGTATATTCTCCAAGCAGGTTCAATAACTGCAATCCGCTCGCAAAACACCCTGCATCACTTTCTCTGCACACAGTCTTCCTGGTACAAACCAACTATGATTTATAGTCTTATTTTATTTGGTTATTTGACCAGGTCCGTGTCTTCCTTATCTACTCCAAGATCAACTCATTTAACATCATTTCAGCATGCCAGTTACCCATGGGTGTAAGTGCTAGGGTTATAATGGATTTCCAGTCGCGGAGATCTCCAAGAAGTGTTGTCTGGAGGTCGAGGGGCATTGGTACGACGAAGGCGCAGATGTAGTTATAACCCTTTCCTTGAGATTAAGATCAAGTATACTAATGATCTTAAGTGTCCTGCACACAGTATAGAGGGCTCCATGTGGTGGTTTGCGTATTGTTGCAACGACCACTTCAAATGCAGTGATTGCAAACATGGTTGTTACCACGATAGTTTTTGCGGGGATAGAGGATCTAGACAGCGAATGCTAAAACATGTTTAGGATATGGATATCGCAACTTAGAAATTTGATTTATAGGTTGACTAACGCGCCTGGTAGCATCCGATGTATTTCGGATAAGGGGAAAATCAGCGGACTACAAATCCCAGTATCATCTTTTAGATAAAGAAATCATCACTAGCAAACGCTGCAAGGCTTGCCCATGAGTGCATCAGCAACGGCATAATAGGCTGGTTTGGCCTCGAGTGTGTCATTGAATAAAGTTGCACCACCTTGGCCCTCAAAGGAATAAGGAACCCAAGAATATTTGTCGTAAAAGTCCCAGACAACGACGCCAACACAACGACGGCCAGATAAGAGACAGCTGGAAACGCTAACATAATAGTCTTGCGCTTGCTGTCGTTGGGCCTCTGCGGTGTAAAATGGTTCCTGTGCGAATCGAATATCCAGCTCTGTCATAGCGACATCCAGATCGGCCTTGATGAAGGCCTTCTGGGTAGCAACTTGGTCGGCCAATGATGGAGTTCCGCCCACCATGAAATGAGCTTCAAGACCGACGCCATCAATGCGTATATGTCGCTTGCGCAGCTCTTTAACAAGTTTCAACACTGCATCAACCTTTGGACCGGGGCTCTCGATGCCGTAATCATTATAATAGAGTTTCACTTTGTTCGCATGGACCTCTTTGAGGGCCTGTTGGGCAAATTTGAATGCAAGGTAGACGTATTCTTCACCGATAGTATCGTACCAGATACTGGAGGAGAATGAGCCATCGCTATTAAAAGCTTCATTGACCACATCCCATGAGTAACAACGGTCACCAAAGTGCTTGACAGTCTTGAATATGTGGTTGCGCATAACTGGGATCAGAGTCTCGGCCGTCCAATTTCCTGTTGTAACAAAGTCGGAGACCTGAGTTGCCCAGACGAGGTTATGGCAGCGTACACTTTTCCCTGTATGTCTGGCCAGGTCCATAAAATAGTCGCCATCGCTGAAGTTGAACTTGTTTTGCTCCGGTTCGGTAAACAAGAACTAAGATGTCAACACTGTTAGCGGTTTATTTCTCCCATACAATTGGTTCCAAAGAGCTTGCATACCTTCAGGGCGTTGGCAGGTGTCATTTCACCAAACTGCTTTTTCAAGATATCCAAATACGCTGTATCTGTAGTCTCCGCCGTATGTGGGATGTCGGCGGCGGTACCGAACCAAAGCTTACCCCGGCGTTGGGCGAGAGTATTAAGGCTCAAGCCTTTCTCATGATGGGGGGCTGCCAAGCTGGAGCCGACCAGCAAGGCTGTAACTATCGAGAGACGCATGCTTGACAGAAGTCAATCTCAAAGCAATCTTCTGGGGAATGAACAAGCAGTGATATATGATGTACTAGATGGATTGAATGGTGTGCCCACAGGTAGAGAAGTATTTCAATGCATATTTAAGAAAGACTGGCCCCAATTTATAAAGCTACTTAGGGGAGAATCTGTTCCTTTTCAGCCGATATTGTTTATTATGATCCGGTTGATGTACCTAAGTTTGATTAACTCATTATTATCCGGGGTAATCGCACCAATGCTTGTTGAACATTAGGCTAATTTATTTGTGGCGCCATCTAGGGCCCAGGGGTTATGAGTACTGTTGGCGGCGACACGTTTTCCCCTCATGAAACTATTATAGCTCCAGTTTAGCCTCGCGTGGAATTCCCATTTCAGCCCTTCGGGGTAGACTTACCTTCCAAATTATTCCGTGGAGCTTTCGAACACACACCTTCTCCCTCTCCATCTCTCTGTGACTGGGGTAAATCGCAATAATTTAGTGAGCAACGGGTCAATAATGCGCTGTGTCCGAGAAGCGGTAGTTTATCATCTTCTGTGTCCTGGATGAAGTTGCGATTGACGATCCTAGCACTCTTCGAGGTATATCCGTCGCATGGATGCCGGTGCCATTTTCAAGCTGAATTTGGCCTTCATTTTGGATATAATAGCCACCACCAAGAGGAGATGGAGTGAACTGATTTAATTGCGAGGTGCTCGTTGAAGTCCATCAATAAAGTACTTTATGTAGCAGTATGCTCAGATGTGTCTAAGCGACATAGTGAGAAGACAGATTGCCTCATCCTGCTTGTGAAGAGGCTAAAGACATCCGACAACGGAAAAAAAAGAGATAGTTTAAGTGGCAGTATATTATAAATGCCGTCTTGTATGAATTATCATCTTTCAGAAAAAGATTATGTTGTTGTAAAGTAGGTTGGAGAGTGAAAGTTGCACAGCAGATAAAGTGGGTGTCCCAATCGGGTTTAGCTCCGATACTGGTTGCCCGCGATAAGTCAATGATTTTTTTTTTCTTTTCTAAACCGCAAATACAGCAGCTTCAGCATCTCCAAAATGGCCACATTGCTTCCCCCACCGACGAAACGTCAAAAGACCGCGGCTGCCGACAAAGCGCGCGAACAACAGGAGATCCAGAGCATCCCCGACAACCTCGGGAGTGTGCGAGTGCAATTCTTCGATCAAGCGACAGGCTCCGTAACTGGCCCCGCTGTGTCAGTTCCTGTGGCCGATGCTTCTGTCAAAAATCTCGAGACTCTGTTGAACACATTACAAGGAAATGTAAGTGCGCGGGAGACGATATGCGGGATTTTATCGTTGTAGATGCACCAGGAGGCTAACTTGGCTCTTGTTTCGCCGCACAGGAAGATGATGAACGAGTTCCCTACCGCTTTACCTACCAATCCGACGCCAAAGACAGTGCAACGATCGATATTTTAGCAGACTTATACCATTCGCTCCTCCAGCCGGGGATAAAAACCACCGAAGATACAATTCCATTGTACTTTACCCCGCAGGCTGTATTCCGGGTGAAAGCTGTCTCACGATGCGCCGCCTCTATTGCTGGACATGGGGAGGCCATTCTGGCGACCTCCTTCTCACCCGTGTCGTCGTCGACGATGGTGACTGGCAGTGGTGACTCAACCGCCCGAGTATGGGACTGCGACACCGGAACTCCACTGCACACACTCAAGGGCCACACGAGCTGGGTTCTGGCGGTGGCATATTCACCCAACGGTGCGATGATCGCGACAGGGAGCATGGATAACAGCGTACGACTGTGGGATGCAAAGAAAGGGTCTGCGCTTGGCGGGCCGCTCAAGGGACATTCCAAGTGGATTACTAGTCTGGCATGGGAGCCGTACCACATGCAGGAGGCCGGGCGACCACGACTGGCGTCTGCGTCCAAGGACTCGACGGTGCGCATCTGGGACGTGGTTTCGAAGCGTATTGATACTGTTCTTACCGGCCATAAAGGCTCAGTGACCTGTGTGCGATGGGGTGGCACCGGCAAGATTTATACTTCTTCCCACGACAAGACCATCAAAGTCTGGAATGCGAAGGATGGCACTCTGATTCAGACGCTCAATGCCCATGCACACCGTGTGAACCACCTTGCATTGTCTACGGATTTTGTCCTCCGTACTGCCTTCTACGACCACACAGGGAAAGTTCCCCAGGACGACGCAGAGAAGGTCACCGCTGCAAAACAGCGCTTCGAACAGGCAGCTACAATTAACAACAAGATTGTAGAAAAGTTGGTTTCTGCCAGTGATGACTTCACCATGTATCTGTGGGAACCGGAGACCTCGAACAAGCCTGTTGCCCGGCTGCTGGGTCATCAGAAAGAAGTCAACCACGTGACATTCTCCCCAGACATGGCCTATATTGCATCGGCTGGGTTTGACAATCACGTCAAGCTATGGAACGCTCGAGATGGGAAGTAAGTGATCACGAGACACCAGCGTTGCAATACAACCCAACTATATAGACACATATCTGACTCCAAAAAAATGCAGGTTCATCACAACGCTCCGCGGCCATGTTGGAGCCGTTTACCAGTGCTGCTTCTCGGCTGACTCACGTCTGCTCGTTTCCTCATCCAAGGATACGACGCTGAAAGTATGGAATGTCCGAACTGGGAAAATTTCCATGGACCTGCCCGGACATCAGGACGAGGTGTATGCCGTGGACTGGAGTCCCGATGGGCAGAAGGTCGGTAGTGGGGGCAAAGACAAAGCCGTACGTATCTGGCGGAATTAATCTAAATAGAGATATATATATCCTACTTTGCGCACCTAT
The DNA here is from genome assembly GCA_015844325.1 of Aspergillus nanangensis. Lineage (NCBI taxonomy): Eukaryota > Fungi > Ascomycota > Eurotiomycetes > Eurotiales > Aspergillaceae > Aspergillus > Aspergillus nanangensis. The sequence continues at coordinate 28,159 of VCAU01000116.1, read as the reverse complement.
TTTCCCAACAATATCGTAGAATTACTGTCTGAGACATCGCCGCTTGACTGAGGACACTCAGGGACTTGCTGAATATGAGGAGGTAGTTTACCTCGCAGCTGATTAGTAAGTTACGGGCGACTATGGGGATACAGTTGAACACAACACCATGACGCCCGGCAGATATATACGACGTACAACGTTAGCGAAGAAAATTCACGAATCTCCACATTGCACGTAAGAGTAGCGTCATCGGAGAGGTGGGCAAGTTTATTGGCAGTCTCATAAGGGAACACTGTGGTCCAACCTGTGCCAAACATGCTCTCCTTGGGGTTTCTCGTACATAATATGGGCAAATATACAAACTAGAACCATAATGTGACCATGCATATATAGGTGAAGAGTGCCCCATCATAGGGTGCTGTCTATCCTGGATCCGTTGCACAGTTGCTACATGAATGGCGAGCAATAATCTCCGGAGAAGATGTATAGAATTAGGTAAGCGTATCCGGGGTGGTGGATGTGGCTCTCCCAGTGGCTGATGGACCCAGGCAGGTGGGTCCGAACGCCAACAGTCAACATTCCACTGTATAAATCAACGAATATATGGTATGTTGGTCTGGTCCGAATCCGGATCGGCCCCAATCCGTCTTTCGGTCAGTGATGAATAATCAACCTGCCTAAGGATGAGAGAGAGGAATTGGGGAGAGAATATTAGATAGCAATTGTGTATATGAGTACTTTTACTGATTGATTATAAGTCAATTACACTGCATGCCGTCTATCAATATACAGATACGGTTAGTGTTGCCCAATTCAAGAAAAAAAATATACAACTGCTACGATAGCCAGGGTTCTAGTGGATGAAATAATCATGAAACAACCGTCTATCCGTGTGGGATGAACCAGGCCCCTTCAGAACTCCACTCTACTAACTTTCGAAGAGGTAGGTCGGTTAGATACTTTACAGGTACATATTATTTGCTTCGCTGACATCTTAAAGATTCGAAGAATACGCGAATGAACTTGAAATAAATAGTATACAGATGAACTTCTCAACTTCGGTATGACCAACTGACTTAAAACTCGATCCAGCAAGTACCTTCCACTGGAACAACAAGCTTATTCAGCAGTTGACCCAACTACCAGGTAGGTATCTTAATGACCTTAGTATATTCTCACGCAGTTCATAGAGATATCATCCATTGATAATTGCCAGGCAATGCCACTACAATCTCGAGATGCACACGATCCCCCCAAGAAGAGGCCAAAACAACCAAGACATAGCCCCGACAATTTACATAGAATCAAAAAATAAGAAATATTTAAGAAAAGATAATATCATAAAAAGGCAGGGTAAAGACCAAGCGCATAAAACACCGCGAAAGCGAAGACCCCGTAGCACCAATCCCGACATTTATAGCAATACAATCCGCCGATCAAAGGAATTCCCGCCGTAAAACACCGCAGACCAAAACCCCGGGTCTGGATCCGTAAATGCGTTGAGAGGTGAGAGGGTAGAGGGAGGAATAATCAGGGGGAAAAAAAGAGGGAATAAAATATATAGCAAGAAGAAGCGAAATAATTATGAACGCCGAAGATATCCCTACTCTACCAGGAGAAAGGGATGCGCCCTAGTAATCATCATCACCGTCATCATCGTCATTATTTCGCCCGCGAGTACCTTTCACACCATCCTTGCGGATCGGAATCTTGATGCCCTGAAGGGCAAAGCATTTACTTAACGTCGTGCTCTCAATGACACCGGGGAACTTCTTGGCAGAGAAAACTTGGAATGGTTCAGAGAAAACAGATGCCAACACGGGCGCGGATCCATGATTGATGACGGACACCCCGTTGGGGGAGTCGCTCGACTGGGTGCCCACATTGACAAAACTCATCTTCAGGCTATCGAAATGTTAGTTAGGGATCTCAAGCCATCGAGAACTTAAACTGACCGGAATACCCCTTCTGTTCGCACGCTTAAGTCTTGTAAGATGAACCACACGCCGATCTTGTTATCAGGATCAGTCAGGCGGAAAGCGCTGGCGCTAAGACTGCCAATGAGATTACGCGTGAACATGCCCCCTGGTCCAGCACTCACGGGTTGCGCAGGAGACATACTGGCCGGAGGCATATGGCCGCCACCATAATAAGGCGGATAGTAGGGAGTTTGCGTGTTCGCGCCGTACGGGTTTTGGTACGGCATCTGGCCGCTGCCGTAATAATTGTTCATCTGTGGGTAATTCACAGGTTGGCCGTAAGCGCCTTGAGGATACTGTGGGTAAGTGGGCGACAAAGCATGCGGTGGTGGTGGGTATGAGGACGACATGGCGGTCGATATTGATGGGGAGGTAGCCGAATGCTTCACCAAATTCACCTCGTTCGAACCGTCCGCATTCCAGAGATCCACCATCAGGACGTAAAATGACGTGTCAATCTCGCTAGAGCGAGCGTTAGTTATGGGGATGGTAATGTCTAGGTAGCTCATAAACCTTACTTAATATCAATCTCTTTTTCGGTTTGCGCATCTTTCACTATGAGACGGATGCAAGGTGGGGGTGTGATTGGTCTCCGGTCCTGGATCGATGTCAACTCAACTCAAGACAGAGAAACAGCAACTGATTCTCACCTTATCGCCGAAGCCACACATGCGGGCGCGGACCGGCTGTTGCACGACCTGCAAAGACCAAATGCGACCCTCATGGACCGTCGAGAGCGGAGCGAGATGGCTCGATGAATGCACCCCAGTAGTTCCTATCGGACCTGCCGAGCCCGGTGTCGGATATGATGAGGATGGAGGAGGAATTCGATCCATGGAGAGAGGAGGCGGAGGAGGTGGGCCGGGATGCGATCTATCTTCGATGGTGTACATTGTGTGCTGGGAATGCGATAGGTTTTCCTCTTCTTAGCAGGAAACACAGATGGGTTGTCTCGTGTGTATGTAATCAAGTTCAATGTCACGGCTGAAGAAGCATCGGTGGGTTGCCGCGACCGGAGTTAGGACTTGACGAACCAACGCTCTGCGATTAGGGCCAACCGCGGGGTTCGAGAAGTACCGTTGTTGTCGAGAAGAATGGGATGGGAGAGAGAAATAAGGCGAGAGTCAAATGATCGGGCTGGATTGATTACTGATTAGGTGAGTTGACCCTGAGAAAACCGCACGTCGGATTGCGGGGTGCAATTTCTTCCAAGAGGGTTGGGAACAAGGAATTGAAGTGGCGAACGGAGGGGAATCGCCGGGAAGCGCGAGGCTTTCGCGATAACACTAACCTCGTCGTTGCGATCTTGTTGCTTACTAGGAGTGAGGTTGTTAGCTGACGATCAATCTGCGGCACGGCGGGAAGAAGGAAGGTTGAGGACTGACTCCTAACTTACGCGACAGCCGGGTCGAGCTCCCACGGCCAGAAATGACGATCGCCTCTGGGTGAGCCGTAGCGAGGAGCTGTCAAACTGCGGGAGATTCACTGAGGCTTCCACGGATCGCCCTCAGGACCAAAGGTTCACTTGTAGTGTCCCTGTTCAAACTCAAGGTTGTACGATGTGAAAACCACTGGGGGAAAAAAAAGACAAGTAAATTTGGTGGGGTAAGGAGGAAGCTGCACGCCAACGCCCAAGCTCGGGGGGAAAATGATGTGGTTCCCGTTGCCGATGACGATGACGATAGGTGGTTCTTTTCTTTTCTGTTATTTAATTTTGGGTTTTTTTTTTGTTTGGTTTGGTTTGGCGCGGAGTGGAGGTAAAGAGGCGAAAGTTTAAGAACAGAGAGCACCTCAAGAAGAAATAATAATATCGAAAAGACAAGAGAAATCAATCGCGATGACGAGTAGTTGAGAGGGAAGCAAAAGAGTGAAAGGAAGAGAGAAGGAGAGGGAAGCGAAGAACAAGAGAAGTCACGGGCACGTTTCGGTCCAGACCTGCAAGAACGACAGAGAGACGGTAAGTTACCAGGTTAATTCCTATGACGAATGAGCTCATTTCTTTTTATTTTTATTTGATTTGATTTTCGGGAGGTGAGGTAGTATTTTATTTTACATTTCTTTCTTTTTTTAAACTCTTTGCGACGGTGGATAATTCTTACTGTAATTAATTATTTTTGCTTACTGGGGTACTATACTACGTACTACATGCTAAGTAATCTTTGGTTGGTGGTATTATATTAAAAAATATTTTGGATTCAAGGACTAGAATTCATTTATTAGGTCTGGTTCGACTAAAGAGATACGGAGACCTAATAATAACAAGAATAAGGATGATTTCAAATTGGCGATGCGCCCCCCGCCCCTTCCCCGGGGTTTGCTCTGGAAGGAATAATGCATGGACACTGGTATTTCATTGTTGCTGCCAGTCTGCAGCGTCACGGATCAGGAGTTGATCAGCCCGGCGCAGGAACCTTCGACCCAGACGGTCGGGTTCGCTCTCCCTCGCTTCTGTTTTTCGCTTTTCCCCTCCCTCTGCTTTGGAATTTAACCCGCCAGTCTGACGCCTTTCCGCCATTTTTCGCCCTTGGTGATTCTAATTATTCGGGGAAATATCTAAATATAATTCATTCAATGTAACCGCGAATATGTTGTCATCGTTGATAAAGTCGACAGTGAATGTAACGAGTTGAGGGGCCAAAATGGGATGGAACTGAATGCGGCTTCTGATTGTCCACCATCACCAGTGGCCCCGGCCAATCAGGATCCGAGGTAACCCCAAAAACAGCTGATCCTCTCCATTGGGTCACCTGCCCGTTTTAGGCTTAGTGCTGCTGTCTGAACTCGTTTTCCTCCGTTTGCAGTTCATCTTCTTCAATTCAGCATTATTGCCTCATTCTTGATTTATTCTTGATTATATTTATTATGAGATACTATAATATTTACATTAATACTCTATCTTTATCTATGCTTTTATTTTTCAGATAGTTAGTGATATAGTCCATTTCTTTCATACTCAATTCATAATCATACTACTACTATTACCGCCAGTGATCTCAAAAATAACTAATTTCATACCTGGTACCTCATCGGAATGAACGTCTCGCCGGAATCAGGGACCCAATATATGGATCCCCTTCTTCCTCTTGCCCGGAGAATAATCGGCCCATCCACGTTACTCGACCATCAACGCAATGCGATCGGAAAAAAAGGATTTCCTCCCTTGAGGTACTCCGAATAACTTATCATTTACGGACCAGATTGGACACCAAGAATTGACGTATCAATTATTGTGTTGTACTAACTGCCTAGTACGTTTGGAGTGAACAGCCTAAGCAGATCATCCTCCTACCTCGTCAGCTCCTGACGCGATGATCCTGCAGCGTGCGCCAATCCTATCACCTGGAAGTACAGTGCCACCAAGTCGGATCCCGCGCCGGCCCCCCTCGCGCACGGATGTCTGGTACAGTAACAGAGTTGGCTAGCTCCTACTGGACTCGTTCTAGTTTCCATTCCTTCTTTGAGGGGGGAGGTGGTTGGGGAGTGGTAGATCGTGCTACACAAGCATCAAGGCACCAAGAGGAGCGAAGAAAGATCATCAAGAATGCCCCCTTCCACATTCCACGGGCTCTGAACACATGGCGCGGTACCAGCTATGTGGTACAAATATTCCGGAGAAACCCTAAAAGCCCCCAAATGAGAACCCCAACATTGAGAACCAGGGGGATTTCTTTTTTTCTGTGCATGTGTAACCAACTCTACTGGGCTTGGAATCTGACCGAGGAAATCGGAATTGAGAATTCGGCTATAATTTATTCACCACGGGGAAGGGGGGGTGATGTGCTCCTTATGTGTCCCATCCATGGATGACTGCAGACTGGGCCATCTGTATAGATATGACCTTTGTCTTCAACAACAACTCATCTTAAAGTTTCCTCAGCTGCATCTATCGCATCAGGAACCTCCTGTTAGCATTACATGCGAGTCATGGTTTAACTCTGTTGATTAGGTTCTAGACCACTCTGAGCGTAGTCCCTCTCCCTCCCTATAGTGCATGCATACTTTAATTTGATCCCATGTCATCTTATCCCAGTTCTGTCCCCTGTACGACGGAAGACGGAAGCTGATTCGGTAATGACATTTTAGTCTTACTTGCTCAGTGCTGCACAGAATTAACAACCTATCAACTCAATCACACCATGTCAAAGTCAAACCCTAGATTCGAGGTATTGTTCCCGAATTCTGACCGCAATGGCGGGGAATGGCCATCCCCCTCCTCCCCCAATTGGATATTTGAAATCAAACTATCCTGCAGAAGTGTATACCACCGCAAAGGGTAAGACTACTATGCATGATAAGCGACAGGGCATGAAATACGGGGTGAAACAACCACCCCCTCCCGCCCCCCCGGAGGATAAATACGTCTGAGGCTATTGCATCTAAAGTCTCCCCATACCCAATTATGGGGAGAGTACGATTTTATAATCTGTAACCAACCGCGGATGTTCATATTATAACTACCGGTAGATAGCTAGCCTTGGCGATTGAAATCTGATCTTCAGTTCTGCTTTACTCTTCGGTGCCCCCGTATATTCCGAGGTTAGACATTTTCCATGAATACACGAGCTAAAGCACGCCTCAATGTCGTACAGCAACTAGATTCTCGAGTGTGATGTGGCACGTTCAGGATACATACATACTGTTTATTATGAAAATACCAGGAGTGATCCATACTACCTTCTTGGCACTGATGCCCAAACCAGGGCCGCTTTCTGCCAAGTATGTACCGTCTAGTCAGCTTGATAATTGGCGGAGGGGTTATCGTCACACCCAAGGCTTGATTATATTGTGATATTTCTTTCCATTGGGTGTCATAATACCATGGGTTGCCAAGGAAAAGCTAATTAAGAAGGTTTAAATCCTTGTTTTATGCTTGTATAGTGTTTTCCCTGTGAATATCAACGGCTGTATCTCAAATTTCGCATCGTGGATATTGTTTTATTTTGACCCACCTTGCCTGTATGAGTAGCTAGTAGCTCTATACTACGTCGGACTCGGGAAAGTAAGGAAGAGATATCAGCCATATCCTCGCTCGAGAAGCACCGAGGCTGATACAAAGTAATCCAAGTGATACAAACTTGGTAGACTGAGTTGGCGGTTTCTCAGCATGGTATGATCCACGAAATATCCAAGACAGTCTACCTACCTAGGTAAGCTTGTGATGTAAATTAGCTCTCTAAATCCTTCTCCTTTCTGCGTAAACCCCCTCGTGGCTGCCAGTTTAACCTACCTACGTCTAGTTATTTATTCACCGCGTCTCACCGAGACACACTTTAAAGATGCATTATATGTCATCTTATTCCACTCCATCTTAGCTTCGTCGCTCCCAACTCGGGAAACTCCAACGTCCCGCAAGTGTTAGGCTTCTAGCTCTTTCTTGCAATCGTATCCCCAAAAGACGAGGAAGGAGAGGAAAAGGTACAATGGCCAACATCACCACTATCGGAGTCCAATACGTGATCTGGGCCTTTACCCTGTTGTTGTTGATGACCTATGGCGAGATGACTTTCTCTCCTCTCATTCCTCCCTCGTACCCATTAGCTGTTCGTACTCCTTATCTCTCAGGTCAGTGAACCACATGTCATATCTCTCACTCCCCTCTAGCTTAAATTGAAATTGTCGTTGCTAATAGTCGTACATAGCTTGGCTCCCTGGACACATGGCATTAAATCTCCCCTCAAGCTCCCCCCAGTTCTGGTTTGGTAATAACTTAACATGGTCAGTAATTGCCCGTGTCGACGGACATCCCTATACCTTGTTTGGCGTCTCCAATGAATTGGATGGGAGTGAAGGAGCGACCGTGATAGGAGGCCGGTTCACCTCAACACACAGCATCTTCACTCTTACCGCTGGGCCGCGAAACTTCACGCTCGACTTCCTGTCGCCTGTTTCCCCCAAGAACCTTCTCAGACAGTCTCTCCCACTCTCATATCTTACAGTAATGGTGGGTGTTGGGCATGGAGATGTTCAGGTATATTCGGACATCGACTCGTCCTGGACTGGACAGGCTGACAATGCGGCGTGGAATTTTACCATCAAAGATGACACATATCTTTATACTATGAGCCCAAATGAAGGTGACACCTTCGTTGAAAATGACAAGGAGCAAGCTCTTTGGGGTGAAACTGTCTACGCCACACGTTCATCTGCACCGGCCACATTTTCGTATGCCTCCGGGCCTTCATTTGACATACGGTCTCAATTCGTGCACAATGGATCCCTGCGTCGTTCCAATGCGCCATGGTCCGCTGACGGCGTAGTTGGATTTGCCCACGACTTAGGTGTCCCCGAAAATGAAATAGGTGTGACGTTTGTCATTGGGCATGTGCGTGAAGAGGTCATAGACTATGTGGGCAATATACAGACAGGCTACTACCGTACGGTTTACCCAGACACCATATCAGCTGTATCGCATTTTCTTGACGACTACGATGAGGCAGCCAGTGAGTCGGTGACAATGGATCTTTTGGTACAACAGGGAGGAGAGTCATCCTATGGTGTCAACTACAGCGACATCCTCGCTCTATCTCTTCGTCAGATATACGGCGGAATCGAGCTGGTCGTTCCCCGAGAAACAATGAATGTTTCCGATGCGCAAGCTTTCATTAAAGAAATTTCGAGCAACGGAAATATCAACACGGTGGATGTTATATATGCCACCTTTCCAGCTTTGTACACTCTTAGCCCCAACTATATCAAACTCCTTCTAAGGCCAGTTTTCAACTATATGGGCAGCAGACTTTACAAGGAACCGTTTGCTGTCCATGATCTAGGAACGCATTATCCAAACGCCACCGGTCATGTCCCAGACGGCCAGAAGATGCCCATAGAAGAATGTGGCAATATCATCATTCTGACCTATGCGTATCAGATAGCGTCGGGGGAGGACGACTTCACGCTGGCCTACGCTTCTCTTCTGAAACAGTATGCAGAGTATCTCCAAAAAGATGGGAAGTATCCCACTAAGCAGTTGTCTTTGAACGATGCGCTGGGAGAGATGGCCAACCAAACCAATCTCGCCATGAAAGCTGCCACCGCATTGACCCTCTATGGAAAGCTGACCCACCAACAAAATTACTTTATTATGGGGAAGTCCATCGCAGATGCTATCTACAAAGATCGACTTGGAACGGATCCCAACGGCACATACTTCACCATGCAATATGGCAAAGACACGTGGTTCCTGGTCTACAACCATTACGCCGATGTACTTTTCAACGCGGACATTTTTCCCAAGGAAGTGTATGAGATCACCTCTAGATTTTACCCATCAGTGCGTAAGCCGGCTGGTGTCGCCCTGAATGGGGACATTGACTGGGGACAAACGAATTGGCAGGGGTTTGTGGCCGCCACGGTTTATGACGAAGCGCGGACAATGCTCATCGCCGATATGCATGCATACATTTCAAATGGATTGAATCAGGCTCCGTTTTCAGATCGCTACTGGGTACAAGATAACAACGTTGATCAGACCAACACAGCTGGGCACGATCATGCCTTTCGTGGGCGGCCGACATTGGGCAGCCATTTTGCCTTGATGGCCTTGCATGGAGGAGACCGGTGGCAAGGAATTGGGGATGACTGAACGATGATGCTGTTGTCATTCTGGATATCCATTAATACCATGGCTATAGTGCGTGCATTCTTAGTCGCTCGTTCAATAGAGAGATCGGCATGTATCCTAGTACGATTGGAATAGCTTTCCGCACAAGAGAGACAACATACTTGATTAATACGGAAGATAGACCGCCAGATCGTAGTTATGAATTTGTGCAGCAACTGCAGAAGAGAGGATCCTGACTGAGTGATACCCCGGAATGACCGAAATGTAGTATGAAAGACCGTTCCCCCCAAGCAAACCCGATGCAACAAGGAGAGAGCCCATCAACTATGGAGTCCCTCACGGAAGAACATTTTGATTGTCATGGTACAGACCGCAGTGATCCCATGGACAAATGGGTACGAGGTTGAATAGCCAGAAATCATGACAGACAATTTGGTTTCCAGAACAAGATGTTGGAAGATTTTTCAGTCGGTTAAAAGTGTCGTGTCCCAATTGTACAATCGATAACTACAGTATACCATGTTGTGTTACCAATCCCACCAGTGGTCAGATGCCCTTTAAGCCTTGATTCGGCATTCATGTCGATCATTGTACACTTGACCACATATTCTAAATCAAGTAATACGTGTGTCGCGTAGCACAGAGCATATTCGAATCCAGTGACATATGATTGTCCACCGGCCATGTGCCCGACAAGGTGTTATTTGTCCACAATCCTCCGAGTATCTCTGTTTGCATCAATAACCCGTCGATCCGGTTGACCATACCACATAAAACACGTAAGAGGCCATGAAATGGGAGGGGGCTGAGCAACTTCCTATACAGGACTAGTCCTAAACAACTTCCTTGTCTCCCAACTACCTACCTAGTTCGATGGAAATAGGATAGGAGGAACGGTGTATGGACTTTAGTGCGGCTCTAATGAAGTGTTTTTTCCTGTTTCGGGAAATGGGGGAGATTATATTGATGTGCGTTGTGCTAGAAAGATGATTGTTCTAGAATCTGACAGGCTTCATTAGTGATGATCCACTGGAAAGAGGAGAAGGAGCCGTGAACAGGTGTTCTAAGCGCACCATTGGTGGTAGTGTTGAGGGGAGGAGGGATATTGGTTCACCAAGTATATTATTGTTGGATGATCAGCCAATCCTCTAATGAGCTGAGATAAGGATCATACGACGAGCTGGAGACCCTTTTTTTTTGTGGCAACATGACAGGCACCCCCTGGTCAACCTTACATCCCATGAAAAAAAAAAGTCATAGCTCCCATTCCATCTGGAAACTACGGATGGATCCAGGCATATCTGATGGCCGCAACTTGGAGGTGATCCGTCGGATGCTGGATTTCAAGCTAGAGAAAGAGATTCTGAGAATTCTCCCCAGTGTTTCACGTTGATAATTTGAAGGAGAGGGCCTGTTTTATTTGTGATACTCCGCAAGATGACATGATTCTCATGACTTGATGGGGGAGTTGGTAATTAAAGGAGGCCGGCTTTCCTAATTCAGATGCACTGATTCATGTCACACATCACGTGATGATTGGGCGAACCCAACTGGCCAATGAGGCAGTTCCGCTGCTTCTCCTCCTTTTCATTCGATTTCATCTTCCAACACTGACCTCGGTATATAATTCCGTCCAGTACATCTCTTAAATTGATTGATATTATTATTATTATTACTATTACTATTGATTCTTTCTCTTCTTGTGCTTTATACCGTTCAGGAAACGGTCAATGACACCCTTCCCCACCGTGGGGCCCCTCTTATGGCCTGATTTGTTCCGCCGACCGTGGGATATTAATACCTTGGATAATAATAATTCAACTCGAGGAGGGAAATCCTCCTCCTTTCAGTCCAATCATGCCCGAGTGGGGGAAGCAGATCCAATCAGCAGCGAGAAATACACCAAGAGGCCTTATAACCCAAAACGGCAAAAGCAGGGTTCGGGTCTCGAATCTAAGGGCAATATTTTTGGCTTTTAGGTTGGACCGGTCACAAACCCCCCGTGGTGGATCCCCCCATTGTCCAGATTCTGAAATTTTTTGATTATTCTCTGGAAGTCAATAGTAAGTTGCTAGTCCAGGGGCGTATCCATCATGAACTGTTCACAAGAATAATGACAAGAACAAGAACAACAACAACAATAATACTAGTATGGCTGTAGTACCTCCTGAAAAGTGGATGGGGAAAGAAATAAATAATTCTTAAACCTGGTGGAGTACGTTAGGTCTCCTCTCTTTCCCCTGTCAATGATACTAAATTATTATTATCAATAGATCATGTCTATTGACAATAGTAAGCAGGGACTGCATCGCGAGCATTTGTTGGTGCATTTTCCTCATTGGGACAATGTATCTTGGGCCTCATGCCAATCACTCAATCTCCTGCATCCCAGATGCATGTCCACTCCCCTCTCCCACCATGTCCAATGTGTCCTCGCCCTGGTCCGACGTTGTACATGCAAAGCACCCAAGCAGGATCGACAACCTTGTATTGATATGAACCAAGTGGAAAGAAATGCCTTTCTAGACCCACCCCGACTGCTGGATCTATCGGCTAGACACTCTGGTTCCCACTGGAACTCAAATAGATTAAATAGCTGACCCAAGAACCACCAGATCCCGCATTTCTTTCTGGGAGACCCGTGATGAATCTCGTCAACCAGCCTGTCACTCGCTCCGATATGCGGTCTTTCGGTGTGGCGTGAACTCGTGCTATTCCAATCTGCTCAGACCACCTACAGCCGATTGGTCGTCTAGACTTTCTAACCAGACACCCTATATACTACTGCCTAGGTATATAGGTAGCGATAATATTTGAAGATATCCCCCCACGGCAATGCCGGTGCGGCGAAGTTGCAGGACTCCTTCCTCGTCCTCATCGTCCGCACGGAATGGCTGTCGGGAGTGTCAGCACCGACGAATCAAGGTATGTACGACAAGTCTTGTTGGTTTCTTTATTACTAGATAGCTCTTTTTCATTGACTACGTCCGCAGCATACAAAGGAGCACCATTGCCGCTCCCAGGGACTGTCTCACAGCATAACATGCCAGTACATATCAATGTCCAGTTCCAGGGCCTGGTCCAAGACCATGTCTTATCCCGCTACATCAACAACAGAAACTATGGCACCTACCAGTCACGACGATCGCTCTATGAGCCACCCTCTCAGCCATCTTACTACCGTCGAAGGTGGTGATTTGAACATTCCAGACCTGGGGCTGATGGTCCAGTGGTGCACTGAGACTTATCGGTCTGTCTCCCGCAATACAGCGGTTGAATGGATTTGGCACGCCACCATCCCTCGCGAGGCTATGCACCATCCGTTCCTCATGCATGCGATCCTCGCTCTTTCCTCGCTTCATCTCGCCTTCACCACTCCCCCAGGCATCGTTAACGGCGACCTGAAGACCAACTATCTGCGAACAGCGCATGCGCATAGACAGCAGGCGCTTCTCGAGCAGACGAAGGTCATCCACAAATTAGATGCGGCCAATTCCAATGCTGCGTTCGCTGTCTCCAGTCTTTTGATTGTGTTTTCATTCGCCATGCCTCTATCCTCACCCACAATCAAAAGTGCCACTGACCCCATAGATGAAGTCTGTCACATTTTCCAAGGCACGCAACGATCAACGCACGTCTTCGCCGAAATTATCGATTGGGTTAGTCGTGGCGAGCTGCGTCCGCTTGTTATGTGCGATTCTTCGTTTCCCAAAATGCCCGACACATCGCGGCTCGCTATCATGGCACTATCGCGAATGAACACCACCCTGACCGAACGGGATTCGGGCCACGAGACAGATATCTTCGACAGAACCATCGGATCGCTGGGTCATTCTCTAGATTCACTCGCACGCGGAGGCGAGCTTATGATTACAGCCTTCCAATGGATAATCCAAATCCCGCCACGGTTTATCGACCTCCTGCGCGAGCGACACCCATTCGCCTTGGTTATACTGGCTCATTATGCGGTTATTCTGCACGCTTTACGGCGGCATTGGTGGGTGGGTGATTGGGGCGACCGGCTGATTCGCGCTATTGGACACCATTTGGACGCGGGATGGAAAAGGTCGATCAGTTGGGTCATTGATGCTACCGGATGTTTTATTGCCCCGGGCTAAAACCGAGCGACACACGCACGCACATACACACACACAACCCCTAGATTCCTGCGATGACCAGAATGACGTTGCATTACTCTAACAACAAACACCGACCCAATATTCGACAACAGATGCTGAGTACCCTTTGGCATCGTGTTCAACATGCAGAGCCTTGATGATAACGCAACCTTGGAAACGAAATTACGACCGCAAAAGATATAGAACCGCCCTTACTCAAATTAATTCCTCGCATTCGCATGTGACTTGGCCCTGCTCATGGGGTGGGTTCCCTGGCCAGCGTGCATTAAATTTCCTGCAATCGCCCCCACTGTATATAGTCCTCTCCCAATGACTGCGCTTGTCTTGGAGAAGCAATAATATATCCAGGTACTATCAAGAACCCATGCAAAAAAAGCAAAGTGTAGAATGATAAGGCCATGGCGTTCCATTGGTGCAATCCTTAGTCTCATCAATAACAGCGATCGACGATAGAAAACGGGACGCAATCCCAGGAATGGGCATCTCAATCTTCATCCCCAAACACATCACCCAAAATAAACAAGACGGGGACCGAAGCTCTCCGATCCCAGAAACCCGTGATTCTCTGTCCAGGCCAAATTCTAACATATTGGATTAATTAAACATTGCTATCTGCAGCTGATAAGAACAAGGGGAGGGAAGCGAGAGGAAGATCCGTCAGCAAAAGAGGAAACGAAAATGAAAAAGAAAGAACAAGAAAAAAAAACCCAAGCAGAACAACCAAACCCCAAACAGAAACCAGCATAACCACATCCCCCCCTGATGCCGCGCTTTTCTCACGAGAAAATGAAAAGACCCAAGAAAGAACAGTCACAGAGAAACGGGTACGACGATAAGTACCGCCCGCAGCACTTGACCTCTTCCTGTCTGAACCTCTCTCAATCACGACCAAGCCATATACATATCCGACACACCCAAGTTATCTCCCCCCTCCGGCCCTCGAGCTTGATTGATACTCACCTACGCGCATCAAACCCTAGCTGGACGAAGACGGCGCACGCTTCTCACTCGTCTCACCACCACCGCCACCCTCCTCGATATCCTTCTTCCGATCCTTCGACGCCGTACGAACACGTCGCAAATGTTCTTCCTCCTGTTCGCGGATCTTTATCTCTTCCTCGGCAGAGGGGATATAAGCGTTGGCGGCACCACCTACAAAACCACACAGAAAGAGAAGACAAAGCGATCAGTACAACAACCCCCCCAAAAAAAAACACAAGGGATTTGCGACGAGTCAGATATCGCATGGAGAGAAAGGGGCCAGGTTATATATTTGCATACCGCGTCCAGTGAAATGAGGCGCCTCTTCGACACGCAATGGCGGGACATCCACGTCTTGGCTTTCGCGCGCAAGCTCGGGATGCTCAGGATCGTTGTGCACCATGTTTCCCGAGCCGCCGCGACCGGTGGTATAGACCTCCTGTTTGATGGTCGGGGTCACCAGGTCGCGCGGCGTGGTCTGGCTTTCGTTGGCGGAGTAGATGTTGCCTGATATGGCGCAAGGTCAGTCAGTTTAGTCACAGCCAGTTCTTTCGCAGGATTTTGATGAGGTCGGGGAAGATGGAGAGGGAACAAAAAAAAAACAGCAAAGGTATTGATGGGAGAGGTAATCGAGATCATACCGGCACCTCCGCGACCGTGAGACATAATGCGGGAGCCTCCCATGGTGGATAGTTCCTAAATCGTGGGGGGGAATAAGGCGATGATGATGGGGATCCACCAAGGCGCTGGTGGTGGGCACTGGGTTTTTTTCTTTCTTTCTTTCTTTCTTCCTTTGCGGTCGGGGAGAAGGCGATGTTCAACAACGGGAAATTTCAAGACCGAATCACAGTCGAATCATGGATGCAGGCAATGGAGGTCAACAGCAGAGCGAATCGGGGAGTTTTAAGGCCATGCGAGAAGAAAAAAAACGATCCGATGAAGAATAGGAAGTTTGGCGAGTTCCGCCGCGCGCCTTATCGCTTATCGCGGATAGCTTATCAGGCGATCGGATCCGCTTATCACAACTTATCATCGCATTAATGTTTCCTATTACTACTGATGATATTGAATATCCTCATCAAACCCATGCGGTAGTGCTACAGGTGTACCCCTATTGACGATGCCAACCCTCACAGCCACAAAACATGCCAGCTACCCACTAACAAACAACCACAGGATCTCTCATAGTTGAAACAATAAAACACACCACCAAAGTCATGATCATGACACCACACCAAAGAGTAGTTGGCGGGGTGTCAGAACTCGAGCCTTTCTGGAGGCGTGCAGAGTTGTGGGACGAATTATATGCTTGGGGCTTTCACGTTAGTTTCTTGAGATATGAAAAAGTTCCCAGGTCATGTCTATCGACCTTCAACGCGGAGTGTCACCAACTTTCAACAACTTGATATGGTTCAAGAGACCTCCTACACAAGTCTTCCCCGTTTGGACATGTCATATAGGAGCGTACAACTTTGGAGGCTGGGGCTGATATTGTTGTAGTAGCCACGGGCGAGGAGGTCGGGGCCGATTGTCCTCCGGAGGGGGTATATGATTTCTCGAGCCTGGGTGCCACTTAGCATAATTCTCCTTCTCTTGCTTGATGGTCCATCCTCCATAGCGCACGCGCCTTCGATTCAATGCTTCTGGTATTGTATCTGTGAAATTCAATGTCATTATAGTTTTCATAGTAGCTCCGTGGGTGCACCTACCTATCCCTGTGCCCAGGACATATTCCACGAAAGCAGACTCTTCAGATCGATGGTTTGTTGCCCATGCTAAGGGGTGACGGATTGCCCGTACAGCATTATCTGCAACTCCCGGGTGATCAATCAACCTCTTTATTGCCAGATCCCGAGTGCTCCATATCGCAAACAAATCCCACTGGGGGAGCTCTGTAAGGAACAGATCGGCCATAGGGATAAGAAGGGCATTATCAACAGCTTGTTGTTTGGTACCGTTGATAAAATAGCCAAGGGCTTCTTCATAATATAGAGGGAGGATATGATCGTGAAGTTCGATGGCCATCTCGGTATCGTTGAAATTACTGGGCCTCTTGTCTAATAATTGTTGTCGTGCGTTCTTGACATTCTGCTCAAACGTGTTGGTAGAGTTGAATATAGCCCGGTGAAGTCTTTCGCGGAATACAGTATCCCGTGCCACATCGAGTTTGCCTTTCAGCACCCTCATAGTGGGGTCGATATACCTCTCCGTGACAGCAACATAGGTGGCATCTCCGGTGAGATAGTGCGTGGTAGCATGGAGGAAATATCTTACTTCATCCCACACCGTTATAAGATGGCGACTCGCCACATCATTCCATTGCGATGACACTTGCATGAGCAGGTATGAAAGAACAGTTCTATCCAACCGGTAATCAGGCGAGCTGGGTACGTGGTCATGACGGATTAAGCTATGGAGCTTTCGACGATAAGATTGCTGATCCACAACCCGATACTCAACCGAGTTCAAGTAAGGGTTGTTGTTGCACAACGTGCCATTCATATTCGACGACTTATCTAAGCTCATGAAATCAGGGGTTGTCGAGGCCAGGGCCTCAATAAAACACTGGTTTAGGTCATCCACCACATTGCGAAGACGGACGAATCGCTCCTCGGAATCTGTAAAAAACTGGCCATAATATTGACCTTGGGTGGCGTTATGTGCTATAACGGTGCCCTGTTCGCGTAGCCTAGCTATGTGCGTGAGAACACCTTCAGTTCGAAACAGCAACTGGTGTCCGGTGACGAATGGCAAGTCACCATACTGCCTCACGAAGGCCAGACTTGTATACGTGGCATGGAGTCCTTGAAGTATACATAGAGAACACAAGACCCAACGCTTAGAAAATAGGACATTAACAAGTCTGCCGTTCGCTGTTGGAGACGAGTACCAGATGTAATACGACAGAACGAACAGGAAGATCGCCCACAGGAACTGGCTAATATAAGAAATAGCAGGGTAAAATTGGTCCATGGCGGCCATTGATTTCATTTGTTCAGGAAATAATGGCAGAACGGAGAGGAACATCTTCCAAAGGAACTGGCCAATGTCAGATAGGTTCATGGAGGGAATTGATATTATTGGTTCATGAAAGAAGACGATAGAGTGATGATAAACGAAACAGATGGTAAGGAATGATCGAAAGAAAGATGGATAACGGAGTCTGAATAGTGGACGGGATTTGGAAGAGTTTCATCTCCTATCTTGAGGGGGTTGCTCGACTTAATAGGAAAAGCAAAGTTGGATGCTTTGGGCAATTTGGGAAGGAACAAGGCCACACATTCAGCAGGTTCAACGGCAAGAGTTAAGGACGTGCCTCCTCCATAAGGCATGGATAATCAGGACGATGCGAGCCAATACGGAAACCACTCGGGGGCGTAAATCCAAGCCATGACATGCGGACTGTGCTAGAATATGGTTGGATATATTTTCTATATTGTTAATTGCATGGTATAATGCTTCTTCTCATTGAAATGGCGGAACATCGAGTTCACCGACTGAAGTTGATGATATTCAGGGACATACTACTAATAGAAGTATCATGAAAGTGAGCCATAATCAGACACACCACACTAGGCTATCTGATTGAATGGGGGGGAGGGACGTGAGAGGAGGAGGTAAAGAAAGAACCTTGAGAACCTTAAGTTACCATGAGTTGTGAACATCCTGACTAATTATTAATAATAATGCAGCTCCCAACTTCCACTTCAACAACAGCAAACAACAAACACCATTAATTACCTCCTACCTACACAATAATGAACATAATCTATCTACAATGACCCAACCACCATTAAACAACACCACCATGCGTTCCTCACTTCCCCTCCCCCAACTCATCACCAGCATATTCTCCTCTCTCAGCCAGACCAACCGACGATGGACGCTGACCCGCACCCTCAGCAGCGACAACCCACAAGACATCCACGGGCAACTGCACGGATCCGCCACATTCAGCCCTCTCTCCTCCACCGACATCAAGACCACCACCCCCAGTAGTGACCATCGACCCACCGTCGACATTCTCTACCACGAAGAAGGCGAAATGCCGCGCCAACTCGGGATGGGCATGGGGATGCGCTTCACCAAAAAATACATCTGGCGACTGAGCGAGAACGGTCGCATCAGCGTGTGGTTCGCAAAGGTGGGACGAGAAGATGAGCCGGACTATCTCTTCCATGAGTTTGATTTTCACAATACTGGAGACGAAAAGGAGTTGTCGGACAGCCAGGTTGACAAGGCGACTTTTGTCGCCCCGCCGATTCCGCCCGAGTGGGCGATGCGCCTAGATCCCCACGCGGCGGTCGTGGTGACGGCAAGGGGTAATCATCTGTGCATCAATGATATGTATCGGACGGCGTATGCGTTCTTGGTTCGGCCCGAGTCTGGGGAGGTGCTGAGCTGGGTCAGTCGACATGTGGTGAAGGGGCCGAAGAAAAACCAGGATATCGTGAATCTGTATCGGATGGAAGCCTGAAGCTGGCTTCTCTCTCTCTCTGGTATGTTTGGGGGGTAAGTTGGAGTTGGGGGAATGCGAGGTCCCGATGTAGCGTAGCCTTGCGACTCCCCAGGTGTCGGTCATGGGACCGACACTCGACGAAGATGCGTCACGGTAGTTGGCCGATCGCGATCATGTCTGGGAAGTGGTTACAAGTGGTTACGACTATGGAGTACAATGTTGCTTGCTTCCTCTCCCAACTACACGTCTCATTTTCTTGTGCACATCCACCATAACATACAATGACGTGTCCATCACAGCGTATACAAGAAATCTGGTCTCATGTCTCCAATCATCCGAATCTGGTTCTCGTCCAGTCCTTCCACCAAGTGATCACGCTCTCCACGGAGACGCTTGGCGTTCTCCCTCCGGAGAAGGAAGTACTGCACTGCAGACCCACCAAACAAGAAAAGCAGCAGGTAGGCAAGCACGGTGCCATGTCCCGGATAGAACTTGGGGGCATCCTCGCCGCGGTAGATGTTCGACGAGACTATACCATTCAGGTTACCCCAACCAATCACAAATCCTAGCGTCACACCACGCTTGTAGACACCTATGGTATCGTGAATGTTAGCTTGGTTCACGGGACACCTCAATATCTTTTTTTGGATGCTTACCTTCGGTGTTGTTGCTCGCCCAGGAGATAGTATTGGCAATGGCTGGGTAGATTCCCATCGCACCCAAGAAGGTACCAGCATATCGCGCGCCCGGGGAACTGGCCCCAAGGAGCATACAGAACCCGACTACACCAACAATTCCCACCACCATGTTACAGATACCGCGCTGACGTGTGCGGTCAGCGATGAAGCCCACGGTGACTGTGACGATGGCCGCTGCAGCATAGGGAGGGACACTGAGAAGTTGTGCGGTGATAGATTTATAACCTGTTTTTGTTAGCTTTGTTTCCGATATACGAATGCGCGAATCGTACCCTAATAAAAAGTTAGCTGGTATGCCAAATAAACGTTGGTTCGTAGTCTTACTAGTTCTTTAATAATAGTCGGCACAAACAGGGAGAAGGCGTACAAAGACCCATCGGCGCCCATGTAAATGATCGCTCCAGTGTATGTCTTCCAATCCTTCACACTGTTCCAGAAGTATTCCATCTTGAAGTTCTCGTGCTCAGCGCTAGCCTGCTGGTCGGCTGCCAGGCGGCGCAGAACGCGCTTACGGTCAATATCAGAGAGGAATTTCGCCTCGTCGGGGAAATCGTAGACCATCCAGAACGAGAGGATGCCGACGAGGATGGTCGCAAGACCTTCGAGGATGAAGATCCACGACCAACCCGCCTTTCCTCCCACGCCATCCATCAACGCAATAGCAGCGGCGAGCAAGCCACCAAATGAGCCCGCCAAGGCGGCGGCCGAGAAGAAGATGGCCATGCGTACTCCGAATTCGTCACGTTTATACCAGCAGGATAGGAAGTATCCCACACCGGGAAACAAACCAGCCTCAGTCAACCCAAGGAACCATCGTGCCTATCAGGTATGAGTAATCACCCAATTCAATTTGCAAGCTTATTAACCCGAGGAAGGAAGGGCAACGCACCGTCAAGAGTCCTCCGTAGTTGTGAACCAGACCCATACACGTCATACATATTCCCTATAGAATATACAGTCATTAGCGAAGTATACCGAGAATATTGCCACGGAAGAAACCCACCCAAAGGAGCATGATGGTCGGAATAAAGATACTAGGACGCCATTTCTTGAGCATAATGTTGGTCAACGGCTCGAAGACCGAGTAGGAGACGAAAAAGATGGTAAGCGCGTTGTTGTATTGAGAATTGGACAGGTTGAGGTCCTCCTGCAGGCCGTCAAGCTTCGCATTTCCAATATTCGTTCTGTTCGGCTCGTCAGTCACGACTTCAGGCCCACACAGAGGCAGTATCACAGCCTACCGGTCCAAGAACGAAATAAGATAAAGTAGACTGAGCCAAGGAATCAGTTTCAAGTCCAGTTTCCACACCAAGGCTCGGTCCTGGCTGCCATGTTAGTATTCGAAAATCCATTACTTTACACAACGGTCGAAAGAATGAATGGACTTACAATCTTCTTCCTTTCTTCATCGCTCAGGCCCTCGTCAGGATCCTCAAATTGATCTAACCTAGAACCGGGAGTCTCGGCATGCAACGCATTGAATTTCTCCACATCGGATATTTGGGGGAGACTCTCGCGGCTTGACCGTTTGTCAGCCATGGTTGTGTTGTGGTCGAGAAAAACGGAAGCGTCGGCTCGAGCAGGGGTAATCAACACGCGGAGAATTAATAAGGAAACAGGGATAAGCAGATGGTTGGGAAGTTGATCAGTATTTAAACTCGTCAGGGGAGCGGGGGAATCAACCCGGCATCACATCCCTGAAGCCGACATTATCAGGAAACATCGAAGCCGGTGCCAGCTGCGCACTTACATTAGCGAGAAAAGGCTAAAGCCGTGATTCCAAGCTGATCGAGTGGTAAAACCGACAGGGGTGAAACCGTCACCATTAGGACGAACGGAGGCGAATGGATCGGCATTACTTGAGAGGCGAATAAGAGAGATGAATGGACGAGAAAGAGACGGTCGCCGACCAAGTCAAGGATACTAACATGGGTTCAACTGTGGAGGAGCGAATGAAATTAAGCTTGCGGAGGCAGCCTTAGCTTTTAGGCTCCTTTTCTTGTATTTGGTGTCGAGAGACCTCAGGGGCTAAGATGGAAGTGGTTAGGTCAGCGAATTAATTAGGGGAATCCCCACGGGGATCCCGAGTAGACCTAGTAGAAGGTAGCACCTACGACTGCATACATCGTATATACCTGGTAAGGTAGATAGGCACATGCCTCGTAGTAGTGACAGAGATAGTCATAAATATAACAAATAACCTGGTGGACTTGGATATGAGGATATATTCTTCCTTCCCAAAAGAACATCATGATTCCAATAATCTAAATAATCTAGAATAAATAGATACATCCACGGTTCTCGGAGCTTTACTCATCCCCGAGCTACCTAAACAATGGACCCTTTGGCTCCCCCCCGCATGTGCCGCCTTGGCATCAGCACCAGCTCTGCTCCTCGTATGTCTGCTAGTTTCGGAATATACAACATTCGACCCAATAATTGCGCTCTTCTCTCCTCCAGCCTTCCTTTACCCCGAGATCCAGTCACGATGCTTTCAACACAGACCCGTTAGAATCGTCCCATACTCGGCCTTGGCACTCATATATCAACCCCGTCAACTCGGCAAACACTACTCACAATTACCTAGCGCCGGATTTGCTCCCTTCAGCTTATTGGTGTTTTTTAATCCGTATCTTCGCTCAGTGGGTATGTCATCATGGCTTTGTGCGAAAAAGGACCCATTTTTTTGGGGGGGGGGGTTCGGGGATTCTTTCTTTCTTTCTTTCTTGATTTTTCACTTTACCTCGGATCATGGTCAACATAGTAGTCGGAACGAGAGATGGTGCAGGGATATTCCCAAGGGTTGGAGCTTACTTCGGAGGGAAAACTTTTATTTTTAATACTTTTTTTTTAAAAAAAAAAGGTTAGGGAGGAAAGAAAGAAAATTCTAGATTACCCAGTAGGGTAGGGTTTTCGACCATTAATAATTCCTGTACTGTGCTCTGTACATGCATCATTCCTTCAGTCCGTCCACATGACAAGGGTAACGTTAGGTTCGAGGGAAAGAATAGGGCACGCGATATGACTGGTTGACTGATAGGTAATTACTAATATCATTATCATCATTATCATCATTATTATTCGTATTATCAGAAGCAAAGACCAAATAACTGGAGATAACAGTGGGACCAAAATAAGCCACTTAAATCATATTGTCGAGCCGGTTATGATTCAACCAATTTCCTTTTTTTTGTTTTTTTTGTCAATGCGAAACTCATGGTTTCCTCGCTGTACCTGCTACTGTACCTGCTGCTGTACCTGCTGCTGTACCTGCTGCATCTAGATGCAAGGGCAACACCAGGCACTCTCTTAGTAATACTCTATAACTTCTTTAAGACTTCTTTTTCTGAAATAAACAAATAAGTAAGGGCAGAGTCGATGGGCGTTTATAATCTCCAGTGTTTTATTTATATACACAAGCTTACTACTATTGTACCTACTCACGATGCTGTACCAGCCCTTCATAACTGTTTCCACATTATGGACCTGACAACAGATATAAAGCTAACACTACCAAAAATTACCATGTCAGAGAATAATTGCAGTCCCAGAAAGACGCCATCGGCTTTTACTACCAGGACACCTGCAATTGGAGTTGCGTTGCCAGCTTGGACGGAGGGCGGTCCTACTGCCAACGTTAGTAAACATATATAACCTCACAACACTGCAGCTACGCGGCACAATAATACTAGGGATGAATGGACCCCACAGATGTAGTTGAACAAAGATTTAGTTTCAAAAATTGCCAGCTAATTGGGCTTGATGTCCCAGTTTTACAGGCACGAGGAGAAATGGATATAATCATGTTATCCAACGCTCAAAAGATTGAACATTGACCATCATCAAGAGAGAAAAAGAATAAGTACTATTCACGTGAAACAATAAGTAGGCGCAAGGATGAATGCTCTATCCTAGAAACTCTCCCCTCGCCAACGCAATCCATGGTAGATCCTCCTCCCAACAACGTTCAATCAACCTTCGAGCATATTGCATCTGCAGAACCTCAAGTTAATATAGTGTAAATTCAATACCGGGACACTGAGTACTGACCTGTTTCATACCAGAACCATCCAAGATCTCGAGTCGCTCCTTGATCTCCATTCTTTGCTCTGGTTCCTGTGCTTCACATCCCGCCGTAAAAATCGGAAACAGTGCCCCGACTTCAGCAGAATCCCAAGACCGGATTGGCCTGAGTGCCTCTATGAGTTCGGCCAGTGCCCCCTTGACGTTCTCCGAAGACGACGGCATGCCTAGTACTCGACGATAAAGATGTAAAAGTCCAGCATATCGGAAGGCCCGATCCATGGTAATGATGTGGGTTGCCCCTGTCTCTTGGAAATGCTTCACATTTGCATGCGCATGCGTACTCACGGTTTCCAGGTCCGCAATCAACTCTTCGGCCGAAGCTATCGTCTGTGGTGAAGGCGTCCACAGCGAATTGAACGTACCCGCCTCGTCGAAACGCTCGTTGTCACACCGGTGAACGAGTTGTCCGAGTCGCATCAAGAACAATCCAGTGCGCGGAGTGAAGCCTGTGAAGCAATCGACGCAGAATTCATCGTGGCCACCTGTAGCACAACAGGTCTTGAGGACAGAGTAGTAATCCAGCAGTGGCGGCTCGCTATGTCGACACGATAGCGTGCCCATGATGTCAAGATAGCCTAGCCAACGGGACAGGAAAGCCCCCACCGGACTCCCAGGATACTCTAGCTGTTTTTTGCGTGCCAGGAAAAAATCACGTGCCAGCTTGAGGTGGCTCTGCCAGGGAATGGGTACCTCGAAAGTGCTCGGGGAGATAATCTTCAGGGATAGAAGCATGATAGCCGCAGCAAGGTGACTGTCTGTGACTTTCTCATGCGGATCTTCGAGAGCTACACGAAGAGTCGGAAAGACATCACTGACCCAGTGCGCAATACGGGTTGTAGGCTCGGGGTGCTCTAAGTATCTAGCCCGGTGACTTGCAGAATAGGCGAGCAGGAGGTTAAGAAGATTTGAATCCCCAATGGCCACTAGCTGGATCAGCAAATTAAACCCGGAGAGTAATTTTTAGAAGTCATACTTGATGGGAGAACAGAAACAAATGCATTGTGCGAACAATCATGTGGAACCAACATTTTCGCTGTATGGTTAAGGAAGTGATGGAAATACATCAAATTAATAGGTGTCTGCACCAAGGTGGTCGGTAACGGTGACAAGTACCGCGGAATGTTAATGGGCACCGGCGATGAATAATATGTGTATCTGGTACCATCCAATCCAGCTTGCTTGGGCCCAAGGAGTTGAGTTTTTGACAAGTCAGAAGAAGAGGAAGTTGACTGGTAACTAATCAGGTCAAGGGCATAGTTGATGTCAATGGCAGAATGGTCGTCGTTTTTGTTTAGGTCCAGATCCGGACGGCCGCTATCAAGGCCATAGTTATCGGTGACACTCGTGAGGTATGCATGCCATTTTTTCTCTGGGCTTGATATTCCGTTAGGTACCATAGCCTGATAATCCGGGATAACAACAGATTGACCAGCAATAGCAGTTGACGGTTCTCTATTTTGTTCATTTGAGAGATTCTCGGCTGAGACAGGGCCATTCATGATGGTAGCGAAAAAGTCGTCTGTAGCTGCCGTCGTACCATTCAAGACGCTTGACAATTTAGGCGTCAGACAGGCCGTAAACAACTGAGGGCTGTCGGATTGCGGCGAAATAGCCTCAGTAGCATTAGAAGGGCTTCGCGAATCATAACTCGGGTACATGATGGTAGCGTTCTGAGGCGACGAATAAGGTGAATGCTTCTCTAAATTTTCGTGTACATCCTGGTCTGGCGATCCATTTAGATTGTCCATCGAGGATGGAGGGAACGGGATGGCTCGTGGAATCGCGACCGGGGACAGATCGAAAACATTGAAGGATCCAATGACTGGCCCTGCATCTTCTGCCAGATAGGCATCATTTGAATCCAGTTGTGAATAGCTCGGTACAGTTGAGCACGGTAGTGGCATGGTAGTCTGAGATGACAGGGCTAGCCAGGACGGGGACAGTTCTTGGCTGGTTGTCCGGGGCCTCGATTCTACTGAAGACTTAAGGGTAGGCTGATGAGGGACAGCCGAAGGTTCTTGGATATCATGTAGTCCTCTAGGATAAGATGTTTCTACCGCCAACTCAGCATTCCACAACGGAGGCTCTGTCAACGTAACTTGGGTAGTGCTTCCTTCTAAGGAACCTGAAGGTTGTAAGACCTGGGTAGACAGGAGGGCATCGCTTTGCGTGGTATCGGATGGAGACAAGGCGAATATGAACTGGCCCGATTGACCGCTCGACTGAGAACTTGGAGAGTCTACGGAAGATCTCCTTCGGGTTCGTCCTCCCCAGTTCAAACGAATATTGTAGTCGCATTTTTCGTTTTGGCGTCGGCAATTCAAACATTCAGGCTTCTCTTCCCCACTACACACGTGGATGTTAGCCCTAGTCCAAGGGGGCTCTAGACGGGGATACAACCATTTGACTTTCCGCGCCTTACATGGCCTGGCGGTGGGTTAATTTATTGTTGACGGCAGGAACGCGGTGAAATTTAAATAAGCACTGAAACTACTCACCAACATCCTTTGCGCGATCTTCGTTTAGGCTCTGGCGCACCGGGTCTTCGGGGGCGAGGCATTTGATATCAAATCGGATGGGGCCAACCCCAAAAGGAGGCAAGATTAAAGGCACGACCCAGCGAATTAAGAGCTCGGGACTGGAGACAGTGCCGACGGATACTGCAAAGTTTTAAGATCGCCATGCAGACCGCGTGGTGGAAGAAGCTTAAGGAATGAAGACCTGTTCCTGACAGGTATGTTTTTTCCGCCTTGTAGGGCGATTCACCCAGGATGATAAAAAACGATAATCAACGAAGCAACCACAGCTAGGATTCGCACTCATCGAGGTGTGGAGCTGGGGTAGACGACGGAGAATTAGTACGAGGGCGACACCTGAAAATTTTGCGACGGACTCTCGCAGGCTTGTGTGGGATCTCAATCGTGAAGAAAGAAGCGTCGGCCAGGGAGAGACAAGGAGGAGCGAATGTTTGGTTCGACATGAGGGGATGCCTTGTGTTCGTTGGTTCCCCATACTGGAGATAAGAGCTGGGTCGGCGGTCTCCATCAATCACAACGCAGCGCGTTAGGTAATCTCTCGTGATAAGTGTTTGTCGCCGTCCACTGGGGAAATCCGGTTAGCGTCGGACGGGACTTGTGGTACAATCCACCACAGTGGGCTATCGCAACAATCAGTGAGTATCTGTTACCTGGTAAATTCTTGGCCTCGGCTTTCGAGCAACTGGCGACCAACCCGATCTGATCACTACTCACTTCTCAGAAAGACATACTAGTCGCCAGACCCTTGTATAGCTTCCAATTTGCCATGCGCAGATGTCACATTGGCAAATACTTATCAGAACACCATGTCCGTTACGTGATCTACCGGATCTTCTTGATGCACTGATAGATAGTGGGGTCTCCGTTGAACATGGTTCAGAAAACTTCTCTTGGCGCTCTGAACCATGATGAGACCTGTACATGATTTACCTCATTATAGTTCAGGAAAAAGGGTTGTCCAAATACTTTTGGTTTAAACTCAACATGGTTCAGAAAGTATACTAAAAAATTTCTGAACCATGAGAAGTTTTAAATCACGTGGTGATATCGATAAGTTCTGTATTTTTATAGTCTTAATATTATATCTACTTGATTTAAACTTAACTGTATACTACTATAATAAATTATCATTCTAAAGTTCGACTCTTAAGAATATAGTATATTGACACTGTATAACTTTTCGTCTCTTGATTATATTTTTCTGTTTCCGAGTCTACATAGTGCGATGTGTAGTTGTGATTTATTAGTTTTCAGCAGCTTCTGGATAATAAATAGGGGCATTAGTACTCGAAGACTCGTTATCTATAAATCATTCTCTCCCAAATAATTGGTGCCAGCGCCAATTTCATCACCACCATAGATATTCTGGAGCGATTAAGTAGGTATCAAGATCAGTTCATTAGATATTCAGAGTATCCTAATATATTGAAGACGAGGCAGTTCTTGCGCGTCAAGACATTCGTGATTTACGCGCTGCAAATAAGAAAAAGCTTCGAGCCAAGCTTCAGATATATCTGATATATCATTTGATTTGATCCGGTCGCCTCCCCTCAGTCGTGGCTTATTTTAAACCCCGACCTGGTCCCTGGGACTCGGAACTGGGTCACGGTCGCTCGTTGTGTCCCAAGAACATCCACAAAGGCTTTTTGAAGGAGGATTGTAAGTATCCATATGGGGTAGTCATTCGTCTGCACTGAGTAAAAATTCCAAGGAGATCCTAGAAAGATAACCCCCCCC
>VCAU01000115.1:0-94661 GCA_015844325.1 Aspergillus nanangensis | reverse complement strand
AAAAAAAAAAAAAAAGAGTGAATAAACCAACTCCAGTCAGCAGCAAATCAGAAGCTGGCGAGAAATTAGTGGCAGATCTGGACCGTCGCCGTCCATGGGATGAGGCGGTGCTGATCTCTGGTTTCCCGGGCAGCCCGCCAGCGCTTACTCGGTTGTATATCCAGCTCCAAGAAAACACCAATGTCAGATGGCCCGGAAGAATCCTAATTAATAACCATCAGGGTCATGTTTATCCAGCTGATGCACCGTGTCCGGTCCGTGTGATCCTCGACCTGACTCCGTTTTCCTTCAGCTGCTGAACGAGTGATGAACAACCATCTCGGCAGCTGACCCCATCAGCTTCTTGTTTAGCGGGATAGAGAGAGAAAGTCACTTGCTCCATCTGCAGTCGATCTGACCGCCTGTTCGTTCCCTCGTTGCTTTCGACCGGGTATTTCCTTTGTAATTTTTTCCCCATTCACTTCCTCCTGCCAGGTTGAAGATCTGCCCGGAATTTCCCTCTCTCAAACCAAAGTGAGTTGCTGGTAAGTCGCAGTTGTGATCGTGTTTTCTTTCCCCCTCCGAATAAACAAACAACGGGTGACGTCGTTTCCCGTACACAACCAAAAACAACAATAACAATAACAACAACATACCACACAAGACATGTCCTCTTTCCCTTCCCACGAGTGTCTCGGATAATTATTGCTGGTCACTAGTACACCTAAACGTCAACAACAATGCTAATATCCTGCCTCGGTCGCAGTCACCCATGCCGCCGCCCGCTACTCCACACCGTCCCTCCAACCGCGGAGGGAGTGCAAAGTCTTCCCCGACAAAGACAAAAGCTCTCGATATCGGAGTCCCGTTGGGAATCTACGACACAAACTCAGTGCGCGCAAAGATCCGAAAATGGCAACAGCAAGGAGGAGGCGTCATCACAGCCGATGACGTCGTTTACTACGAGGACGAGGAGGAGAATTTAACGACAACGACCGCGACAGATTCCAACACCGATGCGAAGTTCAACACGGTGAAAGAAAAGAGCTCCACAATAAGCACCGTCAACCGAAAACGAAGCAAAAGTACACCGCGAAAACGCCTCGTTAGTGATGAACACTGGAAACTCAACCGGACGCCAACGAAGAGTCCTGCGCTAAAGTTTCCTCAGCCCAAGCGCATCTCCGAGTATACCACAAATGAATCGGTCTTGTCACAGCGTACGGTAGTAGATGAGACGAAAAAGGTTGATAAACCTCGACCTCCTCCGTCATCCGATTCATCCGTGAAAGAATGGAGAAGGTCGCGTCCACCAAGAGACGCGGACTCGCTCGTTGGAAGCAGGATCAGTGAAGAGGATGGTATGCGCAATGGATCCTCAAAATCTTCATCACGGCCTGGCAGCGCAGACAAACCGCTGATGGCTGCTCGATCCGAACCCTCAGAAGGACCGCGGAAGAAGGATCAGACTAATGAGGAGGATTCTGAATGGGCAGCAAGTGATGCGGATTTTTCGGAACTATCACGCAGACGAGCGCGTGGGCCAAATCCTGCTCCAAAAACCCGAGGGTCGCTAAAGCCTCCCAAGGGCGGGATTTTTGAACACATGCTGGGAGAATCCAAGAAAGTGTTTACGAAACCGGAAGCCCCCAAGCCAGTCGCCACCCGAGGCTCCAAGATTGAGGCTTGGTTAACTGGGACGTCTGACCCGTTTTTCGACAGCATCGTGGATCCGGAGGTCGAAGTCCCCGCTCCCCTGAAAATGAGATCCAATAGGGGGAAAGTTTCCCCAAAGCGAGACGAAAGGGATCATGCGAATGATCCTGAGACCGATGGCTCCACCCGTCGGAAGAGCGTGAATAAAAGTCGAGTAAGGAGCAGAGAGGAATCACATGGAGAACGAACCAAAACACCCTCGCACAAATCCGACTCGAGGGAAGCACGAAGAGACACATCTTCATCTTCTAGCAAGAAAAGGTCGAGCGAGCATCGACATAACCGTTCATCTTCTAGCTTCAAAGAGGAAGCTGCTCGTGGAAAGCCTCATAGCGACAAGGATGGCATGTCTGATATAGAGACTTACATTCTATCCGAAGGCTCAGAGGTATCAGCCAGCAACGCCCCCGTTCATATTTCCCGCAAACGGCCTTTTCCAAGTACCGGTTTCCATCGCCTTTCGACTATCGCATCTATGGAATCGATGAGCATAGGTGGTGATGCGCGATCGCTTGTTCCCACGTCCGATACACAACCAACCTCCGCTCCGACGAAGGACGAGCCGGAAGAACGAGACCAGTTCGATCCCGATTCACTACCAGTGATATCCTCCCAATTAAAGCGACGTCTTACAACTCACGATGATTTGATATCCGTTCTTTCTGCTCCACATAGCAGGAGTCGGAGCATTAGGTCCGCCCGCAGTATCCGAACGAACAAAAGCCGCCTACTTAATGCAACAGTGAACGATATCCTTAAGGAGCTATCCGCCGATGAAGATAAATACATGCGTGAACTAAGGACGCTGGTAGGTGGCGTGATTCCGGTTCTGTTGACGTGTGTCCTTTCAAAATCCAATTCGGCTATCGCTGCAGGCCTTTTTCGCCCATCAACAGATCCCAAGGACGAAGTGAACTTTAGTAAGCCAATTGTGGATATGGGAGTAGCTATTGAACGATTAAAAACGCTCCACAGGCGCATCCCCCAGGATAATGCAGAAGCACTGCTCACATGGGCCTTCGGAGCGCAAAGAGTTTACCGAGATTATCTCAAGGCTTGGAGACTTGGATTTAAAGATGTCATTGTTAATCTGGCTCCTCTGGAAGAAAACGAGAGGGCGGACGACGCCGAGACGAGGAGTTTGGATGAAGGAATGGCGCGAGATGAAAATGGTGATGTTGTGAACAGTGACGGCGAGAAGGTCGATGTTGCATATCTGTTGAAGCGTCCCCTTGTGCGCTTAAAGTATCTCGCCAAAACGTTCAAAGGCATCAACATGCTCGAGCCATCGGAGAAGGCCGGAGAAGTTGCCACATCTTACCAAGATCTTGTTACGGATGCCCGACGTCGTGCACGCGATGAAAGAGCAAGACTCGAGGACGAATCCGCCGCCAGTATCGACTCCACACGAGCCCGTAATCCTGCAACGTTGGAGCCCCTCCTGGATATCGGCGTATCGAGAAAACGTCGCGTCCGGGCACGCGACTTCTTCAATCTGTCTTTGTATCACTCGACTGGCCAAGTTATCGACTGTCGTGCCGAACTTCTACTAAGAGATAACTCTTCTGGTAACGGCTCCGGTGGTGATCTACTTATATGTGAGATCGATCAATCGGATCGATGGCTGCTATTTCCTCCGATGGATTTAACATGTGTCTCCGCTCGCAACGGCGATACAAAAGGCGAAATTGTGGTCATGTTGCGCAGCTCTGCTGGGCAAACAAAGGCGTGGCAAGAGTTGCTGCTACTGAAAATCGATGAAGAGGACATTGGATTTGAGTGGGTACAGATGCTGGGTTTGACACCCGTTCCACCGACCATTTGTCGAAGCCAGAGCTTTATCGATCGTGCGAAGCAAAGGCAACGAGCCCGAACGATTACCTCGAGCGAAGATCCGTCCACACTAAGGATGCCTTCGAGCCCTACAAACGTCGATGTTCCTCTTGGGGAGAGGGCAACGTCTCGTCCATTGCGACGCTCTTCTCCCAAGGAGCAGCTGTCGGATCCAAGTACTGTCGGATCGTCTTTGGTCACAGCATCACGAGGTTCAACTCACACTGAAATCACTCGTGAAGCGGACTATACTGCTGCTGAACCAGAGACGCCAGTCAAGTCCCGGACACAAACCCAGCCGTCAATCCTGCATTCTAGGAACCCCCGCAAATCTTTGACGGACATTGATATGTCACCTGGCCTTAAGCGATCAAAAGCTAAAAGAGTCGTGCGACATGAAGACGAGGCGCCACCAACTCCCGTGGATCCAAAGGAGCAGTCACCATCAAAGGGACACTCAGCACCCGCAACTCCTCGGCGGGACCATGAAGAGCACAAACTAGTTGCAAGCCCCTTGGACAAGCCTCAAGTCAAATGTAATTATCAGGAGCAGCGGCAGCAGCAGCAGCAGCAGCAGCAGATGCCGAAAACTCCAACAAGAGACACCCCAGAACAAAGCTCACCCCGAGTATCCTCTGTTCCATCTGCGAACTTGCCTGTTATCCCAAGACTTCGACAACGTGATATTAAGACATATGAGTCTTTGCCACCCATGTCGGATGAATCGGACGAAGACGAATACATGCACATGGCGGCGTCATCTACCCTATCCGAGAGCCCCACCAAAAAGAAGAGGCACTCGCGCTCCAATTCTGACTCGTCTGATCAAGCAGATGGCGAAGAGCCTCCTCCACCGCCGCCTCATTCGCGTTCTCCTAGCTCCACTGGGTCGAGCCTTACAAACACTCCTGTTCTTAGCCCCAATGGTCAACGGATCAGGCGCCGGGGCTCATCTCCTTTGAAACATGAATACGAGCCTTCTACAGCATCAGACTCCTATTCGGACTCCGAAGCATCCACCGTGCGACGGTATGACATGTATTCTGAATCGGACTACTCGGACTCGGAAAGCTCGGACGAATCAGAAGACGAACTTCCCTCCGTCGTGACTCCTATCAAGCCACACGAACTTCCAAGATCGATTGCTCATGATTCTGTTCTGACATCTGCTACGAGCTCGTTATCTCCATCTAACTCGGCCTCCCAGGGGGGCTACCGGTCCGTCCCCTCCCAGCCAACGAAGGCTACAACCGCTATGGCGTCGGTGTTTGCCTGGTCCGATAAAGGCTCGTGGGATAGCATCTATCCCGATGATTGTAGAATTATTGTCGGCCCTGGGTTGATTGAGGCGTTTGAAATCAGCGCTGTGCAGATTGGAGCGGATGGTATCCCGTCGAGAAAGGGACGACCGTTGATTGCTCTTGAATTGACGCCACTCGTGCCTATCCGTCGCGGTACTGCGATCGACATCAGCATCCGATCTCCCCCCACTGACCGATCCAAGATCATGTGGAGCAACAACATCATGTTCCGCTCAGCGAACCCGGATGAATGTGAGGCATTGTATACGCTTATAAACCAGGCACGGATCAACAACCCAACGTACATAGCATTGCAAAATGCGAGAGGCCCATTCGCCGAACAGCCAACGATCCCAATGGACCGCGAAGAGAAGTCCGGTGGCTGGTTCGGTTGGCCGCGTCGCAGAAAGAGCTATCGTGCATCGGCATCCCCCCGCTCACTTGCCGATAACTCCGAGAGCAGCGTGGGCACCATGAGCAGTGCATTCTCTGCCCTAAAGCGATTCGGAGCCGGAAGTAAAATGTTCAGTATTTCTCGATCTTCCGTCTCATCCCGCAGCAGACAGAAAGAAGAGAGTTTGTATTCTGCTGCCTCTGGCTCGAACTTCACCCCCAATTCCGGTATTGGCAGAATTGCTGCCGCTATCAAGAACGCCGATGGAATCGGTTTATCTAATGCAAAGATCCGCCTCTACGTACGCGAGACTCAGTCCAAGTGGAGAGATATGGGCGCTGCACGACTCACGATCATGCCCGCAACTCCTGCGCCTTCTCCTTCTCGCCCCGGTACTGCAGTAAGCGGGCGTAGCGATCCCAGCTCCGGTGCAGAAGGAGCTGATGAGAGCCCCCCAGCATCCGGCGCTGCATCTCCACGTCGTGCTATGGATTCGACAAAGCGTATCCTGATCCGTGGCAAGACTCGGAACGAAGTCCTTCTTGATGTCTGTCTCGGGGAGAGTGCCTTCGAACGCATTGCGAGGACAGGTATTGCGATATCTGTATGGGAGGAGAACGCAGGTGGTGCCATGCCTAAAAAGGGTGGCGTGACCAACGGATCTTCAAGAGTCTACATGATCCAAATGAAAAGCGAAGCCGAAGCAGCCTATACTTTTGGGCTTGTCGGTAAGCTCAGGTATTGAATGACGTTTTTGAATGTGCGATGCATTTTATTTTCTTTATTTTGATTTTTGGTTTTGTTTTTGATTTCCCACACTAGAGCCAATCCCGTCTTGTTTCCTCTTCTCTCACTCACTCACACACTCTCTCTCCTTTGTTTTGTTGCCCACGATTCACCTGACGTTACAAGAGATTTCCTATGTTTGTTGCATGTGGCGTTTTGATGTGATTTTAAATGTTTTGAAAGACACTGTCCTCGTACGTACCATACATACCCCTTTGATTTATGACTCGAACTATTTGTTACTACCTATTTATCTATCTAATTTGGCAAAATTATTGATTACCTCCCTTCCCGGTGTAAATAAATTATTACTCATATATGAGATGATGTAGTTTACAATCCGACAAATCAGAAGATCGGCGGCGATGGTTCAGACAAACAAGGCAAACCTACCGAAATGGGGGGTGTTTGCATCGGGGAACCAAACGTGTCCTCTCTCTAGCTTGCGAGACATCCAGTCCTGCCACCTTCTTCACTTGACGACATTGCTCGATGCTTACTGCCAGCTGGCCAGAAGTTCAATAATTTTATTCTCCATGGCTTTCCTAACCTAAAACCATTCCCAGTATGCCGCACCTTCGTCTCAGTCCAATGCCTTTTCTATACATTATCTGACCCATCTGCAGTTTACGACAGGCTGCCTCTGAACCATAGCCTGAGCATTACACCTCTCCCTTTGGAGTTCATGAAACGACTCGACACAATAATACGACTCTCCAACTTTTCTCTCTAATTCGTCCCTAAGGTTTGCCAGCACTATTGCAGCAACTCACATACTCAAATGGACTAACAATGCTCTCGCGGCAGAGGAATATATAGACAATGGTTCCCCGTCGATATGCGTCGCCACGCCTATTCACATCGTCACCGGTTATTTCTTTCCTAATCGTGCCCTTCCTTATATTCTTTCTGGCCTTCCCCGCCCCTGCGTCCGCCGCCGGCTCCGCTGTCTTGGGAATCGATGTAGGAACAGAGTACTTGAAAGCCACCCTCGTGAAACCTGGCATTCCGCTCGAAATTGTTCTCACTAAAGATTCCAAGCGCAAAGAGACAGCCGCCGTCGCATTCAAACCTACCCGCGACTCTAGTGATGTGTTCCCCGAGAGATTCTACGGTGGCGACGCGCTGGCACTTGCCGCACGATACCCCGACGATGTTTACGCGAATTTGAAGACCTTGTTAGGCGTTCCATTCGACAGCGACAATGAGGTGATTCAAACCTATCACGCCCGATATCCCGCCTTGAAATTGGAGAGTGCTGGTGGAGATCGGGCCACTGTCGGCCTACGGAGTAATAGACTCGGCGAGGCAGAGAGGAAGGATGCCTTCCTCGTTGAGGAAATCTTGGCCATGCAGTTAAAGCAAATCAAAGCGAACGCGGACAGTTTGGCTGGTAAAGGCTCTGACGTTCGCGACGCTGTGATCACGTTCCCCGCGTTTTATACCGCAGAGGAGAAGCGCAGCCTCAAGTTGGCGGCGGAGTTGGCCGGTTTCAATGTCGATGCGTTCATCAGCGATGGACTGGCTGTCGGTTTGAATTATGCCACCAGTCGTACATTCCCCAGTGTCTCTGACGGCCAGAAGCCCGAGTATCACGTCATCTACGATATGGGTGCTGGGTCTACCACCGCGACTGTGTTGCGCTTCCAAAGCCGCTCGGTCAAAGATATCGGCCGCTTCAACAAGACTATCCAGGAAATTCATGTCTTGGGCGCTGGCTGGGATAAGTCTCTCGGAGGAGATGCCCTGAATGATCTCATTGTACAAGACATGGTGGCAACACTGGCTGAGGATAAGAAGTTGAAGGACCGAGTCACCCCCGCAGATATCTCTGCACATGGCAAAACTATGGCGCGGCTCTGGAAAGATGCCGAGAAGGCCCGTCAGGTTTTGAGTGCCAATATGGAGACTGGAACTGGCTACGAGGGCCTGTATGAGGAAGATCTTAACTTCAAGTACCGCATCACACGAGAGAAGTTCGAGGAACTCGCCCAAGGTCATATCTCTAGAGTTGGCAACCCATTAGAACAGGCTTTGGCCGCTGCGGGACTGTCACTTAACGATATCGACTCCGTTGTTCTGCATGGTGGAGCTATTCGTACGCCGTTTGTGCAGAAGGAACTTGAGCGTGTTTGTGGATCTTCCGATAAACTGCGACCTAACGTCAACGCAGATGAGGCGGCCGTTTTTGGTGCTGCTTTCAAGGGTGCGGCTTTGAGCTCTAGCTTCCGTGTGAAGGACATCAGAGCTAGCGATGCCTCGAGTTATGCCGTTGCTCTTAAATGGACTGCTGATTCGAAGGAAAGACAACAAAAACTGTTTACTCCTACCTCCCAGGTGGGTCCAGAGAAGCAGGTGACAGTGAAGAACCTGGACGACTTTGAATTCAGCTTCTATCAACAAATCCCAACGGATGACAAAGTGATCGAGGCTCCTGTTCTTAGCGTACAGACACAAAACCTTACAGCTTCGGTAGCCAAGTTAAAGAGCGAGTTTGGCTGTGAGACGGCGAATATCACTACTAAGTTTTCTATCCGCCTTAGCCCTGTCGATGGACTTCCCGAAGTTGTTGGGGGCCTGGTTGGATGTGATGTTGAAAGCTCCAAAAAGGGAAGTGTTGTCGAAGATGTCAAGGGTTTCTTTGGCTTGGGTTCTAAGAAAGATGACCAGGCTCCTCTTGGTGAAGAGGGAGAGCCGAGCGAGTCGATCACCCTGGAGCCGGAAGAGCCACAGTCCTCGACAACATCTTCGGCTGATGACGCCAAAGCCACTGCGGAAAGCAAAAAGGCTGCAACCCCTCAAACCAAGTTTGAGTCTATCCCTGTGGGCCTTACCTCTCGCCCCCTCGGAATCCCGGCGCCTTCTTCGGATGAGCTTTCTCGCATCACTGGACGATTGGCTGCATTCGACGCCTCCGACCGCGATCGGTATCTGCGTGAGGAAGCCCTGAACGAGCTGGAATCTTTCATCTACCGAAGTCGGGATCTAGTGGATGATGAAGAGTTCGTGAATGTCGTCAAACCTGAGCAGCTATCTGAGCTCAAAGAAAAGGTTGACACTGCCAGTGAATGGATCTATGATGACGGCGAGCACGCGCCTAGATCAGAGTTCCAACAAAGACTCAAGGCGCTGAAGGATATTGTCAACCCTGCGCTTAAGAGAAAGAAAGAAAATGCGGGTCGTCCCGCCCGTGTTGAGTTGTTGCAAAGCACGCTGAAGAACTCGAAGACCATCATGGATCTTATGGAGAAGCAGATCAAGCAAGATGAAGACATCTACTCATCAAGCCTCTCTGAATCGAGCTCGTCCACTGAAACATCTTCTACCACATCATCTGCCGCGTCCGAGTCCACCGCGGACCCTCTTGACGACCTTGAAGAGGACCCATACTCGACCTCGACATCCCAAACCTCCACGACCACGGCCGCACCTAAGCCCACTGGGCCAAAGTACTCCGTATTCCACCCATCTGACCTCAGCGGTCTTACTAAGACATATGATTCCGCAACCGCCTGGTTTGAGGCTCAATTGCCTCTCCAGGAGAAGCTGACGGAGTCTGATGATCCGGTTCTGACTGTCGCCGATATTGACACCCGTCTGAAAGAGCTGGAGCGGATGATGAACCGCATCTATGAGAAGATGGGAGCCGCAGCAGCCAAGTCTGGCAAGACTGCAGGCGACCAGCCCAAGAAGAACGGCAAGAAAGACAAGCCTGAAACACCCAAGGAGCAAAAGCCGAAGGATAAGGAACAGAAAACTAAGTCCAATGTTAAGGATGAGCTGTAATCTGTTCGCTTTTTCTTATTTGAATCTTTGTTCAAAAATATAGGAGTTTTGTTTCAGCGTGTGTGTGTTTTTTTTGTTACTCTTGTTGTGTTCTTTTTGCCGGCATTTGTATCCATATACTCTAGAACTATTGATGCTGTTGGTTATTTTTAACCCTCTTATGACTATGATTATATTCTCTTCCTGTTATATTGTTTATTGCTTCATTACGTATTCTGACAGATCTGGTTGCATGTATATTAGATAGACTTTTGTCATCTATATAAAAGCATTGCTTGAAGATACCTCAGTAATTATATTGCGAGTGATGAAAATAGGAATCTGATTCGCTTGAGCGTTTCCTGGTATTCCTGCCAATTGCACAAGCCAGGTTTGTGGCCCAAAATACGTCAGCGATAGTGGTAGTAGCGCTATTTGTTGTGAATTTGATGGCTCTGTTACCGGATATAGAAACATGCAGGATATCCTGATCGAAACAGTGAATTGATGATGTGCACGGAGGGTTCACCTATATAATATATGCCTCCCCTTACATTAGGAGGCTGCATATTCACTTTTCCCTCTTGTATGAAGAACTATCTAAGTCGTTGTTTCTCGGGGTTGTGGACATGTCAACCTTTCATCCATTCTTACCTCTCTTATCCGCTAGAAACTGATCCAGCCCCATCACTTCATTATGGCATCCGCAGGTAAGTAATCTATATTGCAAATGCCACAAAATAGAACCACCCTACTCACAAACACACAGTCCAAATTCGCACCTCCATCACCGATCTCCTAAAGATCAACCACCCCGTGATGCTAGCCGGCATGGGTACAGCCGCCGGCCCCAAGCTCGCAGCAGCAGTCACAAACGCAGGCGGACTAGGCGTGATCGGTGGATTTGGATTCACTCCCGACGCTCTCCGCGAGGCCATCACCGAGCTGAAGTCGAACCTCTACGACAAAAGCTCCCCGTTCGGGGTGGACCTCCTAATCCCCAAGGTGGGCGATGGAGCACGAAAGACCAAGTAAGTGTGGGGGCCCTTATCATTCCCCTGTGGAATCTCAGAACTATGCTAAGGCAGATATCCCCCGCCACAGCTACGACTACACCCACGGCAAGCTCGACGAACTCATCACGGTCATCATCGAAAGCGGCACGAAACTCTTCGTCTCGGCCGTCGGCCTCCCCCCAAAGGCGGTAGTCGACCGTCTCCACGCCAACGGGGTCCTGTACATGAACATGATCGGACACCCCAAACACGTGGGCAAGTGCGTCGAGAACGGGGTTGATATCGTCTGCGCGCAGGGCGGGGAGGGCGGCGGCCACACGGGCAGGATTCCCACTTCGATCCTCATCCCGGACGTGGCTCGACTGCTGCAGGGAACGAAAAGTAGCCTGACGGGGCGCGAGGTGCAGCTTGTTGCAGCGGGGGGGATCTACTGTGGGGATTCACTGGCTGCGGCGTTGGCGATGGGGGCCTCGGCTGTGTGGGTGGGTACTCGCTTTATTTTGGCTGAGGAGGCTGGCGCTTCGAAGGCCCATCAGGAGGCTGTTCAGACTGCCGGCTATGATGATACCATTCGAACGATTATCTTCTCGGTAAGTCGGTTGTCTGTTTTCTCTGCGTGGTCACCAAGTCACTGATGGTGGATGATGGTAGGGCCGGCCTTTGCGCGTGCGCAACAATGCGTATATCACGAACTGGGAGGAGAGTCGGAAGCATGAGATTAAGGATCTGACTAGTCGTGGGATTCTCCCGACGCAGTATGATGCCGACCAGCATCCGGATGACGAGGAGATCCTTGACAACTTGCACCCTTTCCTCATGGGAAAGGCGGCTGCGAGTATTCGACAGATCATACCTGCCAAAGAGATCGTCGATGAGTTGGTTAGTGAGGCCGCTCAGCGGCTGGGGAAACTGTCGAAGATGGTTTCTGCCAAGCTGTAGTTGATCAATGACTCGGTTCTGAACAAAATGAATTTGTTCATAGTAGGGTACATAGG
This sequence comes from Aspergillus nanangensis, assembly GCA_015844325.1. Classification (NCBI taxonomy): domain Eukaryota; kingdom Fungi; phylum Ascomycota; class Eurotiomycetes; order Eurotiales; family Aspergillaceae; genus Aspergillus; species Aspergillus nanangensis. The sequence continues at coordinate 82,876 of VCAU01000115.1, read as the reverse complement.
GTATGATCTGTACTCCGTTATGCCATCCCATGTAATCCCAAATCGATTCCACCAGCGAAGTAATCAGTACGATATAAAGTATGCTAGAAAGTTAGCTTCCAATCTTTTCGAGAATTAGTATATACTTACGTGTAGGGGTTGACCATCCTTTTGTGGATAGCCATTTATATTATGTCTCAGGTGCAAATCGTAGGGTCAAGTCTAGAATACTCAATTGGTAAATCTACTCTAACACAGATTTGGTCTCTCTTATCTCTATTCCACGGATCCCAAATTGCTCTATTCAAGATACGTCATTTAGATCTTCGTAGTAAGCCCCCATCCAGAAAGCTGCACGCGTAGAGCTGCAAGGCCGATGGTGCCTAGAAGAAAGCTCACGCCTGAAAATACACACGTATAGGTGTAGCTGCCTCCACTATCGGTGGTAATTGCACCCCCAATAGGTGGACTGGTCAAGGCTCCCACTGCAGCAAAAGCCAATACAGTGCCCATCCGATAACCCAACTCACTCATAGGTGAGATGGAGACAATCAGGACAGGTCCTAGCCCAATGACTGCTCCTGAGGAGATTCCAAACAGGGCGGCAAAGGTGATGAGCGCGCCATTGCCTCGGGCAGGAAGCCACAATGCCAACACCAGGATAGCCGATAGCGAGGTCATGACGAGCATCACGTTGAAGCGACCGACTTTGTCCGCGATATAGTTGGGCACTGTACGACCGAAGAAACTGGCGCCATTGAGAATTGGAACCAATGACCACGCCATGTGCGGCGACATACCGTAGTGAATGGCTTCGACGACGATATAATCAAAAGAAATGAAGAGTCCCCCTATGGAAGAGAGCAACTAGTTAGTGGTGATGCAACGTCTTTTTTTCCTGGGTATGAACGTGCTGTACTCACAGTACATGAAAAAGCTAGCCGTGCACAACATGACGAAGTTCAGCTCTCGCAACGGGCCGAAATAATGCATCGCAGAAAACGGACGTGGTGCATGTCGGAGATTGGAAGATATGGTAAGATTAGCGATGATCAGCAGACCCAGGATCAGAAACGCGCATATGCGCATCGTCCAGCCAAAGCCCACCTGCGGCAGTAGATGCTGCACCATCAGTGGGAAAATGACGCCGCCCAAGGACGATCCTGCCACCGTCAAACCACCAACTATCCCGCGCTTCTGGCGGAACCAGGTCTGGGGCTGAAATTGAAATGCTCGACAACATGGTTAGTTTTTTATTTTTTTTATTTTTCAGCGCGGGGTTGGTTTCTTGTGAAACTTACTGCACTCATGGCCGGGGTGAATATCAACGAAGAACCAATTCCAGACACCACCGACTGGCTCAGCATGAACTGATAATATTTGTGGGAGAGACTGGCCATCATCAGCCCAAGGACGTGCAGGACCGATCCGATCATAATAGGCAAGCGTGGACCATAGCTGTCGAACAGCTTGCCTGCCACAGGGGAAGTGAAAAGCATGAAGAAAACTAGAGCTGTCAGCTAGTCGCGAGGAGAGTATATCGCACAGGAGCTAACATACATTCCGTAGACGTGATCCAAGATACCTCCGAGCTCGAATAGCCATTCAACTGGTTCGTTTCGTACTCAGCCTGGAAGAGACCAATACAATTAACCCAGCCGAATGAGACAAATAGAGCCACTGATGCGCCAGCGACGGTCAGCCATGCCTGGACGCCACCGTCGGGGGGGACACTTGTAGGTGCCTCTGCTGCAGGCTCGTTGGAGCCTTTCTCCAAATGAACATCCGACATGGTGTAAAGAATGAGAAGGCTTAGTTTGAACCTGATGGCACCTACGGTAATGGATTTCTACGATCCCTTTTATAAGATAGCTGCTTCTTCGCTGATGAATTCCTACGGAGTTTAGGGTTTGCGGACATCGGATTTAAAGAGACCGAGCTTGATGATAAAGTTCGGCCCCGGGCCCGAGTTTCTTTCGTCTGACACCTCCAGCCTCATCACCTACTGTAAACCTGCCTATAGCAATAATGGAGCAGCATCAGCATAACCCCTCGCTGACCACCTCTCCACCACGCAAACGTCGCCGGCCCACCAAGTCCTGTGACCCGTGTCGTCGTCGCAAAGTCCGTTGTGACCGGGAATTTCCTTGTGGCCCATGTGAGCGTGCGAGAACCTCGCTGCAGTGCTTCTACCGCCCCGTGATCGCTACTACAAGCAGCCCCTCTGGAGATGATGGATTCTCCAGGCTCACAGCTGGACATACGCCCCCTCCCCAAGCCATCAACCCGCAGACGCAGAGCCGTCCACCGGCACCCACACCCCAATCGCAGCCTCAAGACCAGAATCAGGATCAAGATAAGATCATCCAGGATCTGCAAAGTCGTGTTCGACGCGTGGAAGAACAGCTTCCCGGTCATACAATCTCTCAAGACACGACCGGCCCCGATCCCAGCGTCTCTCAACCTCGGGCTCTGCGCCACCTTCACGACCGGGTTCTCGGCGCCGAGCACCAGCTGTCTGATACATCTCATCCTAGTCCTTCGGTCAATGGATGGGCCATACCGGCCACACTTCCTCGTCTCCGTATCGCCCCCGATAAAACGAAGCTCTTTGGGCCCAGTCACTGGCTGCATACCGCCGAAAAAGTATGTTATATCGGACGTACTTCCCTTAACCTAAAAAGACCTTGTCGCTGACGAATCTTCGTTCAACCACCAGTTTCAAGTCCTTGGCAAATTTGACGCCAAGGAAGTAGAACCGTTGCTACATGATGTGGATGTCAGATCGGAGTTTGCCAGCATCTTCAGAGACTGTCGGCAGCTCCGCCGCACCATCAAGGACCAAGAGTCGGTCCGACTAAACCATCCAGTTCCGGACTTGCTGGACACTCTCCCGACCCAAGCAGTGTGCGATGTTCTGGTCAATGCCTATTTCCGCACTTTCGAGCCTATCTACCGTGTTATTCATGTCCCATCCTTCTGGAAAGAATATTATCGGTTGTGGGGCCAGCCGCAGTCAACCCCGCTCCATTTTCTGATGAAGCTGGTTTTGATCCTCGCCATGGGCACAACATTCTACCCAGATCGAAACAATAGGGTGAATCTCCGCCGTCTCGCACATACGTGGATCCATGCCACACAATGGTGGCTAGTCGGACCATCAGAAAAGTCGACCGTCAATCTGGATGGCCTGCAAGTCGGTTGTCTCCTGTTGCTGGCCTGCCAGACGAACAACCTTCCAGGCACAAGCTGGCTCTCCGCAGGATCTGTGCTGCACATGGCCATGGCCATGGGACTACACCGCTCTCCTGACCTCTTTCCCGCGCTGTCCGTTTACCAGTCTGAAATGCGAGCCCGGCTCTGGGCGACCGTGCTAGAATTGAATTTATTGTCGTCGCTGGATGCCGCCATGCCATTACCGTTCTCCCTAGAAGACGTTGACTGCACGGCGCCGTCGAACTCAAATGACGAGCAGTTCGACCCCGAGACTGATACGCTTCCCACTCCACAGTCGAACCAGCACTTTACCGACACATCCATTCAGACTCTACTACTCAAGTCTCTTCAGGCGCGCGTGGAAGCAGTCCAGCTTGTGAACAACCAGCACGGCCAGGAATTGTCATATGAAACCGCATTGAGGTTGGGAAATGAATTGCGCTCGGCGTGTCGCGATATTGCCGCCCTGTTCTACACCTGTCAAGATCAGTCAAGTGACGGGGCCCACCCTCTGGGCATGACTGACTTCCATCTCCGGTTTCTAGACACGTACCTACGTCGATATATCTTATTCCTACACCAGCCATTCATGATCCAAGCTCGTAAAGACCCACGCTTCTACCTGTCCCGGAAGGTGTGTCTGGAGTCCTGCATCGTGGTTGCATCGTATGCCGATCATCTCAATCTACCATCAGACTCTTTGGATGACCTCTCTCACCTGACCATTGTAGGAAGAGGTTCCTTCAAAGGTGCCTTGAGTTTCGATGTGATTACTTCCCTGGGGCTGGAAATTGTCACACAACTCGAAGAGGAGGCTTCTACGCGGCCCGTGGGGTCTTCTCTCCCATTTATCGACGATTCCCTGGATAAAATGGCCAAGGCCCATCGAGCGCCCTTGATCCGGAGCCTAGAACACATTCAAGAGCAACTGCTGCAGATTATCGCCCTTGGAAACCCCAGTCTCAAGCGATACAATTTCCTATCTGCCATATTGAGTCAGATCCGTGCGATAGAGTCGGGCCAGCCGATCCAACCCGCCATTTACGAGACTGTCAAAGAAAGTCTAAAAAAATGTTATTCCTTGCTGCAGGCCTCTCACGCTGCTAGTTCGCTACAGGACTCGGTTGAGTCGCTGAATATGCGGACAGACAGTCCTCTAGATTTTGACTTGGACGCTTCAGTAAGTATTTCTTCCTACATCCCTCCCCATTCCACGTGCTTGCCATCAGACTCACAGTTTAGGACCCTGCCTTGGGATTGGAAATCCCCAGCTTACTGTTTTTCCCGGGCATTATGGATACGTTAAGCATGGATGTAAACAACAACTGCTACAGCTGAACCACGGAGTGATAATTAAAGGGAGTGTCGTGCGTCCCGGTTAACTCAGACACTCACCGGAAATCGCATCTGTATCTCAATACCCTTTTCTTTAGCCTTCAACCATACCCCCAATTCGTCAGGTAGAAATTGGCTTTACCAGGAGGGCAAAATCTTATCGGCTATTTCAGCTCTCTCTCTACGCTGCAGCCAAGCTATACCATGTACCGCTGTCCATACTGCTAGACCGCCAGAGACACGCACAGTCAAATAGACAGGTACCCCTTGAAGGTAGGTCGATCAGCCGAAGAGAACATATAGCTAGCTCAACAGCTGAACCAGCCAGTCCACCGTGACAAGGTAGTACCCGAGAACAGGGCGAATTGCCTTTCCAGGCAGATCAGCCGGCTGCTAGGGGTTCATAAAAATGTAGTGGATGCGAAGAGAGTGGCCACAGAATCAATACATGTAACAATCACTGTATGTAGCCGAATAGATGGATATATGTATCTGGTTAACCAGGCGTCCGACTTTACCCTTATCTCCTTTTTTTATGACTCGGTTTTAGTATTGTTTATTTACGCATGACGACCATGAAGTTGCAACCCCGGCCTCGGTGTTTGTGAGTGGCGAAGTTCGGACTTCGGCCTTATCCCCCGATATTCAATTATCAATCGTATCTGTCTGTCGCTCCTCTATCTTCGTCCATCTCATTAGACAATGTGGTGAAATCACTGGCCGCAGCTTAGGCCTCCAGACCTCGCCACGCAGTTGATCTATAAGAGCTGCGCTTCCCCCCCCCTTCTTTCTTCCACTCCTGTTTCAACATCTAGAGGTCTGAGATACTCGTCCCGATCTAGGAGAATATGAACTCCTTTGCACTGCGTGGCCATCGCTCCCCCCGGCGGACCTTCTTCCGGGGTTTTGTCCCCCGATATCCCTACGGTCAGCGCGGTAGAATGGGAGGACTACTCAAAGTCGCGCTCCTAGGTGCCTGCACGTACTTTATCGCAAAGAAACTCTCCTAGTAAGCTGGGGACGAAGTCTCTGTTATATCTCTGTTTTTGATATGTCAACAGTAGAGAAATAGTTGAGCTAACGACTTCTTTAGCTCTAACCATGCTGCTCCTCCTCAAGCCGACTCCATCCAGCCTGGCCAGTCAGAGCTACGGTAAATTCTATATCATCAGCGGAAGTTCGGTATACTACCTTGTGCCGTCGGCCCCGATCACTTTCAGAGGAGGTCCAGTATCCACGTTAGAGAGGGCTGGTTCGTTTCGAGGGTAGAAGAGGTTTTATTAGGTGGTGATACTGGGGAATGGCAATGCGTATTTATATGAATTGAGATTAATTTAGAGCGGTGGAATCTGGAACTCCTGGGTGAAACTACAGGTAATTAGATGTTGTTGAAGTCTCGCATAGAATAAATGACCTTTACTTCCACCAGATGATATCAAATATCTGAATGAGTGGACATCATCTCCTTTATCTTCTTTAAGGCCAGACCCTCAGGTCGGGCCATAGCACACACCCTAGAGTGATATATCTTGAGCTACGTATGACCAGAGATAAGAAGGGAAAGAAATCACGGAAACCAGCCAGTGATCCAATTTTAATATATTACAAGGGTAATCCAGTTCATCCCACGAGGCCCGCAGTATCCTAGCTCTCTCTCTATAAGGAGCAGATCAAACGCCTCCCATCTGGACTTCATAGCCAGTATTCCGACCTCGACCGTATTCCATGTCAACTTCTTCACGCTTACGAAGAAACGTAGGCTCTTCGAAATCGTCGACATCCATGGTTCCGGTTCCCTGCTTCTGGACTGTGATGAATCGGCGCCGTTGCTGATCTAGTCTGGGAGCCAGAATTGGGCGTCCAACGGTAGAATTCACATGCATCCGCTCCATCGGGTCTACCCAAGATGTTCCAGATGGAGAGATCCGTCCATCAATGGTCTCGTCGTCTTCATCGTAGTCGAATGACCGTTTCTGGCCGTTCGAGAGAGGCGGGAGGGACGCAGCTGATTCCTGGCTGCTGGGTGGAAGGGAGAAGGCGTCGCCATCGTCTGTGATAAGGTGCCCGTCATCATAAGAGATGGAAGTGGGTGGTTCTGCGTAAGGTTGGATGCTGTTGGTATTGTTGTCGTTAAGTCGGCTCATACCGCTGTACGGGGCGAGTTCCGAGTGGACTGTGGTGGTGTATGTTCGAGGTTTTGGGGAGGAGTATGTAGTTCCCTGCTTTTCGTCGGTGATCATGTTGATTTTCGTTTTGTAACCTTCAGCAATGGATTTGCGAACGCGCATGCCGACGGAGAGGAGCGAGGCTTGAACTCGGGCAGGGACGACTGGCGTGGGAGAGTAGGTTGCGGCGGCGTAGTGAGTATGGGAGAGGGGAGGTTTGGCATGGTCGGCGGGGTCGAGGGGTGTTGACGTTGTAAAGAATGTGGTGATGGGTGGCTGGAAGCGTCTTCGCTTGGAGTTGAGGTCGTTGTTGTTTTGGTGGCTTGAGATGGTGTGTGAGGAAGACATTTTCAGAGAGCGCTAGAGCGCGGAGGATAAATCTGCAAGCTCTTGGATTGGGATCGTGGGATTGGATGTCTCGGAGGCAAGGAGGTATGATGATGCTTCAAGATGTAGTATGACGTGGGGGAAGAAGGGATGCAGGAAGAAGGAGAGAAATGAGCGATGAAATAAGTGGATGTGGAGGCTGGGGATTTTTTTGCGTGGGACGCGACGCGGAGTGGGCGACGCGCCTTGGATCAGCACGTGCCAAGCTTCGATTCCAATATATCCTGTTTCGGTATGGTTAGGGTCTAGGGTTGGTTCATTCATCTTCATCGAGCCAGAGTCCTTCTAGATGGTATCTTCTTGTAAGAGGCTTTAATCACCTTCTGGTTAGAAACTAATGTGCCTAATTCACTTCTTGAGTATCCTTAATACCACAAAGGATAGCATCATCATGTCTTGGTTCAACATGCTTCATTACATATAATTTTTTTTAGAAAAAAGAAATAAATATATATACATATAGCACCTACTCGTATATGTATGAATATCAACACAAACTCTACCCAATGTTTCCTCTTCTGCCACCCCGTTTTTGCCGCTCGTGATGAACTTTCAAGATATTCCGAGTCTCTACCAGACTTCGCTTGCCCTTGGACTTGGCCTTGCCCAAAGTCATAAAGAAATTCTTTCTTCGGGCCTTCTCCTTGTTGGTGGTACTCTTTCCCTGCTCCTCCTTGCGCTCCTTGCGCTTAGCGGTCACACTTTTATGCTCCCCACGATCGGGCTTGCCTTCCTTCGCATGCGCGATTCGTTCTTCGCGTGTCTGTTTACCAGCAGATAGTGCAGCCAGTCCCTCAATTTCCGCAGCGGTCAAAGCGTCATCATTGTGCCGAGAGGCATCATTCTGGGCACGACGACTCTTTGGACCGGAAACAATTGCGTTAACGGCCGCTTCATTGCGCAGCTCTTGGAGTTTGGCAAGATCAGCGGGCGTAAGGATACGGGTTGTTGCGAGGTTGATTGCCTTCTGCCGTTCTTCAGCTTCGGACTTGGCACTATCCTGGTCATCGGCTTGTTTGGTTTTCTTCGAAGGAGGACCATCCTTCTCGTCTTCTGAGTCACTGAAGTCGATCTCTGCGTCGCTCTGGACATCAATCCAACCGCCTGAATCATCGCTATCTTCGTCATCTTCAACATTCCAAGCGTCCCAGTTGTCTGCCTCGTCCTCTTCCTCATCATCTTCAGCATCAGAGGCAAGTCCCTTCTCTGCCCGCCGCTTCTTGCGCTCTTCTTCTTTCCACTGTTCGAGGAGCTCAAGACCTTCAATACCACCAGCCTCTTGCTCTCCGAAACGCTTCTCCTTCTTTTCTCCGGACCGCAGGCCCATGGACGCGTCCTTACCGCGGTCACGTCGCTTGAGCATTTCAGGATTGAGCTCTCTGAACAGGCTGAGCAACCCTCTACCTGCCATCACAACTCCCTTGTCTTTGCTCTTTCGGTACATCACAAGATCCTGCAGCAACGTTTCGTTCATCGCAAGCGGCTGTCGTGCACAAATCTCTCTGATGGCATTGAGACCAGCCGTGGCAACCTCGGAGGCTGACGCTTCCGAGACGAACTCGTTTGCAATCTTTTGAACCAAAGGTTCGAGATCATCAGGGGGAATAAGATCATGCGAAGCCTGTGCTAGAGAAGCCAAGAAGGACGTAACAGAAGGCTGTCGCGGAGTAAGGTATTTCTGGAAGTAAGAGTAGAGGTGCATGATGTGCAGTTTGTGCAATCCAACAAGACGGGTCACAAGTTGCAGAACCATGAGTTTTTGTTCCAGATTCAACTTGGACTTGTTACTCTGGAGATGCTTGTAGAAAAGCGATTCGGCATATCCCTGAGGATCGTGGAGAAGATGAAGTGCAGAAAAGTTCAGGGGATGAGGCTGGTTCTTCTTGCGCTCTCTTTTCTTAACGGTTTGCCTCGCCTTCGCGACGGCGCGCGAGTTCTTGCGGGTCTTCTTGTTGATACCAGCCTGATGCTTCACCTTGCCCATGTCGATCTCCTCGTCGCTGCTTTCATCTTCCATATCCTCGCGCTCCTTATCTCCGCCCAGGAAGAAACGGACGCCCCCAACGATCACCTTCTCGTTTTCTGCCAAACTAGCCTCCTTCATGACTTCAACTGCCTTTGAATCCGTCCAGATTTGTCGTTTCCACAGTTCACGGGTGAGTTTAATGGCCCATAGGCCCTTGGAGGAAGTACGGTCCGATGTCACCAAGTTAAAGAGAACGGTCTGCATCGTCCGGTTGAGCTTGTGATTCTTTGTCTTAACATTTGAGGTGCGGAGGTCCATGAGGATTTTTTGAAAGATCAATGCTCGCAAGCTTTTGCTTGATGTAGTAATGAGGATAGGGAAAAGGGTTTGAAGTAGCCTAAACGTAGGGTCGAGTGTAATTAGCAAATGCAGAAATCATCTGGGTAGACAAATATTTACGTTGCAGAATCAAGAAGTTCTTTTTTCCTCAGAAGGACCAAACTTCCTACGATTTTCTCTCGCAGTTCCGGCTCCAGAAGGAGATGGTGCTGTGTTAGAATATCCATGAGCTGCTGAGGGAAGTCTTTTGTAATGCTTGGATAGCAGTCGGCGACATGCGCAAGGAAGTCAATCAACTCCTTGAGTGAGATGATTCCAGTATCCGTGGCTGACGAGGGCGACGCCATGAAAATTTCGCGGTGCGACTCATATTGGTAATGTTGCGCGCGGAAATCTTCAATATAGGACCTGAGAAACCAGGGCGATTAGCAAACTTGCATAATGTACGTCAACGCCATAATCGCGCGATCAACTTACTTTGGATCCTTTCGAATTTTGTGCTGCAAGTTAGGCCTGGGCAAGAAGACGTGTTAGAGACAAGAGAAATATTTTTCTCCGACACCCTTCAAGGTGCTGAGAAAGGCGATGCATGTACTCACAGGTCTGCCTCAACCTTTTCTAAGGCTCCCAACTTTCTCTTGACCATTTTTTGCGTTTTTATAACGAAAAATGGGGAGAATTGGTGGGATAGAAGGGTGAATGTCGGGGTTGAAGGTTGTTTCTGCGGGCCCGAACTTTTTTTTTTCACTGGCTGGTCGGGGCCATGACAACAGCCTATCTATCGATAAGCGATCACAGCCGCCACCAGCAGAAACATATACCTGTGTACACAGTAGTATCCGTGACAGCGAATCTTTTATTAATTACTATTACTATTACTACAATGTTGATAATGTAATAGAAATAATGGTCCCGAAACCGAAAGAATGAAAAAAAAAAATTAAAAAAAATAATTCATAAGGTGATTATTGGATTGAAAGACCACACTGTACGGCTATTTATTCAAATCCAAGGAGGCTGGAGAAAGATTACTACTATCATCGGCTGTAAGCTCAAGACAAATCATCCTGGAGCCGACCATCTGTCGTATGTCTGACAGTGATAATGAGAGAAAGAGAGAAAACCCCGGTGTGTTGGTTTAGAAAACAGTAGAACTGAATTGTAAGTCTGGAATTTTCATGATCGCATCTCGACTACTTTAGAAGAAAGCCCTTCGATTCACTTTTATTGGAAGCTTGCTCCCACCCGTGACTTGCCTTCAAGGTATTTACAGCCGCGCAGATGCATGCAAACCGACTGAATCCTAATTAACCCCCCGTCCACTCCAGTACACATAAAAACAGGACCAAACGGAGAATACGCCCAACATATCCCTTTACCGGTTGCTCTTGGCAACACGCTCGAGCTCGTCCTTCTTCTTGATGGCATAAGAGTTGGAGCTACCCTTGGCAGCGTTGATCAGCTCTTCGGCAAGGCACTCAGCAATGCTCTTGATGTTGCGGAAAGCGGCCTCACGGGCACCGATGGTCAGGAGAGCAATAGACTGGTTGACACGGCGGAGAGGAGACACATCAACGGCCTGGCGACGGACGGTACCGGCGGAACCGATACGGGTGCTGTCTTCGCGGGGACCGCAGTTGACGATGGCATCGATGGCGACCTGGAGGGGGTTGAGGTCGGTCATGATGTGGATCTAAGAATTACCTTCAGTTAGCACTCCCAATCGTTCAATTACTCTCGGAGCCCCACGGCCACCGACAAAAAAAAAAAAACAAGGGCGTATACGTACGATCTCGAAAGAGTGGGCAACGATGCGGACGGCCATGAGCTTCTTGCCGCTGTTACGGCCGTTCATCATGAGAGAGTTGGTCAGACGCTCGATGATGGGGCACTGAGCCTTGCGGAAACGCTTGGCGGCATAACGACCAGCGGAGTGAGGGAGGTAGACGGGGTTACGGATCTGGATGTAATCGCTGTACGCACAAGTCGAGTCAGTAAAATGTTCTTTCTGGCATCGTTGTTTCGTGATCCTCCATGTGTGAAATGCTGTCTCGCCGCTTGCGCTGTGCACACTGTCCAATTCCAACTCTTCCCTTGCGGCGTTCGTATCGATTTTTTTCTTCCACCGAAATCGTGTCGTCGGATTGACACCAAATTTCTTTCCTCCCTTCTTCGCAGACATCATACACATCGCAAAAGCAGATGGGGATCACCTACGTCAAGGAGATATCTCTGATCTCAACATCCTCGTAGCTCCACTTGTTGAAAAGCTTCACGGAGCCCATCTCCGCGACAGCATCCTTGGGCAGGACCTGGAGGGCCGCCGTGTTTTCGACCTCGACTTCGCCGTGTTCAGACATATTGTCGCCGTATGCACCTGTTGTCGAAGGAGGGATACGTTAAAGGTGGGCGGACGGAGTCGTTGGGTGAGCCTTCAACGTACGATAGCGGTCGGTCGGCTGAAATCTGTTGCTGGAGTCAGGAAATTCGAGGTGCGGCTCGCTTAGTTCTGTGGGTGGGCTTAGGGCTGCCAGACACCAATCAGAGATTCAGGGTCATGTGATGCTGCCGCTAAGCGGTCGAGTAACGCTAAACCCTTTAAAGAGATGCATCGGATCCATCCATCACCACAAAACGAGATCATCCATCACTAATACTGACTGATTATTTTCCATCTGATGCTGTGGTTGATTTTAAGTTGATATTTGCGGAAAAATTCCTCTATCAAAAAAGCAAAAAAGAAAGAAGAAATACATTAAACTTGACATCATAAAATACAAAGTAATTCCCCCCCCCGTTTCATTGATCATATAATGTTCATTCTAAAGACAAGTAGATTCACAAGGGTTACAAGAGTAGGTGTACATCTGGGCTAACACACACATCTTTGAAGTTTTGGTTTTATTTTGTTTTGGTTTTTGATTTGGTTTTATTTTAATTTTTGTGACTGTATATATTTCTGTCAACATTCTAGAAAATTAAGATAATCAATCTTAAAGCCATAGTTCCTCCGTTATTTCCCCGGTAGTGTGGCGGTGCAAATTAATTTGTTGCGTGTTCGCCTACTACACATTAGCCACGGTCGCAGGTGATCTTGTGGCTCAATCGCGGAGAAACAAGAGACAACTCGATCGAGTTACCAACCCTCGACTACATCGCCAGGGGCCGCACCAGTTTGGGATCCTCATATACTCCCTCCCGTGTCTTCCGATAGATGTCCCGGAACCCTGCGATGAGGATATCGCCAAATTCATCTGCCCCAGCTGTATGCGCACTCGCATGAGAGCCCCTCCATTTGTACACGTTCGGCGCTCCTGTCAACATGACGGATGATAACCCCGAGCTCCACGCCGCTTTGCGGCATCTGGATAGGGAATTGGAGGTATGGAGGTCATAGCCTTATCCCCAGCTGTTACTATAAAACTTCGTGTTCGGAGGGGTGTTGTCTGGTCGCTAACGCTCTGTCCTGTAGGATGGTGATATTACGGAGAAAGGGTAAGCAATCGTTGTTGGAGTATCCCGAGGTTCAAAACAATGAGGCCATCAAATACTTCTCGATCCAATACCAGTATCCCGATAGCGCACATTATAATGCCATAGCGGATTCTCCAATTTCTATGATTGGAACTAAGGCTAACCTACTCCAAGATATCAGAAACGTCGCACCGTCTTGCTATCCCAATTCTTCGGGCCAAATATGGCCCTCGACCTCAACGCTATCAATCCTGCCGACCCCGCGAGGTCGTTTAGCGGCTCAAACAGCATTCAACCAACGATTCTTAATGTCCGCCCCCCTACAGCGGAGTCTGGAAGCGCAGCCCCTTCACACTCGTTTTCTGGTGAACATGGGAACGTCCAAGGCAACGGTAGTTTCGGATTCGATCGAAGAATTAGTGCAGATACCCAAGGTTCTATCGGAAGAGAAAGTCTGACGTTGGGCCAGCTGGACCGGATGCCTTCGTCGTCCTCATATGATTCTCTTTTCCTTCCGAAGCCTCCCATGGCTCCTGGAATGCAGGAGGATTCCAGGACAGCGACTCTTTTGAGCCAGAATTATGCTTTCAACCCTGGTGTTCCCCAGGATACTTACGAGGACCATACTCCTGGCTATGGAATGAACCCTGGCGAGATCACGCGACAGTCAACAATGCTCGACTCCCAACAGGGCTATTTCTCTGACTTCGCTGGACAGCAACAGGGCGACTACAGAGATAGCTATGGAGGCGGAGGATACCACCGCTATTCACAATCCGATGCCTTCTCACCCACTGCGAATATGGCCCCTCCTTTGATTCCCGCATCCGAACTCCCTCATGGCCCGGCAATCGAACACCTTCTCCCGTTGGAACCTCGCGATATTCCTTTTGCCGTACATGACCCTCACGACAAGAACACACCAATGTCAAACTTCGACAATATTCCAGCCGTTCTCCGACACCGTGCTCGAACACATCCGAAACAGGCAGCTTATTGGGTGCTGGACCAAAAAGGCAAAGAGCTTGCGTCTATCACCTGGGAAAAACTTGCAAGCCGCGCCGAGAAAGTTGCTCAGGTCATCCGCGATAAAAGCAATCTCTATCGTGGCGATCGTGTTGCGCTTATCTACCGTGATTCCGAAATCATCGAGTTCGCAGTTGCGCTTATGGGCTGTTTTATCGCCGGTGTTGTCGCCGTTCCGATCAATAGCCTCGAAGATTATCAAAGCCTTAACCTTGTTCTTACGTCCACCCAGGCACATCTTGCTCTGACAACAGAGAACAACCTGAAGAGCTTCCAGAGAGATATCACCACCCAAAAGTTGAGTTGGCCAAGGGGCGTGGAATGGTGGAAGACCAATGAATTTGGGAGTTATCACCCGAAGAAAAAGGATGAGACGCCACCCCTCATTGTCCCAGACTTGGCGTACATCGAGTTTTCTCGGGCTCCTACGGGTGACTTGCGCGGTGTTGTGATGAGCCACCGTACGATTATGCACCAAATGGCTTGCCTGAGTGCAGTGATTTCAAACGTGCCAAGCTCCTCTCGCGCCCGGCCACATGGAGAAACTCTCATCAGTTATCTCGACCCCAGGCATGGCATCGGTATGATCCTAGGTGTGCTTCTCACCGTATACGGTGGCCATACAACCGTCTGGCTGGAGGACCGATCAGTTGAGACTCCTGGCCTGTATGCACACCTCATTACGAAATATCGTGCAACTTTAATGGCTGCGGACTATCCTGGGCTGAAGATTGCCGCCTATAATTACCAACAGGATCCGATGTCTACACGGCATTTCAAGAAAAATTCAGAACCGAACTTCGGCAGCGTAAAGCTATGTCTCATCGATACGCTCACAGTCGATGCCGAATTCCATGAGATTCTCGCGGATAGGTGGCTAAGACCCATGAGAAACCCTAGGGCTAGGGAGATTGTCGCTCCCATGCTGTGCTTGCCTGAGCACGGGGGTATGGTAATTAGTGTTCGAGATTGGTTGGGTGGGGAAGAACGAATGGGGTGCCCTTTGACTCATGAGTTGGATCCAAATCATGGTGCAAATTCCTCTAAGCAAGAGCAAAAGCAATCTGAAAAAACGAATGATGGGTTTGGAAGTAGCTTGTTGGGTGGGGCTCCGATGACCGCCCCAAAGGAGCATTCCAAGAACGAGATTGCTGAAGTTCTTCTCGATAAAGAAGCTCTCAAGAGCAATGAGGTTGTGGTTCTAGCCATGGGCGAGGACGCCCGTAAATTTGCTGGCACGATGCCGCATGCGGTTCGAGTAGGCGCCTTTGGGTACCCTATTCCTGACGCAACTATGGCGGTCGTTGATCCCGAAACCAATTTGCTGTGCACCCCCAATGTTGTGGGCGAAATCTGGGTTGACTCGCCATCCCTTTCCGGTGGTTTCTGGGCCTTACCAAAACATACAGAAGCCATCTTCCATGCACGACCCTATAGGTTCGAGGAAGGTAACCCAACCCCAGTATTGGTGGAACCAGAATTCTTACGTACCGGTCTTCTTGGCTGTATGATTGAAGGCAAGCTCTTTGTGCTAGGCCTATATGAGGATCGCCTTCGTCAGAAGGTTGAGTGGGTCGAGCATGGGCAAGAGATTGTTGAACACCGTTATTTCTTTGTCCAGCACATGGTTGTTAGCCTGTTGAAAAATGTGCCTAAGATACATGACTGTACGGCGTTTGATGTCTTTGTTAACGAAGAACACCTTCCGATTGTTGTCCTAGAGTCATATGCGGCTTCCACAGCACCGACAACATCGGGTGGCCCTCCGCGACAACTGGACTCGGCTCTGCTTGAATCCTTAGCAGAGAGGTGCATGGAGCTTCTCTACCAAGGGCACCATTTGCGCGTCTTTTGTGTGCTACTCACGGCTCCCAATACACTCCCTCGGGTTACCAAGAATGGTCGGCAGGAAATCGGCAATATGCTCTGTCGCAAGGAATTTGATGCTGGCACCCTTCCCTGCGTCCACGTCAAGTTCGGAGTCGAGCGGTCAGTAATGAATCTGCCAATCGGCGTTGACCCTGTTGGAGGGATCTGGTCTCCTTTGGCCCTGATGTCGCGTCAAGAAATGCTGGGTATGCAGGAGAAACAATACTCTGGAGTTGATTACCGCGATGTTATCATGGATGACCGCACATCTACCCCGTTGAATAATTTCCCAACAATTGTGGATGTTCTCCAGTGGCGTGTTTCGCGACAGGCGGAAGAGCTGGCTTACTGCTCAATCGACGGTCGTGGAAAAGAAGGAAAGGGTATCACCTGGAAGAAGTTTGATCAGAAGGTCGCTGCTGTCGCAACTTACCTGAGGAATAAGGTCAAGGTGCGACCAGGCGACCATTTGATTCTTATGTATACCCATTCTGAGGAGTACGTTTATGCCGTACATGCTTGTTTCTGCCTTGGCGTTGTTGTTATACCCCTTGCCCCGATAGATCAGAATCGGCTGTCAGAAGATGCACCGGCCTTCCTTCACATGATCAGTGACTTCCATGTGAAAGCAATCCTTGTCAACAGTGATGTCGACCATGTTATGAGACAAAAGGTTGTTTCTCAGCATATTAAGCAGTCCGCCCAGGTTCTTCGGATTGGCGTACCAGCTGTCTACAACACTTCCAAACCCTCAAAACAATCGCATGGTTGCCGTGAACTTGGTTTTACTGTCAAAGACACATGGCTTCGAGGAAACCAACCAGCTATGGTATGGACCTACTGGACTCCTGACCAGAGGAGAATATCTGTTCACATTGGACACGACACAATTATGGGCATGTGCAAAGTTCAAAAGGAGACGTGCCAGATGACCAGCGCGAGACCTGTCCTTGGAAGTGTACGCAGCACTTTAGGCCTCGGGTTCCTTCATACATGCATGATGGGTGTGTTTGTTGGTAAGTAAACAAGGGAATAAAGGTATTCTAGGCCAAGGTAACACTTTTTCTGACTTGATGTTATTAGGAGCACCAACATACCTCGTATCCCCCGTTGACTTCGCTACAACCCCCATGACACTTTTCCTCACCCTTGCGAGGTATAAGATCAAGGATACATATGCTACTAGTCAAATGCTGGACTACGCGATGACGGCAATTGCTGCAAAGGGCTTCCAATTGCAGGAGCTCAAGAATTTAATGATCTCTGCTGATGGACGACCTCGTGTTGATATCTGTGAGTGGTTTCCCTCTGTTGCCCATGACAATCTTCTAATATGTGGATTCTTCAGACCAAAAAGTGCGCTTGCACTTCGCTTCTGCTGGCCTTGACCGAACAGCCATCAATATAGTATATTCCCACGTCCTTAACCCAATGGTCGCGACGAGATCATACATGTGCATTGAGCCCGTTGAGTTGTGGCTGGACCTCCGGGGTCTACGACGTGGGCTTGTCGTCCCCGTTGATCTAGATTCCGACCCAAGCGCCCTTTTTGTCCAAGACTCTGGCATGGTACCCGTTAACACGCAGATAGCAATTGTGAACCCGGAGACATGTACCCTGGCCCAGGTCGGAGAGTATGGAGAAATTTGGATACAGTCGGATGCTTGTGCCAAGTCGTTCTACGGCTCTAAGCAAGACTTCGACCAGGAGCGCTTCAATGGTAGAATCACGGATGGAGATCCTAACGTGGCCTACGTACGTTCTGGTGATCTGGGCTTCCTTCACACCGTCACAAGACCAATTGGCCCCGGAGGTCAACCGGTCGAGATGCAAGTACTTTTTGTCCTTGGAGGCATTGGTGAAACATTTGAAGTCAATGGGCTCAACCATTTCCCTATGGACATCGAGAATTCTGTTGAAAGGTGTCATCGCAATATTGTAGCCGGAGGATGGTAAGTAGCTATCCCTATCATTTCGTGATCCATCCACCTACTAACGTTTCCTACAGCGCTGTCTTCCAGGCCGGTGGACTCATAGTAGTCGTGGTGGAGGTCACAAGGAAAGCTTACTTGGCATCTCTCGTGCCTGTCATTGTCAATGCTGTCCTCAACGAGCACCAAGTCGTCGCTGACATTGTAGCGTTCGTCTCTCATGGCGATTTCCCTCGGTCACGCCTAGGCGAGAAACAACGGGGTAAGGTCCTAGCGTCTTGGGTCACACGAAAGTTGCGAACAATCGCCCAATTCAGCATTCGTGAGATGGAAGGGTCTGGGAATCACTTCGCAGAGCCTCCGCAGCACCGCGCCAGCCGAAGTTCCAAACCCGGAAGCGTAATGGGCAATAGCATTCGCCTGTCGACTGCTGTGCCAGATCCTGATGGTGGGTCTGTTCCTCGATCTCCAGCTCCCGTTCTTGTCGAACAACCTGAAGCATCGGCGGGCGCCTACTATTCCATGCAAGGGGAAGGGCCTCCGCTCTCCAGCCCCACCTCCACGATGCCATCGGTGCCCCATATCGCCGAACCAACTCGACCATCGACTTCGTCAACGACTGGCAATATCCCCGCGAGGGATGACGTCCTGGCCTCAATCGGGAACCCTGACCTCGGCTTTGACTTTGGCGATTTTGCCAACTCGGCCACTACCACATCTCTCGGTGGCCCTAGCGTCCCTGCTGCCGCCACCCACGAATCCCTTCCCTATCGCCCTCCTACAGGGCATGACTCGGTCCCTCCTCAGCGTTATAGCAGCTTACCAGGCAGCGCTGCACCCAGAGCGCATGAACTTTACGATAACCCCATGCCGGAGGGTGGCAGTGAGTGGCCACAGGAAGCTCTCATGTACCAGTCTACACTGGGAAGCGATAACGCACCCCCCAGGTCCCCAAACAGACTGTAATAAATTTTGAAACGTCGGCTGTTGGAAGGATGTGTCTGAGGTGATGGTTGAGAACTAAGATTGCCATTTTGCGCGTCTCTTGAACTACTTTGTCTTTAAGCATGACTTGATTTTATTTTCTAATATCTTATCCTTTTGTTTTGTTCTTTTGTTTTGCATTGATAATAAAGCTTTGACAGCATGTGTTTATTTCCCCTACCCTGTTGTTGAGTGAGTGACCTTTCACCCGCTGCTGTCTGTTTTCTTTTTCATGTACATACACACATAAAATACCCATCAATTCAGATGCATATAGTAAAAGGTTGTGTTTCCTTTTTATACACCAGGTTTAATTCTATCGTTTTTATTTTAACCTCCATTTTTCTTAAGGCCAGGCAGCTTCTGGTGTTTGTGGGTGTAATACAAAAAATATATATATATTCGCCAACGTATATTCTGCCAACTACACGCCAATGATAAGAGATTTTTTTACCACTATTTTACGCATGGACAAGTTAATTAAAGAAAAAGTTGTTTCGTTTAGATAATACGTTGCTATATCAAAAGAATCCACCTATCTCCATTACCATTAGAATTCATGTCATCATTTTGTCCAAGTATGCTTTTGGTTGAGGCTTTTGTTCTAGCTCCAAATAATCTTCGTTCACCAATATCCACATAAAAAATGGAGCAAATACAGGGAAACAATATCATTTTTATACGGTATTAAAGGTGTTTGTTTTAACTATTGGCGCTCGGCCTTTTGCGTCAGGACATCCAGGTTTACTTGGCGGTCAGTGGAGCCACTCAGCTGCTCCAGAGCTTGCAGGTCCTCGTCGGTGAGAGTGTTGGAACGGATGGGGCGGAAGGGAGCAGGGGAACCAGCGCGGCTGGTCAGGAACTAAAGCCGGTTGTTAGTGGGGTAGATTCTTTTTTGAGCGATGTCAGGGGGGAAAAACTTACGGAGCTAGCAGCGCTCAGGAGGGCGATCAAACTGGCCTGGACGACATCCTGGTGAATTCCGACACCCCAAACCTGCTCCTTGCTGCCACCGTTGGTGCACTGGATGAAGGTTGCGGCCTTCGTCTCTTTACCCAGACCAATGGAGTGCTCCTTGTAGTCGACGACATCCAAATCGATACCAAGACCCGACAGAGCGTTGGCCAGAGAGGAAATAGCACCAGGACCAACGCCAGTGACGGCATGCTGCAGTTGGTCGATCTCGATGATACCGGTGAAGCGACGCTTGAGGTTCTTGGTGCTGAGGGCCTTGCCAGGCTCCGGGGGGTTGGGGGACAATGGACGATCTGTTGTGATGTTGTAGTCGACCAGGTTGAACCGGGGGTTGGACTTGAGGTGATATGACTCCTCGAAGAGACTGACAATCTCGCTGGCGCGCAGTTCTCGGTTGGCATCTTCGGTGCGCTTCTGAACGATCTTGCTGAATTCGACTTGCAGAGCACGAGGGAGATCCAGCTCCAGGCTGCGCAAGATGACCCAGGCGGCACCACCCTTGCCGCTTTGGGAGTTGACACGGATGACAGCCTCGTAGGTGCGTCCGATATCCTGGGGATCCAGGGGAAGATAGGGAATGACCCATTCGTTCTCGTCGGTGGCTTGGGCTTCCTGGCGGAGCTTGAAACCCTTCTTGATGGCATCTTGGTGACTTCCACTGAAGGCACAGACGACCAGCTGGCCACCATAAGGCCATCGCTCATTCACAGGGATCTTGTTGCTTTCCTCGACGACCTTAATGACAGCGTTGATATCGGAGAAATCGACGTTGGGGGTCACACCCTGGGTATACAGATTGAGGGCTAGAGTGACCAAGTCCACATTACCTGTGCGCTCGCCATTTCCGAACAGGGTACCTTCAACACGCTGGGCACCAGCCATCTGTGCCATCTCCGCGGCCGCGACGGCGCACCCACGGTCATTGTGGGGGTGTACAGAGACGACATACTTCTCACGCTCGCTCACAGTTCGGCAGAAGAACTCAATCTGATCAGCGAATACGTTGGGCGTGGACATCTCTACTGTAGCGGGAAGGTTGAAGATGATGGGAACTTCCTCAGTGGGCTCCCAGGCGGCCTTGACTGCCTCACAGACCTCAGCAGCGAACTCAGGTTCTGTATCGGAGAAGGTCTCGGGGGAGAATTCAAATTGCCACTCGGTGCCGGCCATGGAGGGGTCATCTTTGGTGATGGAGCGAGCAAACTTGGTGCAGCGGACGGCCATCTCCAGACTCTTCTGCTTGTCCATGTTGAAGACGATGCGGCGGAAACACGGGCTGGTAGCCAGGTAAATGTGCAGAATGGCCTTCTTAGCGCCCCTCAGGGACTCGACGGTGCGACGAATGAGGTCCTCACGACAGGGAGATAGAACCTGGAGCCAAACATCATCTGGGGTGACACCAGGCTCCTCGACCAGGCGGCGGGTGAAGTCGAAGTCAGTTTGAGATGCTGAGGGGAAAGAGACCTCAATTTCCTTGTAACCAATGTCGACCAGCATCTTAAAAAAACGGAACTTTTGGTCGCCATCCTATATGATTTGATATGTTAGATATAGATAGGTCATCAACTTGCGAACAGTAGCCATACCATGGGATCAGGCAGAGATTGGTTGCCATCTCTCAGGTCGGTGGCCAGCCACCGAGGGGCCTTATTCAGAACCTTATCGGGCCATTGGCGGTTAGGAAGGTTGATGGGCTTAAAGGGCCTGTATTTCTTCGACGGATCTTTCAGCCTGTTGGAGTTAGTTTATGGAGAGTCAACCGATTGGAGGGGTGAATCGGTCAAGGAGGGGGAGGGGCAACATACATCGGCATGGTGGCGGGGAATGTGAACGGATGGAAGAGATAAAAGAGATGATAAGAGATAGGTAGTAAGAAGGAAAGGGGTCAGAGGAAGAAGAGTCTTTCTACCTCTCTCTCTCTGTCTATATATGAATGAGTGAGTTTAGTTGAGGACAGGAAAGAGAGG
Organism: Aspergillus nanangensis; assembly: GCA_015844325.1. Lineage (NCBI taxonomy): Eukaryota > Fungi > Ascomycota > Eurotiomycetes > Eurotiales > Aspergillaceae > Aspergillus > Aspergillus nanangensis. The sequence continues at coordinate 61,263 of VCAU01000115.1, read as the reverse complement.
AGGGGAAGAAGAATAATAGATTGAAGTAGTGAAGAGTCATGATGGAGTGAGTGACTCAGCTGTCCGCTGTCGGCGTTGGACGCCACATTAAAAAAAAAATAAAAATAAAAAAGGGCCCATTGACCCACCAAAAGACATAATTGATTATGATTGCTTCACACATACCATCTTCGACATCAAACATTCCATGTAACTGACCGTTCGAGCCAGGGACCAACTCGGTTGTCCGCGGAAAATCCGGATCAATCATGGGGCAGGAATTAACAAAATTCTCAATTGATGGGGGAGGCCGATAACCGGAGGGGCTGGCCCCATTTGCCGTGGATAACCGATCGAATGGATATCCAAAGGCCATACGGCGTTATTCGGTTGGTACAAGAGGCAATAATAATGCAATGTTGATCGGAGTAATAATACAGGTAGGATCGGGCAGGATACTTCTATACACATGCATAATACGTACTTAGGTACGTACAGAATCAATCAAGTAAAAAAACGAGAACTCCAATATTTCATCCTGCTCTAACTAGTACCTTATTTTTTCCCCTTCTTCTTGTCCTTCGTGCTTTTTTGGCTTTTAGACTTGGGCGCCTCTCTCGTCACCTTGCCCTTCTTCCATCCAGAGCCACCTTCCATTCGCTGGCGCGAATCATCCAGTCGCTTCTTGTCTTTGTTGCTTAACTTGATCTTATCTTTCTTAGTCGTAGCATTGGGTCCGTTGAGCTCAGCCGCTCCCTGTTTGCGGGACATGCGCTTGTCACGCTCAGTCTCGAACCAGGTTCGCTTCGGCCGCGACATGATCTCCGATCCGTGCTTGATCAGATTCTCGCCCTTGGTGACTTGCATTTCGACCGATGCCAGCTGTTTCTCTGCCTTCTCATCATCCAGTACCGCGTCGATTTCATCTTCCAAGTCTGTAACCTTCTGAGCCCACTTGTCGGCAATAGCAATATCAACGATTCGGCTGGCCACCTTAGCACCCTGTGCTTTACTAGCCCTCACGGCCGCCTTGACGACCTTGCGATCCGGCTCGGCGGCGATGGTACAGGCCCTACCGGACCTACCCGCACGCGCAGTACGACCAACACGATGCAGATAGATCTCATGGCTTTGAGGTGCCTCGTAGTTGATAACCGTTTCCACACCCTTGATATCGAGACCACGGGAGGCCAGATCAGTGGCCAGAAGGAACGCTACCTTGCCGTCGCGGAAATTTTCAACACTTTTAATACGCTGCAGTCCTTGGAATTAGCCACCGACTTCGACTGAGTATAAACTCGGCTGGAGACATACCTGTTCTTGGCTCATGCTACCATGAAGCTCTGCAGCCTTCAGGCCAAGGAGACCAAAGACAATTCGTACCCGGTGGGCTTCTTTCTTTTGTCGGAAGAACACAATGACTCGCCCTGTATACACCTCCTTGCATAGGTGGAGGAGGTATCCTAATCGCTTATCCTCTCTTCCGGGTCGTAGACGAACGAACTCTTGCACCAGTGTCACTGAAGTGTTTTTCTTGGCATCGACCATCAGTCGCATGGGGCGATTAAGTCCCACACGGATAAGCTTATCGACAGTATCAGTCATCGTAGCAGAGAACAGCATTGTCTGACGGGACTTGGGGATCGTAGTCAAAATCTCATTCAGCTCGTCTGCGAATCCATCTTCCAGCATTCGATCGGCTTCATCGAGGACCAAGATCTCTAGAGTGTCTACCGTAAAGCTGGCCGAGTTGCGCATATGATCAATGAAACGACCAGGTGTAGCAATGATGACATCCGGCCGCTTTTTCAACACATTTTCCTGCTCCCGAAGACTGAAACCACCGACAAGCTGACAGAACGTGATATCAGTGTACGTAGCCAACTTCGTTGCCACATTGTAACACTGCACCGCCAATTCACGAGTGGGCATCAAAATCGCAACACGACTCGTTGGGACCTTGCGAGGACGGAAGAGCAGACGCTCCAAAATAGGAACCACGAAAGCACCAGTCTTACCCGAACCCGTCACGGCACTACCGACGATATCTTTACCCAGGAGAGCGACGGGGATGGCCTTCCGCTGGATAGGAGTTGGGCTGGTGAAGTTGACACCAGCTAAGCCACGAAGAATAGGTCGAGAAAGGTTAAACTCCTGGAAAGATCTCTGTCCGGCCGATTGTTCTGTAGTCTTGTCCTCCTCCTCCGGCGCAAAGAACGCCTTGCGCTTCGCTTGTTCCTCAGCGTCCACATTGCTTTCGGCGTCAGACTCGTTATCTGAAACGGGAGCGTAGTCGTCCGGATGCCCGACTGGTGTGGCTACTGAGTCGTTATCAGAAGCGGATTCGTCATCGTCATCATCGTCATTGTCATCGTCTTTCTCTTCGTCGTCATCTTCATTCGCGGACTCATCTTCCGCAGCAGAGTTCTCACTCTCGTCCTCCCCATCAGCTCCCATACCAAAGCCATCAGCAGCAAGCAATTCATCATCCTGAAAGTCAACTGACATGCCGCCGTCAGATTCGGCACCCTCGTCCGCACTTTCTTCCTCTTGCAGTTTGCTTTGCTTCTTTTGCTTCCTTTGCGCCTCGGCCTCTCTCTTCGCCTGCCGCCGCGAAATAATATCATCAATATCGACCCCCTTCTTATCACCCTTCTGCGCAGCTTCTTCATCACCATTGGCCGTAGCCCATCCATCAAAACCATCCACAACTGTGTTGGCTGCACCGCCGACATCGAATTCGAAATCCGAATCCAGCGCGCCGTCGTCCTTTCCAGGATCTTCCTCTTCCTGGTCTTCCTCATCAGACGTCTCGTTGGCTTTAGCTTCCTCCTCTTGACCCTTCTTGTTCTTCTTGCCGTTCTTCAATTCCTGTTTCTGTTGCTTCTGCTTCTGCTTCTTGTTTTTGGCTTGCGTTGTCTCCGTCACCGAATCGCGCTTGCGTTTTTTAGTTGCGGATGATGCGAACTCGTCGCCATCATCGTCACCTTCGACATCAAGGTTATCGAGCGGACCGTTTTCATCGTCGGAGAGGGTGAAGACGAAGTCGTCGTCGTCTTTCCGCTTGGGAGCCATGTTTTATTGACTCCGCAGAGAAGATTCACGGAGGATAGGAGATTTGGTGTTTGGGTCCTTCGTAGCAAATTTAAAAGAACATAAGAATAGGGTATATTTAAGAAAATGAACAAAGAAATAAAGAAATGTGTCTAGACAAATCAAAGCCCCCTTTGCGACCCTATGCTTTGCTCCGATCTCTATGAGAGAGGGAGAAAAAAAAAAGTTCAACCCTCGAAGGCGGTGTGGACTTTAGAACTGCCAGAAAATGTTGCGGACGATTCTCATTGGTTCCAGATCTTTGGGTGTGCCCAAGGTTTCCGCCTTCTAATTCAGGCATTACCGCGTATTATGGATCTACTTCTACTTGATCTGATGCCAAAAACACTTTGTTGCTCGAAATAAACCTGTCCATTCGCACGAAATACTACAGAAGGGGAGCAAACTAAAGAAAGCAGAGAAAACAAAACAGAGAAAAGAAAACAGGGAAGAGAAAACAAAACAGAGAAAAGAAAACAGGGAAGAGAAAACAGAGAACAGAGAAAAGAAAAACAATTAACGTAAATTAGAAACTATCGTCCCTTAGTAGTCGTCAAGCTGAACAGTCAACCCAAGTCGAGTGGAATTTCTAGATGGTGAAGTGTATATCAAGCTTTCGATTCTCAATTCAAAAGTCAAACTTTCCTTGGCTCGTGACGCCTATGTTCTTAACCCAATATGACACATCCAGGCTGGTAAAAATTAGTCAATGTCTCCAGTGTTGGAAAATAGTAGAAGGGGAAAGAGAGGACACACAATTGATTCTGCTTGACTCGAGCCCTCTTGAGGACTCCCTGCTCTTCAAACTGATAATTGGTCTTCAGCCATCTCGTGAGTCCCTGATATGTATGCTGATTGTCCGTCGGATAACTGATGGTAAAAATCAGACATGACAATTTGCGTCTACCTCCCGACTCATATCCAGAACGTTCCTCGACACTTGCATCGAAGAAATACCCGTGCTTCGCGATATATGTCCCGTCGCATACTTCCAGAAGTTTGTCAATCAGGCACTTTCCAACACCTTGCCACTTATAACCACGCCTGACGAACAGTTTGAGCTCTGCTGTGTATCTTCCAGCCGCGTCTCCACCCGGAAATTCTTGTGCAAGCGCATAGCCTAGGATTTTTTGGGGGGAGTTATCTCGGCGACGGCCAGCTTTGCGCTCGACAGCGACTATGAAGGGCATTTTCTGGCTTCTACTGCGGTCAATTCGATTGCGGACATCATCTTCTTCAATGAGACGGTGATCATCGGTGCTCAACGGCGATTTCATAGCGTAATCGTGGAAAATTTCGAAAAGCTCCGGAACATCAGTATTTTCAACGGGCCGAAGATAGATATTTGCTTTAGGTGAATTGGGATTGAAGACAGGAGACTTCATAAATGAGATATAGGCCTGGTCAGCAGCTTGTCTCTGTTGAACTGCTTCGACCATTTGATTCCTAATCTCGACTTCCTTCTTTTCCACGTGTATACACCAATTGTAACAATACCCTTGGGCGGTTTCGTGCTGATGGAGGCAGGTTTCATGGTCAGAGGGGTTGACTATGATACGAATATCATCTAGATCAGGCATGAACATTCCCCGCACACCATCCGGATGTGCTGTCCCGTCGAAAAATGCGGCATGGTATATATCGACGACGTAACCGATGCTGATGGTTTCCTCCAGCCAGTGACGGAATCCATCTTGAAAGGCCTCAGGGTTGGGGCAGTGAGGAGGGAAATACTCCCAATCAGTGGAAAAGGGACCAACCCAAGGGGAATCGCCCTCCTCAGCACACTTGGGGGGTGTAAGAGCAACCTTCATTGGCTGCGCCATCTTGAACAGGTACTCTGGGGTTGGCTCTGGTGATAGGCTTAGAGCCCCGTCTTTGAATATTGGGTAAGCGGCAAAGTTGATGGCATACGCTTTCCACTGAGCAGAAGTCTGATATTCTGGAGACATGGTATCTTTTGTCCATGATTGCGATGGCTTGGGATGAAGCCTGGCACCCATCGTCCCTTCTGGAGCAAGTCTACAGATTGTGACATTCTTGTATATCTCGGAGTTTTGATCTGTCCCTGGGCCATCTCTGCAGGTGACAAGGGCCTCGGGAGTAGCCCGGGAGTATTCGAGGTCTTTGGGATGATTTTGGTGAGCGTTTACCAATATCGCCAGTCTCAGCTGGTTTAACTCGTCCTTTCGGTCTTTCTGAAGGGTGGCTTTAACGTCTTCGGGAGGAGAGTTGGTTTGACCATTTTCTATGCCCTTTGTTTGCTGAGGATCGCTTTCTACTCCATTTTGCGCTGGCGTGACAGGGTGGTTAGAGACTTGACGTTTGTGATTTGATCGCCACTGGCCCCCCGCTCTTCCATGGTGGACAACCTCGTCACTGTCAGACATCTTGGGAAAACAGTTAACTCCGTGGGGCTTTATTGTAACAGGGAGGGTATCGTGATGTTCCTTAAGTCGGCTGTTAGTCTATCAAACAGTAGTAGAGTGTGAGGCTGAAGACTAGGTGGAGGAAAGGTTATTGGAGTGATGTTGGCCGATGGGATTCGCTGCGAGTGGGGCCTATATAATGCTTACCTTAGTCTTTGTCTGGCAAAGGGCCTCGTGTCCCTTGTGTGGTGGGATGTAAAATTTTCTCTCTGGACGCTGTTGATGGTTGGATTTTGGACTTTCTGAGGTGTTCACTGGCTTTTGTGAGTTGATGTTCTGGATAACTGGTGTGCCTAGCTCGCTGACAAGAGATGAGGTAAAAATGACAGAGGAAGGAACAATGGGGTGTTCTAAAGAGTCTGGCCTGGCTATTGACTCTGAAAGGTATTGTGCAGACTCTAGGGTTGGATCCGGACCAGTCTGTTAGGGCCCCGCTGCAGACAAACATCTGATGCCTTCTTTTGCGTTCATAAGTGTGTTCAGAATGTGTGGGGCGTCATAATTATTTGATTCTGCCATGATTATCTGTAGATGGGATATTGCATAGGATCTGCACAAGTAGACACTCAATAGTGATAATGTAGAGATATGTATCGATACTTGAGGAAGGAGGAGGGGATTGAAAACCAGAGATAGAAGGATTAGAAGGCTTAGATGTCTACTTAGGAGATGAGATAGGTAAGGTACCTAGGTAGATATCGTTCAGATGGAATAATGAGTACCTTCGTAGGTAGCTAGGTAGGTAAGTAACATAACTGTCACAATGACATAATTAACTCATCAGGTATGCCCTCAATATAATTGATTATAGGATCCTCCATCTTGCAGGTTTGTCAGTCTATTAACTCCAAGTCAGTATTGCTATACTCACGACTTGGACACGATTCCGACCAGAGCCAGTCTCTTACCAATGCCGACAATCGTATCAGATGTATCAATGATAATGGGGCGGCTTTGAACCGGAGGCAGAATATGGATTCTTGTTACTATATATCTCTATAGAGCACATCAGCTAATCATAAATCTATAGGAAAATAGATAGATAGATAGATAGATATATATATATAGACAAACATGAATAGATGAGTTTTAAAAAAAAGCAATATATAGGATTAGTTTTTCCATTCTAGATTTTTTATAAGAGAAAAATCAACCCTTGCCAGAGTGGTTGATGATATGGTGGCATGAGATTTTCGAGGGTTTTTTGTGGCTTCCGTTGAGGCTGCAAGGCACCTAAACCACCTGGACCACATCAACCCTTCCACTCTTTCCCTCATCCCCAACTACCAGGAAATTAGGCGGCTGAATAGACCAAACTTAGTCCAAAATGCTGTCAATCTTGAGAAAAGCCCGGTTAAAGGATAAGGAGATGCGAATCTTGATGCTGTAAGCTCCCCGCGACATCAGACTTTGCCATCGTGCTGATCAGAGGCAATAGTGGTCTTGATAATGCTGGGAAGACCACCATCGTCAAGCAGATCATGAATGAAGATGTCACAACCGTTAGCCCAACACTGGGTTTTATTATCAAAACCATAGATTTTCAAGGGTATGGAACTACTGGGCCTTTTTTTTGTCTTGAGTGTATCACCTACTAAGTTCCTTGCAGTTATCGGTTGAATATATGTGAGCAACGGTTTTCAAGTGGCGCGCTCTGTTCATACTGACTATCAACTATTAGGGGATGTGGGAGGGCAAAAAACCCTGCGATCCTATTGGAAAAACTATTTCGAAAAGACTGATACTCTTGTATGGGTTGTGGATGCGACAGATCGTCTCCGAGTAGACGATTGTCGCGATGAGCTGGCGGGCCTGCTCCTTGAAGAGGTACGTCCCGGGTGCTCTCCCGCCATGGCAAATTTTGATCGCAAATTATGCCTAACCACATTCCACGCCGCAGCGACTCATGGGAGCAAGTCTCTTAGTATTTTTGAATAAAACTGACGTGGAGGGATGTATGGCCGAGGACGAAGTTCGACATGTGGGTGTTAAAACCACTTCCTTTTTTTCGGAAGCTATGTTGACTTATCAAATTTTTGCTGCAGCGGCTCGGCCTGGATTCGATCAAAACACATAAATGGACGATATTACCTTGTAGTGCGATGACAGGGAGGAACCTTCACGAGGGCTTGGAATGGGTGGTGCAAGATGCAAAGGACCGACTTTTCCTTTATTGATGGGAGGATATTCGGTCCTCTTTTTCTCATTTATACACATACATGATAACTCCTTCTGGAATAGCCTTTTATTTCTGGCCATTTTGAGATACCTGACAACGTCTTAATCATGAATACAATTACCCCATGATAATCCCTATACTACGTGAAACCCCTAAACGACTACTTTTCAGCCACTATTGTCTACCACACACCTCAGCTGTCTTTGGACATTGGCTTTCGTTCATTTCATATCGCTCATTCTTGGCCAATTAGTATGGCCTGAAAGAAATCATGCATGGTCAATCTAAGCTAAGTTTCCCTGTAATGTGGGTATTACCTAGACCAGGTGCATGCAGTGGGAAGGGGTTAAGCCAGAGAATATTGTTATATTGATCTTTCGGAATCAGACATGGTTTCTGATTAAGGATACATTAGGTATGTTGATCGGACGTCTAATTACTTACCTATAGTTATCCTTGATGCCGATGTACCGTGTGGGGATGACAGGGAGATTCGGCGGGTGTTTAATTAGGTATATGTTTCTCCCTGTTTCGCTATGCACGCCGGTCGTATGTATTTAGGGTCTTCGTAGCCAGCGGCTTTACTGAATAACAACGTCTTCTCCTCTTCTTTCGGGTACCTTGATTCAAACATCTACCTTCGGAGGCTAAGAGTCAGAACACTCGTGGGAGTAGATGATGCCGAACACCGGTTGAACCTTAGGCGTTCTTTCGTTGGCCGAACTCGCCCCTGCAAGGGCTCTGCTACTTGCTCTCCGGCAATTGATTTTTTGTGAAAGAGAGAGATATATAGGTGCCTAGGTAGGTAGATAGATGCATCCATATACCCCATTGTCAAGCGGTTTATGTCCTTATATGACTCGTGAGTCAAATATAATAATAGTTAACGCGTTATAATGATAATCAAGCTTAATCAAGTTAAATCAATATATATTCGTCATTTATTATATACGTCATATAACGATAATTTATATAACAGGTTCAAACTTAATTCAGATGAGACTGACCAAGAATTTGAAGGTGGTTGGTTCTATTCCGCAAAGATCGTCCTAGCAGACTTTCGGGATCTGGGTAAGCGAAAGGAACCGAAAGAGAGAGAAGAAGAAAAAATCCATTGTTTAGGATGGAGTAGAGACGATCCGTGGATCTCCGCCAAGTGGCCAACGAGATAGTGGGCTACGAGAACATCCATGGAAGACCATAATATTTGAGAAGTCAGTTAGTTAATTTTTCATCGTGGCTAACTAGCCCGCTTCGGTCGAAGCTTCACCAGGCGGAATTGTGAGTTGAAACGCGCGGGGCGGGCGGCGGTAGAAAATCGAGGGTTGCTCCACCACAAAGAGCCGAGCCCTGGTTGGGTTAGTAAACAGTCTTCCGTGTCAAGAAACATCAAAACAGTGTGCGAATTAGCTGACGATAGCCAAGTGTTGAGCAAGATGTTAGCGCTATTCTGACAGACTTTGAAAATATGATCGCTAGAGGAGTCGAATTCCTTATTCATATGGAGGAATGTAACTGGGAGACTCAAGTTCGAGAGGCTCGCCAAATTCAGCTTTGGAGGCGTATGATGGCAGACACTCGTCAGCAGGGATGTGGTCACTAGGCTAAAATCATAATATGGCAGTGGGGCTGAGATGATGGGCGTTCAGCTCTGATTTGGACTTCCCAGATGGGAGATTCGGGATCCACCAGAGGGAGAGAGAGACAGAGGGAGACAGAGGGAGACAGAGGGAGACAGAGGGAGAGAGAATGAGAGAGAAAATGACGTCCATTAAGGGTCGTAAGCAAGGGAATTCAAGTATCCTATCACGAAAGGAAAATTAAAAAAAAAAAATATTAAAAAAAAAAAAAAAATCATCGTAAAAAGTAGAGAAAGCCACAAGTAATGTGGGTGTAAGAGAGAAGAAGATTTCGCCTGGTAGATCCCATCTCAACACCTGACTTGACTTGACTTACTTCCTCTCCCCCCCTCTCCGGTACCTTCGCCCCAAACCCCACCGTTCCTATCATAATAATAATAATAACTAACTACCACCTACCCACCTTACTATTGGAACAATAAACAACAATACCTTTGTATCTTTCTTCCCCCCCCAATTTTTTGGGCCTTCGTTTTCTTTCCTTTTCCTTGTCTTTATTTTCTTATTCCTCCGTTCCCTAGTCCGCTCATTGCGCTTGTGACATATCAAGTGCCAAGGTGGCCATGACTTCCACGACCGATGCCGAGGGCTCAGAGGAAGTCAATGATTTCTTGCTACGTATCCGCGAATTAGGCGAGAAGCGCGACAAGGAAGACGAAGAACGCACCAAGAAACTGGAAGAAGAGATCCTGCAGGGCCGGCGAGAGAGACAGGCTAGAAGAGCTGGTATTTCGCCAACCCTTGTTCCATCCTCCAATGACCTTTTGTGACTCCTGGATATTGTGATTGTTCCACGAAATGAGACGTCGCCGAAAGCTGATCTGGTTTCCCCTTGGGACACAATGTAGAACGAGCGCGATCAATCTCCCCCACAAAAGACTCCCCTCTGTTAGATCCGGTTCGATGGAGCACGCCGACACTTAGCCACCGAGCCATCGACCCCCCTGAGAAACTCGCGCCAACTCCTCAAACGCCAAACCAGGATACTTCCCATCAATCTGAAATATCTGCCGACAACGTCTCAATAGTCACGGAAGGTAGCCGCAGAGGTTCGCGGCCTGAGGTAAACGATACAGAGAGCTCTCCTAGACCCGTTACGCCCTCTCTCCGGAGCCGAGCAGGCACATTGTCCTGGCAACAACGTCCTCCTTCGCGAGACCTCAACACCAACAGGTTTTCCTTCTCAACTTCCCCGACTCGCGAAGGGCGTTTCAGAGCAATGTCGACTACTTCCAATGACGGCCGTGGATTTTCTCGGAGCCCCGGTACGCAATCGCCCGTGGCCAAGGAGACGTCTCCCCTGCGCCACATTCCAAGAGATACTGCCTCCCCAACACCCGCTCAAGACGTGAGCACCGAGGATAGCCCCCAAATTACTCCTAGTCAGGATATAAGCCCCAATGGCGCGGAAACGGATACGGAGACGGCAGCAGAATCGGAAAAAGGCAATGTTAACTCTGGGATTGGGGAGGAACAATCACGCTCTGCGTCAAGGGCAAGTTCGACAATTGCGGAAAGCAGTCTGGGAAACCGATATTCTAGCGTGTCCTCTGTTTCTACGGCCACTGGACTTGGATCTCCAATGCCCTCGTCGACTACGCAAAAGTTTGAGCCTCCGAAGCCCGTGCCTAGTTCAGACGACCAGGCGACCACACCTGTGTCGCCAAGACGGCTCTCTCCGGAGCGTTCCACCTCTCCAACAAAGGGACTTGGGGGATTCGTGCAAAGCGCCATGATGCGGCGATCAGACAGTGTCTCAAAGCGCTGGAGCGCTCAACTCCCATCGGGGCTTATGCGTGGCAATTCGTTCGCCAGTAATCGCAACAGCTTTGCTGCGCCCTCCAATGGTGATTTAATTTCCCCTCCATCTCCTACTAGGCTCAGCCGCAGTGGAACCTTATCTGCTAGTCGTCCTACTTCAAGCCATAGCGAGGCAACGGCCGTTCCGGAGACAATAAACGAACGCCCGGTCACTCCAACTCGCCCCGGAAGCAGCAGTAACAACAATTCTCAGGATAACATCAGCAGACCGCCCCTAAGTCTCCATGCAAGATCGACTAGCGCATTAGGCGGCGAACAGAAAGCAGATATCAGCTCACTCCATTCAACCAGTCCGGTCGTGTCACGGACGATGGACCCCAAGCGGTGGAGTCCGACTAAATCCACCTGGCTGGAGAGTGCTCTTAATCGACCGGAATCTCCTAGACATAAAAGACAGCCTTCGCAACAGGCAAGTTGGGCGAGAGAGCGACAATCTAGGGGTAGCGTTGATTTAGGCAGAGTCAACAGCTTCAAGGAGGTGACCCCTGTGGGCCTAATGCGGACTGCTGTACCTGGCAGCCACACTAAGACGCCAAGTGTTTCCGGACTGGCTGATGTATTTGGGCCTCCAGATGCAAACAGAAATAAAGAGGAGCCTGAAGAAAGCCTCAAAGTTAAACCTGAAGAACATCATCCTCTGGCTTCAGACCAGAAAGCCGAAGAACCTCCCAAGGCAGCGGAGCTTCAAGATTCCGGAAATTTAGAACAAGCCGATGAAAACGAACAGGAGAGCACAGAGGCTACTGTATCTACACGCAAACGTGCCCCTTCCCTGTTGGCACCCAGTCAACAGATGTCAATTGATGCGCCTCTCCCATCGCCCCTTTCCCCACCACGAGATCCATTGCTTAACCGCCCGAAACCCCAGTCTCCTGTGATCGATTTTCGAGCCAATCTTCGAAAACGGGAAGTTGTTAAGGATAATTCCAACAAAAATGAGCCCGAGTTCAAAAATGTCTTTGGAAAATTGAGGAAGGCAGAGACCTCAAATTATGTGGCCCCAGACAAGCTTAAAGATAATATTTTAAGGGGGAAGGCGGCTTTGAATGCGACTGGTGGTCCAAAGAAGTCGCAGAGGGTCGATGAACTGAAAGAAAGCATTCTGAAGCAGAAGGAAGCGATGAAAGCCAACGGTGGATCAATAAGACGTAACACTGTTGGAGAAGATGATGCTCCCATACAAGATGTCCCAGAGGCAATTTCCAAGCGACAGAACCTGACCAAGTCCAGCAGTGCCCAGAGCAACATGTCTTCATATTCGCCAGAAGAGCCTGTCATATCGCAGGCTTCGCAGGACCAACAGTCTTCTTTGTCCCCCCAGGATATCGAACAACCAAAGCTTGATCTAAGCAACCAAATCACTGAGGAGCGATACTTGGATGAAATTGACGGGGAAAAGTCGACGCCTGATCCTTTCATCGGCAATGAGACTATCCAAAAGCAGGAGCGTGATATTGAGATAATCCCTAGGACAATGTGTTTGGAAAAGAAGACGGAGAAGTCGAATGAGGAGAATGGGGGGGGCATGAAACCGGTGCGTGCTCTTTCATCGGAGAGCGTCGCGCAGGACACGAAAGTGACTGCTGCGACTGAGGGTGTTACCGCTAAAGGTAAACTTGCAGGCCGAATCAACCCTGCCTTAGCGGGCTTGCTATCTCGTGGACCCCCGATTCCAATCAATGTTTCCGAGGGCTCATCATCCATGAATGTTTCCACACAAAAGGACACCAATCCTGCAGAACCCTTAACCCATATAACAAAAGGCCGTGCCAGGGGTCCAAAAAGGCGTCCTCCGAAGATAGCGATGTCTGAAGCCGAAGAAACTGTTCTTGAAGAGGACATGCCTCAGGATGAACCATCATCTCCGCTGATTGATAAGGAACCGGAAACGAGCATTTCTCTGGGTGAACAGCCAATGAGCAAGTCGGCGGGTTGGCCTCTACCTGAATGCGATATCTCCCCTCCCGCTGTTTTGGCCCCGAACTTGGAGGAGTCTTCTCCATCAGCAGCGAGCAATCCAACCTTCATAACATCCGCTGCACAGGACACCGTTGCCACCAAGCCCACCGAGTTCAAAACATCTACAAATGTAGACCGCGTTACTCCATCCTCCGTGGCAAAATTGGAGGACGTTGAAAACCAGCGAGATTATCAAGTGAAAAAGCCAGCCCCTCCGCCAAAATCGGTCCCGTCACCTTCAACGCCTGCTCGGCTTAGCCAGGGAAGGAGTCCACAGCCATACTTTTCATCTCCATCGCCCTCGCCCCTCCGGACGAGCTTTAGAGAGAACCAAACTCACCCGTCTCCCACGCCTTATTGGAAAAATAACAATGGTGTTGCTACCCCAGGCTCACTAAGCTCATCGCCCAGAGATAAAGCGTTACCTTCTCCACCAGTGCCTTCTAAATTTAACATTTCGGTCGACCAGAGTTCATCTCCTCGCTCTTCGGCATCTTTGGTTCCACAGGCCGATGAGTCCTTGGAGGCTATTTCCGGATTTTTCAAAACTTTTCCTAGAACCAGTGACCGTGTGAACATTGATCCCCAGTTGATGTTGATGGGGAAGAATGACAATCAAAAGATCAGAACGGTACGAATGCAAATCTGGGAGATCACAGGCGATGGCAAAAGGCAAGACCTGCCAAATAACCAGGAGTACATCCTCTACGAAGGCAGCATGTATCTCTGCGTTCATGTCTTTGAAATTGACCGTCTCGTCCGGTCCGAGGCGCATCTTTGGTGTGGTGATGATGTTCCCGATGCAGCGATAGATGATGCGCAGTCCTTTTCGCGTAAAGTGGCTAAGGACAACGGGTGTAAACTGGAGACCATCAAACAAGGCAAAGAGACCACACGATTTATCGAGGCGCTTGGGGGAATCCTCATCACACGCCGTGGCTCTAGTTCTCGATCTAGCTCGTCGGCCTTTTTTATGCTGTGTGGACGCAAGCATATGGGCCAAATGGTGTTCGATGAAGTCGACTTCTCCCGACGCAGTCTGTGCTCTGGGTACCCTTTTGTTATATCTGCTTTGTTTGGTAAGCTGTACTTGTGGAAAGGAAAAGGTAGTGCAGCAGAGGAGATCGGTGCAGCGCGGCTGATTGGAATGGATCTTGGGTTGACTGGTGAGTTCGAGGAGGTGGCTGAAGGAACGGAGCCCGAGGCATTTCTTGAGGTCTTCACCCATGATGGTGAGACAGGGAACTACATGGGCTCCGATTACTGGTCGCTGAAACCCAATCACGAACATTTCGCACTGAGGCTGCTGCGTGTTGACCATGAATTGGGTCAGCGCTCGGGTTTCTGGCTCCGACGTTCAGGGTCGGCCTCCCCTGTGATCCGCCCAAACGATACGGTCCAAGAAGTTGAGCCTTTTTCTCTAAAAGACATAACGGCCAGGGGTATATACGTTCTCGATGCATTTTTTGAAATCTATGTGTAAGTGATATGCCTCCCAATTGGTTGTTGCCTCGGGGAATCTAACGCCCATTTCTCTAGGATTGTTGGAGAACAAGCATCCCACCGGCCAGCTGAATTTGCATCCGCGGTAGTCTTTGCGCATGAATATGGTATTTTAGCAGCTTCTCTTCAGGACCGACCGTTTATTCCCAAGAGTTTGGTCTCCCTCGGAGGAGTGCCCGATTGCTGTCGCAGCGCTTTTCGCAAATGGGGTCCGCGCACTTCACGACTGCCTCCCCAGGTTTTCCCCTTGGCTGCGGCGATCGACGCTATTCGGACCTGAGTCTGTATTAATCTTGGGTTACCAATTTCGGCGTTTTCTTTATTTTGCCTCATTTCCTGTGGATAGATTTTCCCTTTCTTTTGGATTGTGCATACATGGGGTCTGTCTGTACAGAGACGGTTAGAGCATTGGGCAGGCGGCGGGGCGAATTTGAGATGATTTATGTACAAGAGTGACTGGAGTTCTGCCTCATCACGTTGTTATTTATTTATTTACTTATTTCATTTGATGGATGTGATTGATTGTATTGAGTGAGGTATGTATGTACCTATCTATTTTACTACTGTGTACGATAAGAGAAATCGATCGATCGGCCGAATGCCGGAAGCGAACGGGACGATGACTGGCCACTCACTCGTCATCGGCCTGGCACCTTCCATCATTATTTTTTTTCTTTAATTTTTTTTTTTTTCTTTAGAGAAACAACCAGGCTCGAATTAACTCCAATATGGGAATAGCTTCCACAATGCCTTGATTGATTCCCTCCTCTCCCTTCTCCTCCTCTCCTCCCCCTCTCCCCACCCGACTGACTCTATTAGTATTCACCAACCCTTCCCCTTGCCTCTTTCTCTCTCTCTAATCTAACGATGGAGACGTTAGACCCCACGATTCTCCGCGAGCTTTCCCGACTCGACCCCGCGGTCCCTTTCCGCGCTTCAACCGAACACCTCCATCACACCTGGGCGAAGACTTTTTTCTCACGACCAGAGCTATATGTCCAACCACAGTCTCTCGCCGAGATCCATAAGCTCGTCACCCTCGCTCGCCGGTGTCGCCGTCGACTAGTTCTGGTCGGAAGCGGTCACTCCCCTTCCGACCTGACCTGCACCTCATCATGGCTGGTCAATCTGGACAGGTTTAACCGCGTGTTAGACGTGTCGCGCGAGACGGGGGTCGCAACCGTGGAGGCAGGCATACGATTGAGGGACTTGACTGAATATCTGGAAAGATATGGCTTGACCCTATCAAATCTGGGTAGCATTGATGACCAATCTATCGCCGGGGTGATTGCAACGGGCACTCATGGAAGCTCCCTGAAACACGGTCTGCTCTCAGAGTGTATCTCCTCACTGACTATAATGTTGGCCAATGGGCAGCTGGTGCGTTGTAGCGAGACAAACAACCAGACGCTGTTTCGAGCCGCACTCATCTCACTTGGCGCATTGGGTATAATCGTTGAAGTCACATTCAAAGCAGAGCCCTCCTTCAAGATTGCATGGCGCCAGACTCGACGCTCTCTGTCAAGCGTTCTGGCTGACTGGTCAATGGGCCTCTGGACATCGCATGAATTTGTTCGAGTCTGGTGGATGCCATACCAGCAGAGTGCTATTGTCTGGCACGCTGATAAAACCACCCTCCCGGTTCGTGATCCGCCCACAACATTCTATGGGGAGAAGCTGGGGTATCATATTTACCATAACTTGCTGGCGCTCTCGAATTATTTCCCTCGTATTCTTCCGTGGGTTGAGTGGCTTGTCTTTGGTTTGCAGTATGGTTTTAAGGCGGAGTCGACAGTCACGGAAGCAGTGGAGCCCGCTCGCACTGGCCTTTTAATGAACTGTCTTTACTCACAGTTTGTGAATGAGTGGGCTCTTCCCTTAGAAAAAGGCCCCGAGGCTATCATACGGCTTTCGGCCTGGCTGAATGGAGACGCAGAAACGGCACGCATTCCCTTTCCGGTGGAGGGATTGTGGGTGCATTGCCCGGTCGAGGTCAGGGTTGCAGACTCAACATACAACAAAAACCCTCGCCCGTTTTTAGATCCCACTTGCCATGATGGCCCGACCTTGTATCTCAATGCGACTCTCTACCGGCCTTATCTTCGAGACCCTCCTTGCAAGGACCGATATTATGAGGCCTTTGAATGGCTTATGCGGGAAATGGGAGCAAAGCCACACTGGGCTAAAAATTTCTCCGTAACTGGACACCATGAGTTGCGAGAGCTGTACGGGCAGAACATGGACAAATGGTTAGAGGTGCGTCACGAGGTGGACACGGACGGCATGTTCCTAGGCGAATGGCATCACCGAAATCTTTCGCTTCCTAGTGGCGAAACAGACCCGATGCCCGGCGAGTCCACCAATCTGCCACTTCTGGAGCGCGAGCGGGCTCGTTGCAGGGCTAATGTTCGCGGAGCCGGTGACGGCATAGAATGGTTTGGCGAGAGACTTTGGCAAACAACCCCAGGGAATAGCGCACTCATGGTCTCATTGGGTCAAGGGATAGACTTTGATGATACAAGAGATGGGAAAACACCAGATACCCCCATCACAGTAACCAGTGAGGAGAGTTTCGACCTCCTTTCCACTGGGGAGGCCAGCGTTGTTCTTCCTAATGATGGCATGTAAGCGGCAGAAGCTTGAGAGATTAACTACCGGAAACAGTTTAGAGGTAGCAAACAATGCTCTTTGCCTCTTTTTTTTTAAGCCCATTATAATTTATTTGTTCCCATTTTTTTCGTGAAAAATTTTTCCCTTCTGGATGACCGTATACAACCTCCAGGCCTGATGACCCAGTCTGTCGTCGATCACTGACATGATGCCTAAGATTTAGCCCGACATTTGATTCTATACCTTCCAAAAATTCAACTGTCCAGGTTCCTTCTGTTGTTTGCTTCCTTTGGCGTCTAAATCAATCAGCGCCCGACAGGTTTCCCTCAGTGGTAGCTCCGAAAATCGCTTGTTTTGTCATTGGCGCCTGGTGCGGAGTATACTGCGACCATTATCTCATCTTGATTTCGTATGCAGCGTCGACACCTGGATCCTACCGGATGACAGAACACCGAGAAGAAACCATTGATCTTCCGCAGTCTTGATATTGGGTGGCAGGTGACATTTGATCCCTGCGTTCTAACAATCGCACTGCAGTAAGAGAGTATCCTTCCATGCCACCTTATTCGCATTCATTGGAAGGGGGCGAGGTTACTTGTACCTTCACCCATTCTGCCTGAAACTGAAGTGATGCCGAATGCAACGCCTGATTATCTCCTACAGCCACTCAGAGATGCAGAAAGATTATAAGAACTGATTATCTTCATCTAAGCATCCACACTCTCATCGGGATCCCTGCATCGGTGTAGCCTTTGATAACCCAATTCTGGCACCCATCGCCATGGTACAGGTTTCGATTCAGCTGGGATCTTTCTGAACCATGGGAAGAGTTACGCCAGGATATGTCATGTCATGCACGCAATACCAGGATAGCGATGTTGATGAGGGCTGACGAAAAATGGGTCCAATGATCTCCACTTCCTTTTTTCCTTCCTGTTCCTATTCCTCTTCTTTTTTCTTTTTTCTTGTTTTTTTTTTTTTGGAGGGGGTGTCATGGGACCTCTCTGGTTTCCTGACATGGATGGGATAGATCAGAAAGCTTTATGATTCGGGCGCAACGGAGCAAAAATCAAATCAAATCCATGATTGAAGTTGTCGCCCAGGGCTTCTCCCGTCACGGGGCAGCTCAAGTCACGTTCATCCATTGGCTGCTGCTCTTTCCTTTTTCCTCCCACTCAAATCATTTTCTCATCTCTCATGAATAGTTACCTGACTCTCGAGCTATACTCCTGTGCCCCTTTCGCATATTCTTCTATGTCGGCTTCGTCGGAGGGGAACACAAAGGAACATGAGGGAAGTATCACCTTGGAGTGATACCTTGAAATGGAAAAAGAAACCGCCCACAGTCCACCATCTTACCTACCCATACCTAGTTAGGCCTTGACTAATAAACGCAGTCATGCATTCATCGTCTAAACCACTCAGCTCTGGGAGGTCTTGTGCTGTCACAATCGAGGGTTGTTCCACGTTCTCTCATAACAATGGCGAAGCAAAGATACTGGCCGTTTCCAACCCCTCTCTTCATAACTCCCTGCAGGTGGACGGGCCTTTTCCTGCCAGCGCTCATCCATGCGCCTCTCCTGCGCCTCACAGAGGCTGCTGGCCATGTCTTAGACGAATCAGGCAAGGAGGGGTACGGCTTTTCCCCGTTATTAATACCAGCTGCTAAGAGAATCGTCACCTCCGAATAGTTACCTACCTGCGAATATACACAAACAAAACAGATCTTAGGGCTATCCTCTTCGGATTTGTGCCGATCTGGCATCAGATTCTCGTGCCGTCTATTTGCTTTTCCCAGTGGCTGTGGGCTCGATATTGTGCGACTCAGTCCCTCCGCCTGAGTCTTGTCATTGAGGTCATGCATAATCCAATGTTACACGATGCTGTACAACCCCTCTGCACCTCCCAAGTGGGTAAAGGTGTGCCAGGCTGATCCGTTGCCGAAGTGCATTGGACAAATTCGTACTCGTTACTCTGCTGGTTGTTCTTTCTCGTCGTCTATCAGGTGGCCTTCTACTCCCAGTGCCGAGAAGCCTCATTTTCCACGCTGCCTGTTGACTGCGCCGTACCGAACCTGCACGGTCTGGTAGAAGGATTTGTTGCAGTCATCGATCGCGATCGTTTCGCTTCTGTATTGGCACCACTTCTTCAGCCTTTCAAGTTCCTCCAGCCTGCAATATTTTTTTTTATTTTTCTCCCATAATTCTCGCTTGGGCCCTCTCTGATTTTCAACTTTATCCGATTCAGCCGCTGAGTTTATCTATTTGAGTTCTTTTTCGAACTAATTTTGTTTTCCCTCTCTTACCTTTCCTTTTTTTGAATTTTTTTTCTCTTTAGCTTTTTTGTACAGCTCCAAACTCAATTACATCAACCTGTAATGTACGGTACAATAACTCGGCTGCCATGTCTGCCAGGGAAAAGAAATCATCTCGGTGGATTGGCACCAGTCAGCCCTCTCGGCCGGATGCTGAACCATTGGAGGCACGAGCTCATCCAATGCATACGATAGTCAAAGCGTGGTGATGGTCATCCGTGCGCCAATGACAGTTGTTGACTACAACCGAATAGGCGCCCAAGAACATAAGCTGATTTTCGCCGATTCAGAGCTAGCTGGCTCTGCAATATGGTAGTGCATGCCTTGAGTGGACAACTTTGTTCGCCCGCGTTGTGATTAACGTGGAAGGGGGGGAATATTGCCGCCTGCTGCAATCGATGCCGAGGGAATAGATCCATCGTTAGCTTGTCGCAGAGAAGTGTGATATTGATGACTTTTCCTGCACGTCGCTGCCCAAGTGACCAGGATTGTTCCCGGTTGGTGCCGTTCAGTGTTGCTATAGGCATCTGTTAATTTACTATGACGGCTCGGTCCGTCGACAGGGCTTGGTGACCTCTGATCTGGTGTGGTCAGCGAGATATGATCATCCGTGTCAGAAGCCTTGACGAAGACTGGGTCAAGCTAATGGTTGTCAACCGCGGGGACCCCTGGTTTGCCTCTGCTCCCACAGCCACGATGAAGGTCTGAGGGACTGTCGAGCGACCGTACCGGTTGAAATCGTGACAGTCCGCTATCCACGTCACCCATCTGTCTATATACGGTGTACATCGAAGTGGGGAAGTGTCGTATGTTTCCTGCGGGGCATTTTTGACATAGTTGTGTTTCTGATTCACATTAGATCAATATGTATTCAAGGAAGAGCTGTCAGCCTCAATCCCCTCTGTCTCATTATCTCATCCCCCACCCCAGTGCTTCCCTTTAACAGCCTAACACAGTCTACCCCTCCCCCCTCCTTCCCTGCGTTGTCGATTAGTCAATGCATTTGGTCTCTTTGTGGCATTTGAGTCCTGGGACTTGTGAGATAAGACCAGCCCCTCCACGCTTCACCCCACGCTGGTTCATATCGCGCGACTATGCACCTATCAAAAATGCAACGGCAGCCGAAACTTCGTCCAAAGTCGCAAATCCCTGGCGTCCCAGATGCTATGTACGATCTCGCGACAGTAACGTCTCTCTCGCAGCTTGAGATGCGCGCTGGAATGATGGAGGAGAAGCCCGACCAGCGAGTCTTCCGCGTCAAACGAAAGCACGTTCTGAAAGCTTGTGATCGTTGCAGAGTGAAGAAGACCAAGGTTAGTGAAACCATGCCCCCAGTTACTTTCCTACCGTCGAGTCTCGATATTTTGCTCATTCGTACCAGTGCGACGGGAAACAACCATGTAACCGATGCTCGGCGTACAATCACCCATGTTTATTTCGCGAGAGAAAGGCCACACAGACGAAGGTGTATTCTCGAGGGTAAGATGAGTCAATAGGGGATGCTCGCGCCATAAGGTCCAGCGACTGACAGGATTTTCTGTTCAGATTTGTGGAAATGTTAGAATCTCATCACTCACTCGTCGTGAAAGCATTGCAAAGACTATACAAGCTTTGTGTAAACAAGGAAGGATTTCCTGGCGAGCCTCTTGCTGAATCCCCAGACGGTTACCCCTTGACACACGCCATGCTGGATCGCCTAGGACTCATCAAACAAGCCGAAGAAAACCCTGAGGAGCCCGAGGAGGCTTCGGAAGATCTACAATACCTCCGTTTTCTATCGACGTCAACTGACTGCAGCGCAACCACGGACCCCTCTCCAGAGCCAGCAACTCCCCCCGATCCTTGTCCTAGCACTTGCAGTCCTATCACTCTCTCTCCCAAGGGCGGGAGGGTGCCTTGGAAATGGGACCTTCAGTCAGTTTCCCAGGAGCAGCAATATCATAACTACCCGCATCCAGGGTTCCACGGAATGTCGTTGGCACGGCCCACGGTGGATCAACCTGGGATCACAGGAAATGTTAAATGCTCGGATTCGATGCCTTCGCTACCAGACCACGATCAGTCTTACTTCTACTATATGACTCATGGCGGCGGCGGAGAGTCTGCGGCCAATCGCCTCCACTCTGCTGTAACTGCAGCCCACGGGACTCATCATCCTGCCCCGACGGCCGAGATGCCCGATATGCTTGGACCCTACGCCCCAAACAACCTTCATGTACCGGGACAGCAGCCTCTTTATACAAATATGACGCCAAGCTGGAATTTCCCTTGCGGATAGCCATCTTGATTTCCTATCCAGTCTTACTCGTGCACTCTTTTTGAACTATTAGTTCGCTTGTTATCCATGAACGAGCTCTTCCTTCTTTCCCGTGGAACCCTTTTTATATGTATGATTCAATTGAGATGACCAGATGATGACCACTTGCTTGTTTGATTCCTTTTTTCCTGTCGTTTATATCTATCACTCCACCCCCCGGTTTGTTTTCCTTGGCCAACCCACGTTTTCATTTTGCATCCCGTCTGTTCTGCCCCAGGCGATACTCTGAAAACACGGTCTTTCTTTCTGGGCAGAACCAATGCACGTGCTCCCTCGTCCCTCCCCTTTTTCTTCATTTCCAACCGGCGCTTCAATCCACAGATGTTCAGCTCTTCACCACCATTACCTATATATCCGTTGATATACTGATGACCTTTTTGCTATCTTATGTATTGCCATATCATGATAATAAGCTTGGTCTTTTATCATGCCCGACCCCTTCCTTGTGTTTGCAGATCCTTGGAGTGAACATTATGTGAACTACTTATATTATACCATACCCAATGCCAGACCAGATGAGTCGAGTCAATGCTACGTTTTTGAGATATTTCACCTTTGATACCGATGTATCGTGCGAGAATTAAAAAAAAAAAAAACAGATAAGAAAAGAAAAAGTATCAACTCCCTAATTCAATGCATAATCTAACGTATAAAACCCGAAGTAAGTGAGGTGCGAGAAAAAAATCATGATAGCCGGATAGAAAAAAATTGAAAAAAGAAACAGTGATATAACCTTCCACTGTTACAAACAAGCACGTGATATCAAAAACCATTCGTGAATACCCGTACCGTCACCCATAGTGGTAGGAGGACCGGGCAGGAGAGGGTAGGAACAGACCAAGAATTGGAAAAGGGGGAAAAAAGAACATTGGGTGGGTTGAAAAATATATGTATTTGCTCATTTTGTATTTGGCTTCAACAAATTTTTTTCCCCTTGGGAATCATCTGATTAAAATACTTATGGAGGGACAGTTGCACGGCCCGCCATTTTCTTTGGAGCACTATTTTGTTCGTTGAGACGGATCCCGGCTCTTTAGTCGTCAATGTCGGTTTCCGTGTTGGTATCACTGGTGTCACCTGCATCTCCATCGGTGTCGCTTTCATCCTCGCTGGAATCATCCGAGGGCTTTCGGGCCTTCTTCTTGGGTGCCTGACCGGTTTTAAGGGCGTGCATTTGGCCGGCGATAGAGTCTGGTAGAGTATTAGTTTTTCAATTCGTAGGCTTGGTGTTGGGGGGATGACTTACCTTCGTCTGGTTCACTTATATCATCTTCTTCGTCCAGGGCAGCTGCCTTGGCCGGATCGTCGATGTGAAGTGTGACCTCCATCTTGGTGTCGAGACCAAGGTAGCTGTCGCAGATGAGATGCATCACAAATGTGAAGTCACCGACCTGGGGAGGGGCCTGGAACTGCATCTTAAGTGTCTGAATGTTGAACGTGGGCTTTCCAGCCTCGTCAAAGAGGGGTTTGTCGAATGTGGTGAAGGTGAAGGGCGGTACGGCCATCTTGCCCTGCTTGGCGTCGGCGAGGAAAATGTGCCAGCGGGGGGAGTGGTCGCGGGCAAGATACGGCGCATGAGCTAGTGGGGGCTGGATTTTTTCGATCTTGGTTTCGACCTTCTGGCCATTGATGGTTTTGACGGTCTTCTTGTTGGCAGGCTTCCGGCCCATGAGGGCGTCGAGATCATCTTCGTCCGGATCAATGTCTTCCAAGTCGGTTGGGTTCACTTCGGGGACGTTGGTGTATCCAGGCGGGACGAATCGCGCCTTCACGACAAGCTGGACTAGACTGCTAGGGGTGATGACTCTTTCGCCCATGACCTTGAAAAATGCCTTGGAGACCTTAAGCGCAGGGAGTTGTTTGGCGACAGAGACGGCGGTAGCATATTGTTTTTCAGACAGAAGACCAGCACCGACAGTGAGTGAGCGACGCTTTTCTTCAGGCAATTCCATATACTTCTGCACGGAGTAGTGGTCCTTGGCGTCTTCACCCTCGACAGACTCAACAACTTTATTGGAGAAGTAAGGGAGCTGCAAGAGGGGCGAAGATTCGGGCGCAACGGCTTGGATAATGTTCTGCGAGGTGCGGAAAGACCCCAAAATAGGACGGGCATTGCCGAAAGCAAGAGCAATGGCGGTGAATGATTCAGTCAGGGACAGCGCAATCGGGGCGGCTTCGTATTTCTCTATAGATATGCGGATTTCAGTGATTAGTTAAGATCTATATGTCCAAATGAATTGAACTGGTGGAGACTTACCTCCATTCAACGTATCGTCATTCAGATCAACGCGTCCTAGATAAGCCCACAGCAATGCCAAGGTCTTACGCCTTGTAGAGTCGTCCATTTCTTTGAGAGTCTTGCGGTCGTCAGCTGAGAGAAAAGTAGATTCATCGGCCAAGACTTTCTTCTCAAGCTTGGCTAATCCTGTATCCGATTTACCCGCAAGCATGTCCTTGAATTCATCACCAGATGACAGGGCATTGATGATACCACCGTCGGTGATGTCATCTTTATATTCCCGGAAAACATTTCCTGCACTGGCAACTAGAACTCTCTCCTTCGTATAGCGTTGCGAGCCGTACCACCAGCGTCCGACAATGTAAGGCAGGAGCACGCCAAGGAGAGCGCCATAGACCAGTAGAACATATTTCCCATTGCCCTCAGTAACGATAAACTGAGGCAGAGCAATGCCGATGCTAAAACTCTGCTTGCCGTCAGGATGACCATACTGAATGTAGTTGTTGCGCACTTCTTCGTCCGTCAGGGCTTTATAGGCTTTGGTCAGCTCCACGAAACGATCATTGAGCATATCAACGGTTTCATTCTTAGAAGGATCCGGGCGAATTTTGTCAGGGTGATAGATAAGGGAAAGGCGCTTGTAATGCTTAGAGATGGCTTTTTCGTCGGCGCTCTGGCAGGGAAGAAATAGTTAGGATGTGTGTGGTGGACACGTTGAAAGTCGCACAAGCGTGTAACAAACTCACCCTTGAGATACCCAGGATATCATATGGATCCCAAATTTTCGGTGTCGACCTCGCAGTCACAGCAATCAGGTAGATCATCCAGGCAATTACAGCGTAGCCCAGAATCACTGTGACAATGCGCTTGATCCGGCGTTCCTTGCGGAGGCGTCTCCGCTTCTGCGTTTCGATGAGCTCGCCATCTTCTGGCTTAAACTCTGATTTTATTCGGGGGGCGGTATTCTCGAGATCTAAAGACGGAAAAAGAGATATGTCAGTAACCAGATGACAAGGCAAAAGGGCAAACAAAAGAAATTCACTGACCCTTGCTCGGCTTGAGGAGGTTGTAAGTTAAAGGGAGCGTCACAAGACCCGATAGAGTCAAGATGAAGAACGGGAAAAATTGACCCTAGATAAAGGATTAATTAGTCTACTGTATGCCTGCAGTTCAAAATTATAGGGGAACAGCATTTACCTGCTCATCGTAGGTGTAGTCTGTAGACATGGCGAAGTGGATTCACAGTCACCCGCCGTCGGCTGGGCGATAGAGTGAAAAGAGTAGTAGCTGGTAGCGCTCGCAGGTACGAGGCGGAGGGAAGTCGATGTTCCCCAGGAAAGACGATTACTACTCAAAAGACAGATTATATGAATGTGGATAGGGGCATGATATCTTTAAACGGGGCGTAGGAGAGGGAGCGACAGGAGGGAAGATCGGACAACATGTAGCATCTCGTTTATTATCGCATCGGCAATGGTTCCTGCAATGTGATCGACCGTGTCCTTTACTGGGGGCGCGGTCACCACACCGCCTTCTGTATTGGGACTAGTGCGAGACCGCATTTACCGCCCCACGATTCAGGCACGCACCCTATCCTTAAGAAATCCTCCAACTTACTACTGCACTACTACTACACAAGTCATCATGATTCTCAACGTTGATATGAAATGAATCTAGCTTATATGGCAAAAACTAAAATTATACAAGTACACTTCGAGCCAACGAGGTACGGAATGGAATTGGGTATCAGGCAAACGGGTTGGAGCTTCCATTGTCTCTAAACAAACCCGATTTTTTTTCGGACACATTATTCGTTGATAGCATGACCATCCTTTCCTGCATCAAAACGTCGGGTATCGATGTAAACCCTTGATAGTAGGCGTGGCGGAGCGTGCAGATTGGGGTCGCGCTAGAAGCTCGCCTTCTCTGCAGGGAATTCAAGCCTCAACGACGAAAAACGTCGGAAGCAAACTCAACCAACAGAGGAGACAAGTTCCTTTTGTGTCCAGTCCACATCCATGCGAAGGCTCTTTCCACTAAGAAGTCCATGGCCAAGCCGAAAAAGACCAATCCAACCCCTTTGAGGGATCTTCATTGTTACAAGTCAATGGCTTGAGTGACCCATGGAAACTGGCGGTCCCGCCTATTTTGGGTTCTCTGCTTTCATCCTGCGAATTAAACGCGTCATGGCAGGATGAACCGGCTGGTTTTCGATTTAGGGTTGCCTTTTTTTTATGGATTTCCCCTCGATAAGAATGTTTTGTTTTTTTTTTTTCCAAAAAAAAAAATAAAAGATTGAGTTGAGTCATAACAGCCATGGCATCAGTGGCATGACTGCCTACAACTTGCAACTCATCCAGGCAATGGACTCAATGAACGTGGTCTTGAAAAGTCAAAAAAATGTTAGCTTTCTGGTTGTGAGAAGCATTGGGAATATGGGTGACCCACGAGTCGATATAATCAAGCCCACCAAAGTACTCAAGCATGCGGTAACATAGGGCAACGTCATCACCCGGTTCCCCCCCGAAGAGGCGACACTGCTCATCCTCCAGCTGAGCGGCCTCTAGCTGCAGTGCGCTTTCACGAGCCCCCCATGCCGTATACCCCAAATGCCAGGTTGGGGCGGTGGGGATCGAAATGGAGTCCAGTGAATCACAGGCTGCCGGGCTCTGACCAGGAATAACGGAGGTCGAAGATGGAAGAGTGATGCTGCGATTGCGAGATCGTGGGCGTGTTCGTCGTCGATTGTGTCTCTGTCCCATGCTATGCACCCACTTGATTCGAGTACCGGTAACTTTTCTTTTTTAACGTTGGTTTTTCTGACTTTTAGCCGGAGGTGCTGTACTATACGACCGGCGAGGAGGAAGTATAAACAAATCAAAAATGGAGGATAATATAGCCGAAAAGGAGGGGAGTGACCATCACCCCTAGAAAGGATGAGATGAGGTAGGAAAAAAGAAGATCAAGGAGATCTGAAAGAGAAAGGGGGCGAGGAGAGCTGTTATATAGAGATGAACCATGATGCATGAGTTCGCTGCTGTGGTGTGACTCACTATAACCCGGGTACCAATAAGATTACGGAGTTAACCAGGGAGGAAAAAACTTCTTCATCCGAGAAGGCTCCACCTTTTTTATCAGGACCCTGAGGTACTCTGGTTCTCCACCGAAAACAGTCTAGAAGCCGAGAATATTGCGATGGTGCAAAATGGTCTCATGGAGATCTCGCATGGCGCACTCTTGAGTCATCCTCATCTTAAGAGTCACAACTCGACGAGAAGAACATCACTTGACTCCCTTCACTGTGAGCCTATATAGAAACCAAAGGATTCTGAAAGAAATATCTTCAAATTTTCCTAGCGCCAAAATCAGACTATCTTTATCGTATTTTATTTTTTTAATATGCAAATTGCAGGGATCCGACTACATGTAGATCAGGAGACGTTAGTCAAGGGCATCGATGGGATGACGGCATTGTCTGTTTCGCATCCGACGGCCTGAGGCTGCGACAATAACAATACCATACACCGCCGAAACCCCTAATTCCGAGCCAGATACCTGGATGCCGTATGGTCCGGCCGGGACAATGACCGGACCCATACCAGAAATCGTCATACTCTAATTTCCCGCATAATCAGGAGAGATTCAGAATCTTCCCGTGTCTTTATTTTTTTTTTTGTCTTTGAAGCCGGATTTTATGATATCATAGGCTTGGCTAAACCATAAATCCATTAGCAAAGAATTTCTAATCCCCTTAAGTCCTGGTTCCGACATCTTCCTCCTGTCTCCCGGAATCTATGAGCTCCGTATGATTAATCCTAAGAAATCTGCAGTCATGGTTGATTAATCCCGAGAAGTACTGGACTGGACACCCTTGCAGCGTTGCAAACTCAAATGCCTCTCTACTTCTCTACTCCTATTGACGACGGACTAGTTATGTACCTGACCTCTACCTAAACCATTCTTCTTGCAATTTATGCCAGACAATCGACGCACCCGAAACTTCCCTAGCCTCATGCACCTTGTTCTTTAAAAATGGGGACCTTACTAGTGAAATAGTCTAATCAGCTGTTGACAGCTGGTTGTGCAGTGTCGGACCCAGTATCGCTCCACCTATGCAGACACAGTTCCAATAATATGTTGATAATCGCGCAATATCCTTTTATTGACCTCCTTTTATGGGTGTCCAAAAACTTATTTTCGGGGGGAGGGAATAATAGGGGTATATTGCTGCTACGACAGTATCAATTCTAGCCTAGTATCTACGATGAAACACTCTGTCATGAAAATAACCCACGTAATCGAACCCCCCTGTCCCTTTCAAACAATAATGCCTCAAATCGCAAGGTGAAAAGAGTCTGGATTGGTTATATAATCCTACTCCCAAGTTCATAAATGCTCCACACTTGAGATGAAACTGACAAGTCGCCAAGATCTGCGTAAATAAAATTAAGCCACCGCGCCACTTAATCGTCGATCGACCAACGGATGATCTCCAACATCTCCTCCCCTTTGGGTGCCGTCGTCAGGTTCTCATACCCAGAAGCGGTGACCAAGATGTCGTCCTCAATGCGCACGCCTCCAATCGGAATATATTTCACAGCCTCGTCGAAGTTGATATACTTTGCCAACGGCAATTGCCGAGCATTGGCGATTGCAAGATCAGAAAAGTAGATACCGGGCTCGATCGTGATCACCATTCCTTCGTCTAATGCAGGGGTGCTCTGGACTGCCAACGGTACAAAGCTACGAGCCTCTCGGAGAGCTGTGTTTGACTGGGCTGAAACATCATGGACTTCAAGTCCAACATGATGGCCTAGCCCATGGGGAAAGAAGACGGCCGATGCCCCCGAATGGAAGATATCGGCCGCATCTCCCTCTGTCAAGACCCCAAGATTCTGCAGACCTCGAATAGCGATCATATGGGCGGTGTCTTGCAGGGACTTCATTGTGACACCCTTCTGAATATGTGAGATACACGTTTCCTGCATCTCTTGTACCAGGTGGTAGATGTTCCTGGCGTATTCACTGGGCCAGTCGGTTGCCAGTGGGATGGTTCGTGTCACGTCGCTGGAGTAACAATTCCACTCGGCGCCTGCATCCAGACAGACCAGCTGCCTTCCATCGAGGGGCTCATTGTTCTTGACATAGTGCAGGGTGGCTGCGTTCTTGCCCGACCCGGCAATAATTTCATATGACTGATTCTTGGCGCCGTGGGCGACACACGTGGCCAGAAAAATTGCTTCGATCTCGGTCTCATTAGTCATAGTGTGGATGTTTTCAAGGACTTTGCGGTGCGCAAGCCCAGAGATCTGGTTCGCCTGGCGAATCATGCGGATCTCATATTCATCTTTGATCATGCGGGCCGCGTCCATAGCGGGAATAAGTTGCTGGTTGTCAAGGAAAACGTCCTTGCGTGGCAGGCATGGTCTCTGGGCGTCATGTAGGATGTAGATGGGGCTAGATTGGCTGTGTTTGTCTACCCATGACTCAACATCCCCTGTGAGGCAAGAAAAATAGCGTACGCGGTCAACATCGTACCGATGTCGGGCTTCATCCAGGGTTAGCGTCGGCCCCATCCATATTGCGTGCCGCAGGTCAAAGTCTGGCACGTAGAGCGTCAACAGGTCGGTGTGAATGTCGTAAGTCAAGTAACAATCCGGCTCATCCACTCCACTGAGATAATAGAAATACCGTCTTTGGCGGAACGTGCGCGGTTGGTCTGAGTCACCCCAGTTGATGGTGGGCTGACCAGCCAGATAGATCAGCCCGGGAGAGTCAAGTTTTACAGCCGCCCTGCGGGCATGTTGTTTGGCTGCACAATATTAGTACAGTCGTCGGCTTTCAGCAGAGATTGATGGTAAATGCCCGTTGTAGTAGTCTCTGACAAGGCAAGTGTGATCGGAGATAAGAGGTGGAGGGTATTATCAGGTACCTGGATATTTATCGCCATCGTTGCCCGTGATTTCTAGACGGATTTGGCATTTATCGGCGGGGTAAAACCAGTCCTCTGCGGCAGAGACACGCATATTGTCTAGATACACGGGATGTTGATGTACGAGGTCTAATTACAATAGAGTCGCACGCAAACTGACTGGAGACATGGATGGATACGATTGAATACACCAGACCCACTGCCAAGCCCTAACCCCCGACGGAATGACTCAGCATAACGGAAAAATATTTCCCCGGTGATAACAATTATTACAATTATTAGTACCTGTAATATCACTGCTTTACAGGACAGGAAAGAAACAAAAATCACTGGGTTTCTGAAATGATATGACTGGTTGCTGACCACTGCATACTCGGCACCAAACAAGCCAAAGTAGTCGAACTATCTTCTCAGTGGGTGAGCTCTTATGCAAGGAGAAACCAATATTCAGCGCCGATCAAGGACCGCCATGCCTTCTTTCTTGGTTTTAGACCGCAAGAACGAGATCCACAGTTTACAGGTACAATAGACAAGACAGAGACATATCAAGCACATATAAAAAACTTCAGATTGTAATTGACATGGTTACCGTCGACCTCCATCCACGACAGATAGGATCAAGTGCTCTGTGAGATCATCTCCCTCAACTATCATGATTGCAGTCTACTTGTCTATGGTTCTGCTGTCGGGGACTGTATCCGAAGCGTCTCTGGGGAATCGCCCTCCCCGTGAATCTCTGATATCAGTCAATCAATTGGCATGGAATTCCCTCAACCGCAGTATTTCTGGCCGCCTCTTCGATGGTAGGCCGATGATGGCTCCTTGTTTCAGTAATGTTAACGGAGTTTCGGCGAAAGCTGATCACGCACAATATATTAAAATCCAGAAGAACATGCCTAGCCTTTATTTTGGGGGATATCAAAGCATATGTGTTGCCTATCACAGCGACGTTTCGTTCATACTGACTTGGACATGAAGGCTGGGGAGGGTACTTCATGCCACAAAAAACAGTATCTGTCGTGATGGCAACGTCAATGCTAAGCCACACGCAGGCAGAGGCGTCGATGAGACCAATTCTTGACTTTGCAAAAGATGTTGGAGTCACAAGTAATCAAAGTCTAAGCTCTTTCCCCCGGTTCAAGGAGTTCATGCAGGACTTGGTCAAGCGAACGACCTCATCTGTGGACAGGGTCGTGCAGAATATCGCCATGTCGTCGTGTATCGTACCCCTGGGCAATTTTCAAGGAATGGCAAACAAAACCACGCTCACAGAGGCGTTGAATAATATCGCGCTTGCTGGAGGGGATCCCTCAGTGCCACCTATCTTCCTCGTCTGTATCACAGCCCCATCGTTGTACACGCGGCGTCTGCCAGAAACAGACCAGAAGGGCGGCCCCGGGTATTCATCAGTCACACCAGCATGGCGCGATGGGCTCTGGCATGTCATCTACGTACAGAGTTGGCCCGAAGAATTGGACCCATCTGCTGTGGAGAATATCTGGGAAGAGACCAGTGAAACCATGAATATATTAAGGCACTTGACCCCGGGTGGAGGCGCATACCAGAACGAAGCAGGTGCATTCGAGCCTGACCCAGTCGGCGCCTTTTGGGGGATGGACAACTATGCGCGTCTTTCAAGGATTAAAAAGGATCTGGACCCGGAGAACGTGTTGACAGTACATCAGGGAGTAGGCTGGAAAAAGCAGGATCCACGATACACTTGTTATCCCAAGGTGTCTGCTTAAATGTCTGCATTTATACCCTTTGACCTCAGTCGCTGTTGGATAATGTTGAGAGCTACATCTATCTCATGGATTCTTTGTTCACTCACCGCCATTTCCTTCTAATAATAGATTCTTTCGAGATGGATCTAGGAGTGCAACAGTCCGAATTATTTTGTGACATATAAACAAAGGAGATAGTGACTAAAACAACTCTTCTCTCCCAGGTTTCCTCATGCTAACTTAACCAGAGATCATGACATCCAACAACTGTCTGCCAGAATTAATAGTAAAACATATGGTATCACGAGTGTCTTTGTTCTTGGGTTCACTGAATACAACTAACTAACGATTTCATCATGTGCATTCCACCTACTGACCTAAGTTAAACAGGAGTGTCACGCCTGCACTATAATTTCCCAAGTTTGCCATCCCCCTCACCACGATTGTTGATCTTTGTATGCCCCAGTCGTTTGGAATAGATATGCCCTGCAGATGTGGTCGAATAACACCATCTTTTAGGTTACCAGGTCCAATGGGTGGTAAAATAAAAAATGCAAGCGCCTTGTACGGCGGCAGATTCACCTCGGATGGGAAATATGTCTTTGATGCAACCATACGGGGTCAACATCAACTTTCTGTCACAGCTATCACCTACGAAGTTACGTTACTAGGTGACAAGGAGCTGCGATACAAGATGAATAAGTACATCCGAACTGGACTCTAGGGACCATGGGAGCTGCGTGTTTCAACAAATTATGTGGGCGACTGGTCACTACTATAGTACGGGCTATCAGAAGTTCGTGGATTGGCTCATTTTTCTCGCCAATGATATAAAATGCTCAGTGACTATTACCTAGGTAGAGAACAGACGCTTTTCTTTCGGGCAACGGGAGGCAAAGTGATTTCTTCCGATATGGTGGACGGAATGCCAGTGCATCGTCACGTTGGATTCAGTGGGAGCGACTGGGGAAGATGATTGAAATGCTCGAGAATTGGATATAATAGCAGTAAGTCATCAGTTGAGTTTATTTGAGTTAATTTGCACTTTCGAAGTTAGCTAGCTATATTTGGCCCCAATACAGTTACTTGGGAGGGGGAGATTCATGTTGTTATGGTAGGTAGGTCAAGGTATGAAGATAGATTCCAAATTTGACCTACCGAATTATCCGGGAGAATAATAATGAATACAAGATGCCTGAACCTTAAAAACAAGTCACTTCCTCGTTGTCTGTAATAATAATGAAAATTCATGGTCATCAACTGGAGATAATCACTCATTTACATCATTGGGATGATCGCATGATAAGGCTAAATTAACTAGTGTAGTTACTAGGAGGGAACTAAGTTGTGTACTTGATTTGATGCCTAGAGACAAACTAGCCGACCGAGTCTAGGCAAAAAGCGGTGACTTCAACGTTCCTCCCAAGACATTCAGGCCGATTCGTTTTACAACAGAGGCAAGACAACTCGTTAATGAAGGTTTATCCCTAACGAGCAAGTTTTTCTGTGGTGGGGATTTTTAATTTCTTTTATTTTATCTTTCATTTATTTATATTTGTTTATTTGTTTACTTGATTTTGATTTTGATTTTAATTATTATCTGTCTGTATATCTATCGATCTATCTACAGTATCTATCTATCTAAATCTGTTACAGCTAGGTAGGGTCTGGCCGCCCGCCCGAACGCATCGACCGGAAGCGTCGCTGCGCCTCCCCACATGCGCCCGTCTGTCTTCCACTTCTTCGCTCATCAACCTCTCTCTTTTTCTTCTACTACTTCTTCTTCTTGTTATCATCACCCTCCTCTTTTCCACCTCATTCATTCCGTTTACCTCTTATTTTGCGCCCGACATTAACTACTGACGTTCACTCGATCGGAACGTTCGGTCGATGAACGATGCGGGCATATGAGGTTTATGGGCCTCCCCTTGGGCGCCCTCCCCTTGGGGTTGCTCCTCCCTCGCAGTTCACGACGTCTGTGAGAACCACTACCACCGCCCCGCCGGCCAGTTCATCTACCCTACCCTCTACCGATCCGTATCTCGTCGCATCGAACATCGAACATGTCCTGCAGGCAATGTCCTCCCGAAATCAAGGTGACGGTCTGGCGGGCGCCAGTGGCAACTCGTCGGGTTCTACCGGCAAGGGTATCTTGATCGGCGTACTCTCTGCCTTTGGTTCTGCAGCAGTTGCCGTCGTGATTTTAGCAGTGTTTTTCTTTTTCAAATATACGCGGCGTGGCAGAATTATTCTCGATCGCATTGGGCGGCCTGGTGAATTTGATGATGAACAGGCGTTTTTGCGCGAGGAGGCTGAGGCCCTGGAGGCCATGGACGACCTGTCGCGATCGGAGTATTCACGAGCGAAGGGTGAGCAGAAGGCCCCAGGGTGATTTTGATATAGGTCGTCGCATGCTAACATTACTGGCCGATTAGCGTTTATCGAAGCCAACCCGCCCGAGTCTATGCAAACTGACATTTCGCTATCTCAATTTCTTGCGATCCAAGAGAAGGGAGTCTCGGCCTGGGAGTTTCAGCCCGAGTTGGAAATCGCCAATTGTTTCGTCGAAGCCCGAACTGAAATCGAGTTCTTCGATTCCGAATGTAGTGTTCAGACCAATTTACCCGTCCCAAAGCAGAATGATGTCTACTACTGGGAGGCAAAAGTCTATGATAAACCCGAATCCACTCTTATCAGTATTGGAATGACCACAAAGCCATACCCTTTGTTCCGACTCCCAGGTATGTCGATGATTTTTGGGCTGTTATCATGAGAGAATCTGCTGACACCCGCCGTCTTTGCTAGGTTACCACAAAACATCAGTAGCTTACCAGTCCACCGGTCATCGGAGATACAACCAACCTTTCACAGCAACACCGCATGGACCTCCGCTATCCCAGGGTGATGTTCTTGGGGTAGGCTACCGCCCCCGTTCGGGAACGATTTTTTTCACGCGAAATGGAAAGAAACTGGAAGATGTGGCACATGGACAAAAATCCCAAAACTTCTTCCCAACGGTTGGTGCCAATGGACCTTGCTCCGTTCACGTCAACTTTGGCCAGATGGGGTTCGTCTTTATTGAGGCCAACGTGAAGAAATGGGGTTTAGCCCCGATGACAGGAAGTCTGGCACCCCCTCCACCGTACGGAAGCGAACAGGGTAGTATCCTACTTGAATCGGGTCGAGAGAGTGCCGCTCAAATCTCCAACCGGGTGTACCAAGACGCGAGCAACGCACGGACAGATTCAACTGTTCGGATTGCTCCTGCGCCTAGCCCCGGACCGATACGGTCGCCAACCGACATTTCTCTCGCCCAACTCGCCCATGTCCCTTCTAATGAAGACATCGGAGAAGGTTCCAGTCGGATTCAAATGGGAGACGGGGAGCAATCTCCGTTATTGAACACACACGATATCGAGCAAGGCCCACCCCCTGAATATTCGAGTCCAGAAGGTAGCCGAAGAGGCAGCGATGCAGGAAGTTATCCACCGCACCCACCAATACCTAGTTATGATGCTGCGGTTGGAAACCACGACAATTCTTCTCTGGATGTGAATGTGAACTGATTGCTCCAACTTTTTACCCCCTCTTCTTTGTCAACTATTTTTCAACGATCCATGATTGTGTATATGGTATTCTTACCATTGAATACGCTGGCGTCCTTTGTTACTCTGGGGTTTAGCGGCAGGATGGCGTTTTTTCTTTTCTTTCTCTTTTATTTCCCCTCGGTGGGACAGTGTGATAAGGACTGTTTTGCTTCTCTCACGCTCTCACTTTCTCTCTCTTTGTTATCGGGGTTATGATGTGCGAAAAGGGGCGGTGATATTGTCCTACGTATATAGGGACTGGGGGTTGTTTTATCTGCTCTCAGCATCTCATGTTTTTTCTTCCTTTTTCCCTTTTTATAAGCAAAGTGTTTGAGGCGTCTGGGATATTTACGCGGTTACCCCGAGGGGCTGAATCCTGACCATTTTGTCCAATGATATCCTACCTACCTACTTATTTCACTGTGCATTTCAATAGTGAAAATATTATGACCAGTATTGTCCTCCTTCTTCCCCCCTGCATTAGTAGAATGAGGTACCCTGCGAGACATGCAGCATTCCAGCTCGGAGAGGAAATAATTTAAGAACCCACGGGGAAAGTGGATCCTTGTTAAGATCGATCGAAAGAGAGAGAATCTTAAGCTTATCGATTAGGGACTTTCCCGCATCCGGTGACCATCACGTCATTCACTCTCCTCTCTCTTCCGCTCTCTCGCCTGTGACTGACCAATTGACTTACTGACGGTCTTCTGCATCGTGTCCCTTTCTTGTGTACTCTTTGTACTCCCGTGTCCGTCTGTTGGCTTGGAACTGTGTCCCTGTCCAACGCCTCTCTCACTAGTCAATCCCCCCCGGACGAACTAACGCCCATCCTGCCCTGCCGCTGTCTCCGCCACAGAGCCCGCCCGTGTCCCCACGAATAGCGAGCGGATACGCAGAGCTTGAGAACAAACAAGAAAAGAAAGGAAAAGAAAAAGAAAAGAGAGAGAGAGAGAGAGAGAGAAAGAAAACATCTATTCCACTGTGGCCCCATCTATGTACAACGTCCCATCATAAACTTTGATTCGTGTAACAGAAGCCCTACCATAAGTTCTGGGGGGTTTGAATCTCATTTCCTGGCTGATGCTGGTTCATCTAGCATGCTCTGGTGCCAATCCATCCTGCGCTTTGACCTCCTCGTTCAAGACTGTTGCATTCTAGAAGTTTGTCCCTTAACAACTCACCGATGTTTCTCGAGCGATCAGTGATACCGACCTAAGGGCCTTGTCAATCTCGGCCCAGATTGTTACAACGATCCACTATTGTCTAGGTACAGATCCTAGCGAGATAGGGACACCGTGGGGGTACCACCATTGAGGTTGGACTACACTTCGTTCCCGTTCCCCTCTGTGCCCGGCCGTTCCTTCTCTGGGGCTCACGAGACACTTGTCTCCAACGCGCTTCTGCTTACCACAGTTTGTGGTCAACTAGCGTATCACGCGAGTTGTTGTCTTTTGCGCTTTTCCAACAATGATATTGTGTCTAGCAAAGTAGGAGATACCGCCATCGTTTATTTGAATCAGAGATAAGAAGTGTGGACATCCAGATTGTCACCTCGCCTGTCAATCTATTTTACTGTCCCCGTCAGATCAGCAAATAAGCGCCTGTTTTGAAACCGCGCCAAACGTTGACCTGTTTATCCCGAGACAAAGACTCGTTTCACTGGTGTTATTCCGATACATAACCAATAAAACCCATCGCCCACGATCACTGTCGCTGGCGACCGAAAGAAAATGGCGCTTAAAAGGAGGCTTAGGGGTAGGGCAGAATCCAGGAGCGCTCTCTCGACTGCAACTCGTACCGACGAGGATTTCACAAACGAATCGTCACCTGAAGCTGAGCTGTCATCTAGGTCTAGAGGAGATCTACAAGTAATTGTCTTGGTAAGTAATACCGGCTGTTTTCTTCTTCTTCTGCTTCTTCTTCTTTTTTTTTTTGCAAAAAGATCCCCTGGTCTCCCATTATCCATCGGCCTCATCGCTTTTATCGGCGAAGGAGATTCAATGCGTGATGTTTTACAGGCAGCGGATATCTATGTTCGGAAAATGGCTACT
This sequence comes from Aspergillus nanangensis, assembly GCA_015844325.1. Taxonomy (NCBI): domain Eukaryota; kingdom Fungi; phylum Ascomycota; class Eurotiomycetes; order Eurotiales; family Aspergillaceae; genus Aspergillus; species Aspergillus nanangensis. Next base: position 23,886 of record VCAU01000115.1, on the reverse strand, counting down.
AACATGTTCCAAAGGGTCCATCAGGAGGCCCTATTGAAGATAGGCTCACTGCTTTCATGGTCCGATCCACATCGACTGAATGGCGACCAAAGTCACTCCTCATGGTTGATGCAGGTACCCTTCTTGCCGGGATCATGCATGTGTTGGAGACCCATGGTGCTGGCCAAGAAGGGCCTTTTGCTGGCTTGCCTCTACCCTCGGAGAGCCCATCACACGAGGAAGTAGCATCTCATATTTTTCGAGATCTCATTGGTTCCGTTTATATTACCCATCCTCATCTAGACCATGTGGCGGGACTTGTTGTAAACTCACAATTCCTAAACCCGTCGAATGGACCGAAAAGTGTGGCTGGTTTGCCTGGTGTCATTTCTGCTCTACAGACCCACGTGTTCAATGAGGTTATGTGGCCAAATCTCACAGATGAAGAGGACGGAGCAGGTTTTATCACCTTCCAGCGTTTAGCTGAAGGAGGAAATATGAGGATTGGATATGCAGACACGCGAGGTTATGCTCCGGCGTGCGAGGGCTTGTTGGCCCGATGTTTCCAAGTCAGCCATGGTCGATGCAAAAGGGTTTACCACCCTGAGACTGATACTCATCGCCGAGCCAGCAGTGTCATGCTTGACCCACATGTATCACGCAGTTTGGATGTCGCTGGGTAAGCACATTGAGAGCTCAGACCAATTACCTTGATTCTCTCATCCTAATCAATATTCCATAGGCCTACTGGTAGTCCGTGGGGCACAGTTGAGAGCTCTGCATTTTTCATACGCGATCAAGCGACAGGAACAGAAATTATTATCTTTGGTGACGTTGAACCTGATTCGATATCAGGCCAATGGTACAATGACCGTGTCTGGAAGTCTGCAGCACCGAAATTTGTATCAGGTCAATTGCGCGCTATATTTATTGAATGCTCATACACGAATGCTGTGGAAGATGATTATTTGTTTGGACACCTTTGCCCACGATATTTGATGGCAGAAATGAAAACCCTGGCCGCTCGTGTCATTCGCGAGACGCCCGAAGGGAAAAAAGCAGCATCGAAGCGCAAACTCTCCTCCCAAGACTCAGATGAATCATTTGATGAAAAATATAAACGGAGGCAAGTTGAGTGGTGGAAGAAAGTAGAACAACATGATGACCCCCCCCAACCCCGACGGCCTTCTCAGCAACAAGGTCCTGTTTCTCATCAATTTCAAGCGAGTTTTGGCCCCTCCGGGGCTTCTCTGCCGGGATCGCCTGGTGTTCACCTAGCCCCTCCAGTGTCTAGGTCCGACAGTAGGAACCCGGAGTCGAGAGCTGAAGATGCACTTGCTCCGTATGAGATCGCAAGCATCCTCGGGCAACAGAAAAGGCCGTTGGCTGGTTTACATGTTTACCTCATCCACATCAAAGATGATATGGACGGTAGACCCCTCGGTGACCGTACCCTGGCGGAAGTTCAAGAAATGGCCAATGAAGCAGATCTTGGCTGCGAATTTCATGTTGCCAAGCGTGGTGACAGTATCTGGATTTGATACTGGGTGGTCCAGAACAAACCCATTATAATTGCGGAGACATTATGAAACGAACGTTGTCTGTTCAAGGTTTTCAACACCCCACCGCACCGAGGATTATTCTCAGCGAGCGTTTTTCCTTCATGTCATTATTATTGTATACCCGGGAGGTCATTTTGTATTTTTGCTTACTGTATTTCCTTTCCTTTAGACTTGCATGACTAACGTGCCTTATGTGTTCTTTCCCATTGTGGGTTGTGAATAGAAATGAACAGAGCAGTTCTCACATTGTTATACTTCACCCAAACATATTATCATGGGATAAAAAAGTGTATTACTGTAAGTATGGATGATATACGATTGACATGAGACCGATTATGTTCAAGAAAATACCGGCCTACCGTGTCGCCAGCGCAACTATATCTTCCCATTGCGAACCTTCGCCACGAGGAACTGTCAGCCCAGAGATCTGGTCCTCTGAAGTGTCTGTACTCGCAGGCCTGTTCTCGGGTAGATCCAAAATTCCCTCTCCATCCCTAGCAAAGGCGATCAGATCCTCCTCAGTTCCCCATTCACCCATAGCCATCACACCAATAGGCACGCGGGCGTCACCGTGCCGGGTATACCCAGCCGGACAATTGATTGAAGGGCAGCCTGTGAAGTTAGCCAGCCACACATACTCCATATTACGCACGGAGGTCTTTCCATCCGACAACCCGCGCGACAGATCCGCCTCGCCGCCATCAATCTTCCACCCTGGAAGAGGCGTCGTCGGCGACATAATCAATAGACCCGGGTGGGTCTTGAACAGATAACCCAGATGCGCCATCAGAAGGTTGCGCAGCCGCTGCGCCGCCAACACATCCTGTCCGGAGATCTGCCACATCCCCATCGACACCAGCACCTTGTTGGGAGCGGTGAGGCTGCGGATTTGCCGCGGCGTTAACCCCGACGCGATCTCCGCCATGATTGTGAGGACGTGCGCCCGCTGCCCCTCCGGCAGATACGGAATCGATATGTCGACTACCTGATACCCCTGTTTGCGGTAGAAGGCCAGCGCGGTATCGAACACTGCGCGGACTTCCGGCTCCGCGCGATCAATCCACTCCGGTACGATACCGATGAGCTTGTTCTGTTTGTTTTTACTCCCCGCCAGCGTGCTGAGCGGGTCAGGGAACGTCCCTGACATTGGGTCTTCGGCTACTGGAGCCGGCGCTGCCATGACCCGGTAGGCGAGCGCCAGGTCATCGATGCTGGTCGCCATCGGCCCGTTTACTCCGACCGTTGTCGCAAGGGATACCGTCGGACTACCGCTGACGCGGCTGTGCGAGGGCTTCAATCCCCATAGTCCACAGAACGAGGATGGGATTCGAATCGACCCTCCACCGTCGGCCCCCAGCGCTATCGGTACCAAACCGGAGCTGACGGCGTAGGCTGATCCGCCGGAAGAGCCGCCACAGTAGTAGTCTTTGTTGTGGGGGTTGCGGGGGGTTCCGTAGTTCGGGTTGTTGTTGTTGGTATCTGTTAGGGAGGAACCATGTTGTGTTAGTTAGGTACTTTGGTAAGTAGTTAGGGTGGCGTGTTTCTTCCCCCTTCTCTCCTCTCTCTCTCTTTTACACCTGTTGGAAAGGGTAGGCTTGGTATCTGTGGTAGAAACTTACCCAAACCGAGTTCATGCATGGTCGTCTTACCAACGACAATAGCTCCAGCCTCCTCCCACTTTTTGACGCACCAAGAGGTGCCCTTAATCCCGTTTGTGAAGTCCAGCTTACTACCGACGGTGCGTTTGTAGCCCTCCATGTGCAACTCATCTTTTACAGCCACCGGGATTCCGTCCAGGGGACCGAGAGATTTCCCCTCCTTGTATCGTTGGGTTGACGCCTCAGCGGCCGCGCGGACCTTGGCGGCATTCGATTCCAAAAATGCGACCGAGTGCTTTCCGGGCGGACTTGTATCGCGACGGATGAGCGGCAACAGCGTCTCCACGACGGCAAGGGGCGTCAGTTCACCCGATTTATAAAGCGCGTGGTAATCGGCGGAGGTGTAGTAGCCCTTTGGACCGGTGCGTCGGTGCGTGGGGACAGGGAGCGGTGCGACGGACGCATTATGGGCGATGGGAATAACGGTGGGATCGTAGCGGGCGCTGTATTCGTGGAGATGGGGAATGTCGCGGATCACGTTGAAGCCTGCGTTACGCCAGAAGTAGTTCTGGATGACGCCGACGGAGTGAATCCTGTTACACGGCGGGGTTGTTAACACAAAAAAAAAAGCCCTATGGATTAAATTTTCCTACTCGTGCGGGTTGCGTACAGCGTTGCTCCGATCGCCAAGGGAGTACCTCGAAAGACGGGGATCGTCTGGTCCTCGTTCTTGTAGGGCACTGGAGGTCCCTGGCGGACTTCGGGGTAGTGGAAGAACTGCGGCTCTTCAGTGGTGCTGCTCATTGTCGGAGGGTAGCCCGTTTCCGGGACTTGGAGATTATAGTGATATTTATAATAATTAATAAGGATGATGATAGGAGCAAGGTAGCAGTAATAAGAATGAGGGTCGGAATAAGAAGTGGATGAGGAGGTTTCCACGTTGATGTGATTATTACATCGAGCGGAACAAGCCTCGGCTCGTCTTCATGTGCTGATCGCTTGCTTATGGGTCCTGTCAACTCCACAACTCTCACCTTCATCCAGATTCTGGTGACTACAAGTCTGTATGTGACATTATTTTTACGCACAGAAGAGGGAATTTCCACGGGTCTGACAAGACCAGCATGAGGTTGGCCGGGTCCAGACCCGGTGCAAAGCCTGTCAGCACTGCAACGCAACCAATAAGCATATTGGTGGCTTGAACAGTGTTGACGTTCACCATCCAAGATGGACGACTCCAGCTAGTATGTAGGCTTGCGACTAAGAAAATCGCCAGCCCGTTCTTGTTGAATGCTGACAACAAAGCGTTATAAAGCCCCAGCCCCAGCACCAAGAGGGATGAGTCTCTGCCTGGGAGATCTTTTCTGACCTCTCAGAATCGAATGAGCAGCAGACAATGTCTTCGAAGAAAACACAGATGACTCCATTCCAAAGTCCATAACGGCCCCCAGTTCTCCACTTTAGTGAATCGACAGGACAAAGACACGAAAACCAACGGCCAAGATCGTAATACGGGTGTTGATCATCATGGCGGCGCAATTGGTAGTGGGAAGGGAAGGACGACGCAGGGCTTCATCTGAATCCTTTTCGTATTTTGCGGAGTTTCGTCTTTTATCGCGACCGAGGAACCGTCGTGTTCAGGAGAAATGGGGAGAGCATTCAAGATCTAAGGGTCAGATGGACGACGCGTTCAAAAACCGACAACTAGCGCCGGGGCACTGCATAGCATGGTATGCATAACAAGAATCAAGACAGCAGTGTCGACAACAGAAAGACAAATTGCCTATGAATTATTATGTGATTGACGAAGATGGCGCCGAATTGAGCCATGAATGGATATCCATTACGTACTGGAGCAACTGCAACTAATGTGACGTTGTTGATCTCTTCGGCACGGAGGTTACTTTCGAGCTTTATAGCTGGGGTCCGTGTTGGCCTGCGCCGCTATTTAGCGCCAATTACTAGGGCGGTGCTTGAAAAGGAAAGTCGAATCCGATCTTACCTAGAGCCTGGCCATGCAGTATGCGAGTCAAGAGTTCGGGATATGAAGCAGCAGCAGACAACTGCAAATACCGATAAGGTGATAAAGCTGCCTGTCCACGTGACCAAATCCCGGTAATACCATTACGACGACCTCCCCCATTATTACCTGCCTCTCATTAAGGTATTATTATTGAACACACCTTACAACTGCAACCATCAACTCCAGTCAAGTCACCATCGATCGCACTTCACCTGAAAGCCAATTGTCGAGCATCTTCGGCCCGATTTCTTGTTTATGATAAGCTAGGGTGTATCCCTACTTCATGCAGAATGACGTCCATTCCGTGGCTGGTATCAACGATTTCTTTGCTGATCTTAAAAGCGGCCTATCGTTCCCTCAATTGCCAATCTTCTTAAGCCTGCAGAGCACTCGAATTGGAAATCCGGGAAGAGGGGTCAAAAGGGACGATATTCATATCCGCGTCTCCTGGAACCGTTGTCGCAACAGATCAATCGTCATGAATTTCAAGACAATGCTCTCCCCCAACGATTCTTTCTACCTCCCCCCGATACGTCTCTGCACCCATTGATGCGGAGTCAACTTCCCCTATTTAAGTAACACTATTTAAGTCAAACTCTACGAATCTTGGGTTACCATGCCATAGGTGGGTTAATATAACTCTGGGTGGATTCGCAAGCTTAGGATGCATGGAGCTACCTCTTAGCTTCGCATCATACGGTACCTTTCTCTTGTGCTTGCTGGACAATTGACCCTACTCCATACCATAACATCGCTCGGCAATGGCATGGCGTGGATATGGCCGATGCGGAGTCAACATCCGATGAGTAACACCACTGCTACCACCACCATCAACCAATGGCATATGATCCTGACTGTTAGAAGCAGGATCCTGAAACGAGCCTGACTCACTTGGTTCCTCCATCAGACAATCTGCCATAGCGGTGCGGTTTGAGACAGTTTATTGTGGATGATTCTAGAAGCATACTCACCTGCGGCACCTTCTCCATGTCCATGCCATCTCTGCATGTTCGAGTACCAACCATATTATGTTATGCAGTGACCAGATTTTAGCGGCCCACAACACACGACTTTGGTACCTCTCCATACATGTACCTACCTACAATTTAGGTTTGTAGGTCAACTTGACTTGCATTTTCCGCGAAACATCGAGTCTTGGTACATATTCGTTGGCACAATGACTACACCCATGAAGTCTCGGTTGATATAAACCGTGATTGATTGTTGAGACAAGATCTAGAAAAACTGGAGACATTCTGCCTTCCGGCTTTTCTCGGCAATTAGGGGAGGTTAAAACAAAAAGAGGGTCCAGGAACCAAACTACAGAAAGAAAGGTAAAAGGAAAAGAAAATTCGAACCCCCCCCAAAAAAAAGACGGGCCCCATTCGATCTCTTACCAAATATTGAACCTTCCACATACTTGCCATGGTCAGAGCGAAGTGCGTCACGCATCAGCCAGCCTTCTTCCACACCGCACACGTATGGTTCGTATTTGAATTTTTATTTCTTCCTTTCGTTTTTAAAAAATAATAAAAATAATATATTTTTGTTTTGTTTTTTTCTATTTTTTTCTTCTTTTTTTAGAAACAAAAAAAAAATGAGTTCTTTTCTTTTGTGAACTCCACCTCCTCTCTAGAGCGAGAGACTAAGATCGGCCGGTGTTTGATTTTAGTTCTAACAGAACTGCATAGTACACTATTCGATCATCTGAACATCCTATGGGCTCCTCCAGTTCTCTACCGTCCGATTGCACAAATCGTAGTTTGTCTCGGAGCCAGTCGAAAGTGGAGCCGATCTCCTCTAACCTCGTGGCGAGAGCCGGCTGGGGGGTTCCAAACTTTCAAATGCTGACCATGTTCTCAGATCCGAGATCATATCCGTGGACGTAAGTATTCCTTTTGGGGGCAAGGGGCCATTTATTGGCGCTAGTAAAATAGATGATGTACGATTCGCTAGATCTCAAACAACTGGTTTATCTGGTCATCGCCAAGAGCGGCAGATCCTGGGAATCATGATTCCAAATACAGAGGGCCGAAGATCGCTAACGAAGCATCCCACACTGTTCGAAGTCAGGGGGTGTTGCGGGATTGCCAGCCAGGAATTACGCACTCAAAGAACGCCATGGGCTTGGTGTTTTACCCCCTTGTTCTTTCCTTGCATCATACTCAATTTGCTGGACAAAATCCCCTGTTTCCGATCTCGATCTCGTTCGAAGTGCCGACATGGTCGAAGCATTCCATAGTCTTTTAGGTTTTGGCGAGTCTAATCAGGCTCACCATGTGGTCCGGAGGTACGAGGATCCACTGAATGTTGTCCCGAACCTCCTATGGAGGACACTACTCGTTAAAATTTGCAGAAGAGCTTCTGACCCTCTGGTGTCCACTCATGACAAGACTGCTTCATTCATAACTCCTCTGGAACCGAGCTGGCATATGACTGGACAAGGGCGCGCCAACATTTTTGCACCCGCTCCATGCTGGTGAACAAATCCGCCTAGGCTGCCGAGTCCTCTCCGATTGCGAACTAGAGAATATTTGTAGGTCGGCAGGGTCGGAAAAGATACATAGCGCAGACCCATAGTAATAATTTGTTGGAGAAAGGCGCTACGCCTCGATTAGCCCCCCTTCTCACAGGGGTTTTCTCGTGCTGACTGCATGCCCATTGGTGTGCTAGACGATAGAGACACCGTTGGCAAGCAGGGTATATTGTTGGGAGTTAATCTGTCCGGCACTCGGTTATGACCCTCAATGTCGATCTGAAGTGAGAGTCATCAACTATTTTAAAGCCGTGTGCGCCTAAAAACACAAGGCAATCCTGGCCTATACGGGGCTTTGCAACTCGTCCACTAGACAGTTTGAGCCTCTTCTGACCTCCCTTAGGCGCTAAAGAAAAGTTATAGCCGATCTCTCCACCCACCTTGTTCATATCAGCTTTCATATTTTCCTTTCGTCGGCACGCATAGAAGGCTTAGCGCGACCCACGCACTTGGAACAACTATAGTCGCATGTTAAGAGTCTTCTCGAATTCTTTTGAGACCCACGCGATCCTGGGATGTATCCCGCACAAGGCGCTGATATCCATACTTATTACCCCAAGAACGACGGCTCATTTTTCTGTTGAGAACGTCGAATTAGTGACAGGATTAATCGCATGATGAGCACCACTCCAGAATCCTCCCAACCCAAGAAGCGCGAGTCTCGTGCCGGGACACGAAAGGTGACATCCCTGTCTGCCGAACAGCTCGAACGGAAACGTGCGAACGATCGAGAGGCACAGAGGACAATACGTCAACGGACAAAGGAACATATCGAGCGGTTGGAGCACCAAGTCGCAGAGCTTAAGTCCAAAGGAGAACAATACGATGATGTCGTTCGTCGGAATGGCGCTTTGGAGAATGAAATAAGAGTTTTGAGGCAGCAATTAGCAATGGCACAGGGTCGCCAATACGGGAATATGGGTGAGTGATACGGTGGCCTCAAGATCTTCCTTATGCAGTCTCACTTGCTAACTTATTCCCTCCCCCCCGCTCTTCTTGCGACTGAAGCACCTGAGATACCCTATAATAACACGCCTTCAGGGCCTTTAATTCCCGGCCCTCATTTTCCCGAGCCACTAGGGATGACCCCCTCCTCCAGAGCACCGTCCACTCTCTCGACTTCCAGCCAAGTGTCCGTCACTCCAGATTGGCCTCCCTATGGCTCAACACGGTCGTCTTCTATCTGTGAATCGACAGATACCGACTACGCAAACCGAGTTGAACCCTATGTCGTCGAGGGTCAACTTCGTCCACCCAACCCAATGCCTGTTGCTCCTCCGCCACATATCGGATTCAGTGCCGGTGGGGGTGGCCCCCCAGCTGACCCATCTTACCAGCACTATTCACAATTATATACCCCAGCTGGCCCGAACCAAGGACACGCGGAGGGAATCCCACACCCCCAGCAACAACCCATGTCGTTCATGCAAGTTCCACGGTCAATGTCAGTACCAAACGTTCCACCTGAGAGGGAGGCACGCGCATACCCTATATTGCAAAGCCAACCGCATTATCAAAACCCTGCGGGACAACAACAACAACCGAGAAACGAGTACACTTATGACTGGTCCCATCGCCCGTGATCACCATTTGAAAACATAAACCCCGACGAAGGAATTGTCCATGAGCCGCTTGAGTGGCCAGCCACTCTCCGTGTTTAAGCCATGGCTAGTAGCTTGAAGGCTTTGGCTTTGCAAATTTAGTCCAATTGTTGTGCGACTATGACTCAGCGTAGGCACTATTGTCTCTGTCGTTGTTAGAATCTATAAACTAACATCTCTACTTTGCGCAGCTTCCAGATCTTAACCCTCCTCGTGACAACTTTCCTACCTCATCCACTACGACCACTACCTCCCAAGTGATGAACCTCCGACGCGTCGTGGGCCGGTTGGTAATGTGATCTCGCTTGTTGACTGGTAGTAATACGACGGATTTCCCACATGACCAATCAGATATCCCGCTCCGCGATGAGAACTGGGAAATGAGTAATCATGTCGAGATCAGTTTCCCTCAGGAATGCTTGAGACCCGTCGGCCAAGAACACAACTCAGAGCCGTCGTGGTTTTCACACCATTGATCTCGAATGCCGATTTGTCACTACACTTAAAGCAAGCATGGGGGACGGAAATTGGCTGAATAATGAGGGAGAAAAGAAAGAGGCGCGTGGGCACGGAGACGGAGAGCAAATCCACGATGAATGAGTGAATGAATATCGCATCGTGACGAGAAGAAACTTGTAGGCCTTCTTGGTTGACAGGCCCTCGATCTGTTGCAGCCTTCTGTTGCAAATCCAACCTTTCATACCGTTGAGATTGCCTAGTATGGTCTGCAGACATATTTGACGTAACCGCTGTATGTGCCCTACTAGCTAAGTATTTGGTTGCCGGGCTAATAAGCTGGTCGGGTGGCACTACTCCTTAACCAGCCAAGTCGCTTCTCTTGGAGACAAACTAGTCAGGATTACTTGTATAATAGTTTTATAGGGCCAGAGACTGTATTCATATATCAACAACCGAGGCTAACTTGGAACGACATGTTTATTTTCTCAGTTCTATATTCAATTCGGGGTTATCATACATATGATCGTTATGATTCCACTCTTTAAAGGCAAAGAGAAGAGTAAATCGGGTTAATTTCCCGAATATATACGCTTCTGGGGACACCTTTAGTTGGTGTACTGCTTCTGAAGGAGCTTAGAAATGGTCTGGAGCTGGATGTTGCTCGTTCCCTCGTAAATGGCTCCGATCTTGCTATCGCGGAACATCTTCTCGGCGATGCCCTCGCGTACGAAACCCATGCCACCCATCCACTCGACCGCAGAGCCCGACACACGGCCTGCAACCTGAGATGCATAGAGCTTAGCCATGGCAGCATCCTGGACAAAGTCCTGACCGGCTTCCTTCTTGCGAGCGGCATTGTAGACGAGGGCGCGCGCAGCGGCAATCTCAGTGTAAGCTTGAGCAATCTGGTGCTGCATGCCTTGGAACTCTCCAATCAACTGGCCGAACTGTCGGCGATCGTTCCAGACGTATCTGGCCCGATGGTTAGCAATTCCTCATCTCTAATATTATAACACCCAGAGAAGGATGTAGTACTTACCTAGCGGCGTTCTCCCACGCGCCCAGCGCGAGACCCGTCATCTGCGCAGCAATACCAATACGGCCCTCGTTCAAGAGGTTGATGGCATACTTGTAGCCCTGACCCTCCTCACCCAGGAGGTTGGCCTTGGGAATCACGACGTCATCGAAATTCAGCACGCAGGTGCTGCTAGCTCGGATACCCAGCTTCTTCTCCTTCTTGGCAATGGAGAAGCCGGGTGTATCCTTCTCAACGATGAAGGCGGTGATCCCCTTGTAGCCGGCGCTGGGGTTGATGTTGGCGAAAACAATGAACACTCCTGCCTCCATGGAGTTGGTGATCCACATCTTGGAGCCGTTAATCTTGTAGCCGTCGGCGGTCTTCTCGGCTTTGGTCTGCAGCGCGAAAGCGTCGGAGCCGGATGCCGGCTCAGACAGACAGAACGATCCCACGGTGCCGGTCGCCAATTTCGGCAGCCACGTCTTCTGCACTTGGGTGGACCCGTATCTCAGGAACGCCGTGTTGACCAGCGTGTTGTGCACGTCAACAAGCACACTCACACTGGGGTCCACACGAGCCAGCTCCTCAATAGCCACAATAGCGGAAGTGAAGTTCATGCCGGCACCACCGAACTCCTCGGGGACCTCAATGCCCATCAGGCCCTGCTCGAACAGCTGCTCCACAATCGTGGCATCCATGGTCTCGGCCTCATCCATATCACGGACCTTGGGACCGATCTGCTCGGTGGCAAACTTGGAGACCGTCTCGGCCATCAACGACTCGGTCTCGGAGAGAAGGGTGATCGGGGTAGGGGTCAGGCTGGACAGGTCGACGTCCCGCCGGCGGGACGTGGTGGAAAATGCATGGGTGCTGTTTTGAGGTATCTTGTTTAGTGACTATGTCTTCTTTTTTGATTGAGAGTAATCAGGGAATCTTTTCTGAAGGGATCATTCCTACCTGGGGGTTACACGGTGAGGAAGTGACCGTCTTGCGGCTAAGCGGAAGGAGGTTGCATTGGCAGTGCGGGACAAAGGCCGCAGCGCGCGGATGATAGACGCCATCGCAGGGATACAATGAGGAGAAGAGAAATATTTCAAGGTAAATTTAGAAAAGTCGTGAACGGCACGGCAACAGGACGGTTCTAGAGGGGCAGGGGAAAAAAGAAAGAAAGCGAGAATGTGAAGGTTGCAGCAGCAGAAGAAGCAGGTGAAATCACGAGCTAAAGAAATGCCTCGGTTAACCACGGCTATCGACGATCCACTTCCATACAATCCAGAATGTTGGGGTAAGCTTATCCTCTCCAGTCTATTTCCTATGACTATGACTTAGATATTATCTAGAGCTCAACTACTTTCTTCATATCAAAGCCTTCCGCCTGTGCGAAATAATATCCTCGTTGATTAGCCATAACCCGCTTCCCCGTCGCCTCGTCGAGATAGTCGCAATTGTAATGGGTATGCCCGAATGCCCACAATCGCACCTGACAACTTTCCCAGCACGCCTCCCCAACTAAATCGGTCGCAAACCCAGACGTAATGGGACTATTGATGTGTCGCGGGTCAGTCGCCTGGAGAGCGACCGTGGGACTGTAATGGCTGAAAATGATGATCCTGCGATTGGGCTCTGACTGGGCTAGTTCAGTGACTTGCTCGTTCAGCCACGTTAAGTCGGCGGCATGAGCTTCTCGGTGAGCTTCGACAGTCCAGTCTTGGATATAGTAAAAGTCATTGAGCCCGAAACTCACTCTTTCCTCCTGGTCCTTAGTTACGTTGGAGAAGAGAGTACAGCCGAGCAAAGTCACTTCCGGATCCAAGTCGTATCGCGTCTGATCTAGAAAAACCAATTCGCCCAGGCTTAGCGACTCATCATGTGCTCTTCTTACGTTTATGTCGCGAACAAAGTCCTCAATTTCTCCTTTCACTTTGGGCCAGCTGGAATGGTACGGTTCATGATTCCCAAGAAGGAAGAATACAATTTTGAATTTGGAGAGCTGAGCTGTGATGAATGAGAAAAACCCTGCGTCTTTGACGTTGCCGATATCACCCAGAAGCGCCAGGTACGGCGCCTGAGGATCAATGTCAATCACATCGTATGCCGCTGGCGTTTCTAAATGGAGATCGGCGACAACTTGAATAGACACCATGTTACCGCCGAACAACCCCTCCAGCGGCAACTGAAGCGCCGCTAGGGTTCAGTGGAAAGTTTGATCCAAAAAAAAAAAAAAAAAAAGCAGTGACGTAGCGCGTGGTCCACAAGAGGAAAAGGTGGGCAGGAATTTGGCGGGTCAGATAGACGGCACCTCCGATCAGGGCTGCAAGAGTGAGAGGGATGTACAACGCAGAGGAAGTTGAAAGAGAGGCGTGGAAGAGGGCAGAGAATCACAGAATCCATCCCGGGTTCAAGCCACTCCGGGCAGCTGCTCTTCTATGTGGCGGTGCAGGGTCCGATGACGATGTGGCGCAGGCGCAATTGTCCCAAATAGGAAAAAAGGGGAGCCTAAGGGCGCTTAAGTAAGCGGCTGGGTGGATGATGATTGCTCCTTCTATTTTATTTATTATTATTATTCTGATTTTGATGGACCCTTCCAAGACTCCAAGACTTTTGCCTGGAGATATTTATTGCTTTTCCGTCCCCCAGAGCTCCTATTTCCCATTCTTTTCCTTCCTCAATCACTGCGAACTTATATTGTGCGCCTGCGTCTTTCTTCATCCACTCGCTGTTATTGCCGTGTCCCGCTCTTGTTCTCTCCCCCGCAGTCTTTATCTCGCTCTTCCCCCACACCTCTCTGGGTGATAGATTCCTCCCAATAATCGCCCCCGTTATGTCTTCGACAGTACATGACCCCCGACTCCTCTTCAGTGTGAACAATATCTCTGCGTTCCATATCCAGAATGGCGAAGAAACTGAGCTCACTCCGTCGGGGCCCCAGACGCTGTCTCTGCTAATGGTCCCGACAACTGCTTCCGCCCCTCAGTCCTACCAAGAGACCCCAGCAGAGGAAGATTTCTACCTCCACCTCCACCTGCCCCCGGAGCTGGACATGGCTCTACCAGCCACGACCCAGATTTATCACCAACCCTCGAGCAGTTATTTAATCCCTCGTTGGGATCTAGGACCCGATGCTGGGGCTTTCATTCGCATTCAGTTCCCTCCGATTGGAACGGGCCCCAACAAGGTCACTCAGGAGGATATTGACACTTTCGAAACCATATTAGCACAATGTACCGCTTTCCTGGAACGTGCGTCCGTGCCACAGGATCATACCGCTTACAACCCTGCAAACTTCGCCCCTGGGGAAGGTTATGTTTCTTCTCCTGCTGCCGACAAAAAGGGTCAAAATATCACACACGACCCTCATGGACGTATTGTGCTCATAGACGAGGAAAATGGCAGTGTCGTGGGCGAGATGGAGGGATATGATGTCGTGGAACGACCTGGTGTGAAGCCTGGCTCTAAGAGTATGATCACCCCGAATGTTGTTATCGAAGCTGGCTTGGCTAACCATGACATTACTTTAGGACCAGTGGAGATCCAACTTCCGGAAGAAGGCGAAGGAAACAGGGTCAGTGTTGCCAATGTATCCGAAGAGTATCTCGAAACATCTCGGCACCCCGCCTACCAGAAGTCGACCCTCGTCCAGACCTCCGCCACCGCTTCTCGTTTGATTGTAACAGGTTCATCTTATTTGGCCAGGGCAATGACCAGCGGGGCGGACAATTTCACAAAAAAGACGAAACCGAACCCGAAACCCATGACATTCTCCGAAAACACTCACGCGAGAGTACGGAAAGTTGGCACCTTTTCCACCGGCGCAGCTGATATCTCTGCCCGCACTGTTGGACAAGTCAACAGGTATGCGCAAAACATCGGTGCCTCTTTCAGTGGCCGTCGGAAGGACGAGGGCAAAACCAGGAGCCCGGATTCCGGGAACCGTAAACCGGGCATTCTCAATAAATCTATGATTGCTTTCTCTACCTTGGCAGATGGCATCGAGCAGGGTGCCCGGAACGTGTTGACTTCGGGCTCTACCGCTGCAAGCGCAATGGTCGGACATCGTTATGGCGCGGAAGCCGGCGCTGTAGCCACTGATCTGACGGGAGGTGTGAAAAACGTGGGTTTGGTCTACATCGATGCCTCGGGAGTTAGCCGAAAAGCGATTCTCAAGTCGGTTGCGAAGGGTATGGTTGTTGGCCGAATGAAGGATGGGAAGCAGGTTGTCGTCGGCAATGGCCATGGGACGCCATCCCCTCCTGGAGGGCCAAGTACAAACCCAGCTGTTGGCTTCCGGGGAGATCCAGTAATGAGACGTCCCTCGCCTAACCCGACACCTCCTCCCGCGTATGGAGCTCAGGACACCACATTGCTGAGCGAGACACCCATGTCGATGTCAGGAGGCAAGCGTTGAAGACAAGTTCCCCATCACATGGATGCATTATCTCTTTCTTATTCATTTTTGTTTTTTAATTACTCTTCCCCATAATATCTGGGCTTTTCTGATCCCTGAAGGATTTGAGGTCGGCTGGTACGATGGATCTTCTCGGTTATACGGGCGCATATGATTTATATACTGGGTGCGAATATTTTTTTTTTCGTAAATGCTGATTAATAGATACGCAAATGGTAATATATCAACATCTCCAATGAATTTAATTGACTTTAGCGCTTATCCCGAAGAGAAGTATTCGTAAGAATTTGGAAGTCTAAATAAGGAATCCTAATCGCGACACGGAATGGACTTTTTTGATGCCTTGGCGGGAGATTGTTTGAAGTAGTCGATTCTAGATGTCGCGAAGACCTGTCGCCTACAGATTGTCGGGTGGAGCTAAAACCATACCTGTCAGAGGGCATTGGCATCTTCAAGGATAATCCCTGTTGTCAATTGCTCATCTCCACCGACTGCAATATATATGAGAACAGCTAGGACGAAATCAGCCGGTGGCCATGGGAACCCGTCTCCAACCCCCCGCCCGTCCCTCTCCAAAATTCTCTTGCCTGAGTAGTTTGCTCTATTTTAAGAAGGAAAAATCGAGATCTCGGCTGGAGAAGGAGGGGAGGGAGGCTGAAGCTACATACCTCCTAGGTACTATCACAAACGCACCCGATACGACAACCCTGTGAGGGGTGCATCGGCTATCAGCATTGTTACTTGGGATACGACACCAATGTCTACTAATTTATTTCATTTTTATTGTTTTGTGGGATCAATAATGGACAAACCCCTCCATGCGTGTGTCGGTCAGGATCTAGGGTTTTAAGAATATCTGCAAGGTTTTTGTTATTCTCTTCTCTCTCTTTGTGTATGTGGTGGAATATGGTGGATAGAGTTTAGGAGAAATTCGCCATGTTTAAATAGTGGAATTGATAGTTGATGGTTGGTGCATATGGAGGGGTTAGAATTGTTTGAATCCTTGACTTCGTAAGGCAAAGATGCATCGCATCGCATCTCCAGGGCTCGCTTAGGCGGTTGATTAGGGTTGGTTGTTCGGGGGACGACCTTGTCTCCCTTGATGTTGGGGAGGAGGTTATTATTGATTGCGGTGGTGGTGGGTGTTTTTTATATGGATGGTATTTGTTTAAAATTAATTTAAATTCTTTTCTTTTACCTCTGCTTATTCATTGATACGTGGATTAGATACCTACTCTCTCCATTGAATTGACACAAGGGCTGTAGAACTAACACTAATGTATGTGATGAGGTGAAGTGTGGTTCTGATCCACGTCTAGAAAAGGAATGGAATGTGGCAACAGAGATAAGATACAGACCATATCGATAATGTGATATAATTAAGCTCGAGAGGAGTTGGGAATAATTGAGGCCTTCTGATTAGTTGACCCTTCCAACCTTGGATTTGGAAAAAACCCTGGGCCTGCGGTATCCCTACCGTGGTTGGAGTGGAGCTGAGCTGGGGGGAAAAAAAAAGAAGAAAGGGGGACGGAAAAATTAGAAGAAAGCAGGAATAATAAAAAAAAAAGGGGATTGTTTTTAATTTGATTTTCCAAGTGGAAAGAATTTGTGATTTCTTTTTTCTCTCTCTTTCTGATGTTCAGGTCAGATAGTAGGTAAGCTGATAATTGATTCTACCCTAGATGAGCGAATACCTGTCTATCATAAAATGGGGGGGGGAAATAAAAATAAACAATCATATGAAATAAATCAGAATAATACCTCCAATCATGGAATAAACGCCAAACGACTTCCGCCCGAGCGTAATAAAGGGCATCTGCTCCGGCTGGCCAGCCAATCAGTCGGCGGGAGATGAGTGCACCAGCGGTTCCTTATGACGATCGTCTGGCCCCCCTCCGAGGCTCTAGCGACTTGGATGAAACAGTGGTTCGGATGCCCCTGATGACTTGGCGGTTTTCATTGTTTGTCGGTGAGTTGGGTTGATGAAGAAGAGACAAAGAAAGGACTTCATGTCTAGGTAACTATATGGAGTGGATTCCACATGGACACACTACTTTTATTGTGAAGGTGTCTTTTTTTTTTCCCCCCTTGTCAAACTACCTGCCCTTCCTACTAATTATTATCTCTGACCATCAAATTAGTGAGATTTAGTTGGAATGTGTTGTACCAATATCAAACGGGGCTGAACGCCATGGCCGTCTGCCTTTCGGTAAGGGACACGACACGTTTAAGCCATTAAGATGAGGAAGGAGGATGATATCGTCCGAGAATAACAATAATAATCATATAATCATAACAAGGACTAATAGAATTATGAATTGCGACGATGGATGTACCTACGGAAGATTATCAACGTGAACATTTATTTATTGATAGCATACGTAGGCCACTGGAGAGAAAAAAAACCGGTGTGTTTATTTTTAATTGTCAGACCCATTGATTGACCCGCTCCTTCAGCAGTGGTTAATGGGGACAGACAACAAGAAATAATCCTCATTATCATCACCATGTCCTCTTACTCGATTAGGCGGTCGAGTATTATTAGTAGCCTCTCTCTCTTTCACTTTTATTTTATTTTTTTTTTCAATTCATTGCATTCATCACCATTATTTCTTCACTTTTTTTTTTGTAATTCTTCTTAATATTTTCCGAATTTTATTCAAACCAAAAACAATAAAAAAAATAAAAAAAATAATCAAATTAAAATCAAATCAGCTTCTTGAGCTCACCTCGGGAGGTTGACTTTCCCGCCAGCTCCTTCTCCTCGCGCCGTTTCCCCCCCTGGTCCGATCTAGGTGGTTGAATCCACCGCCGCCCCTCTCACTGAACTGACTGACTCCGAACTAAAACTAAACTAAACTACTTGCTTGCGTCCCTTTCCCCATCGCAACTCTTCACCTCCCCTTCCTCCTCCTGTTCCGTACTCCTCCTTCCCTTCCCTCTCCAGTCGATCATGCTCTCCATCGCGACTCACACTCTGCCTGGTCAATTCATTCAGCAGTGTTGAGCCGGTGAAGTGTAGGTTAGTGGTTGCGACATTCGTTCTGACCAATCCAGGAGTGATCTCGCGTCTCCCGAGGCTGCTGCTTCTCCTTCCCGCCCGCGTTTGTCGCTCTCGTTGTCTCCGTCTTCACATTCCTTCGAACCGCACTCCCCTCCCCCATTGCCTATCCGGGAGCTGGTTATTCGACTGAGTTGAACGGCAAGCTTTTATTCACTCTGCAGCGCAGAATTCTCTATATCCTCCGATTCCTTTCGTCTGGTGTTGGAATCCGAAAACATCGAAAACAAAACAAAAAACAAAGGCGGAAGGAACTCGCCTTTGACCAAAGAGAACAACAACCAGTGATCGGGGTCTCTCCTACGCGCGCATCATCGATCGTGATCTTTTTATTGTCGACCTGGTGTCCTGCATATTTCGATAGCTACGACGAGGATAATTGTTTTGGAGAAGCCTTTCTGTTGATTTGGTGTTCGTGGTCACCCTTAGACGCCCCCTTATCGGCGGTCCCAATGCACCCCCGACCATCGAAAACTAATTCTGAGACAAGAGCTTAGCTGCCCGACCAAGAAACAACAACACTTCATCGATCTTTGCTGTCATACATTATAAGAATAAAACAAAACAAAAACTATAAAAAAAAAGACGTTCTCATCAAGGGATCAGATTCCCTCTGGAAAGTTTCGACGTGTCAAAATTTGCAATCGCCGATCGCAATTGGTCAAACAGATCGAATTGATCGCCCATATCTCGTCCACGCGTGCCTGGAGAGGCTGACGGGTCTCGGACCGTAACGCAGCAGAACTGATTTCCCTTCAGTCCTGCTGCGCCTTCCTCGAACGAAGGTATGTCGCTCGCTTCCACAGACACGGTTCCTCATAATCTTCCGACCCACCCTGCCAACTTTCCTTCAAATCCCCATCATTCTGCTCCCCGGACATCGCAGTCCAACTATGAGCAGCCACATTCCTCCAATCTCCCGTCCAGACCGCCACAACCCCCACCGTGGCCGACTGACTCAGCCCCCGCGGTCATGAGCAATGCGCTAAATCTTCAGCAGCAGCCATCTTCTGTCCCGGTCCCGACAGCTTCTTCGGCTATGAGCGACCCTCAATCGCAGTCCGTGCCGCGCACCACTCATGCATCTCCGGCCGTAATTGCTACGGCATCATCGCCGGCTCAGAACAGCAATCGGTCTCCCATTTACCCCGATCTTCTCGGAGCGCCGCCAATCCCCCCACCGAGAACCTCGTCGAACCACCGAAGTCACCACAGTTCCACGGAGAAAGTCTCCCGACATGGGAAGAATCGAGGTGGCGACGAACGCAGCACAAACCATCGCGAGAGGCGGGGTGAGGAATCGAGGTCCCGGCGCCGCACTGGGAAATCACCGGAGAACCAGTCCCGGGGAGACGGAACCACCCGGGCCCAGGCAGCTCCTTCGTCTTCTACCCCGGCAAGTGGACCGGACGACACAATGGAAACGATCCCGGGATCAGGGACCTTCGTCAAGGAGTCGAGCACAGCAATAAACCAGGTGCCCGTCAGTGATCACTCGGTCGACGCTGAGAGAGAGCAGATCCAACAGGCAGGCGCATCGGTATCCCCTTCGATAGAGAGTGGCCCCACGTCAGGCCTGGGCTTGGTGGGTAGTGAGGGTGTGGATGACGGAGGTCGCGGCGGGCTGCGAAGTCGACATGACTACTCGGAGAACTCGGTAAAACGCAAGGAGACCGCTTTTGGTCAGTATATACTGGGTCAAACTGTCGGAGAGGGAGAATTCGGGAAGGTCAAACTGGGCTGGAAAAGGGATGGAACTGTTGAAGTGGCCATCAAGTTGATCCGTAGAGAATCTCTCGGGTCAAACCCTAGCCGGTTGCCCAAAATTTACCGTGAGATCTCTATTCTACGCGACCTTGCCCACGCCAATATCGTCCGGCTTCATGAGATGGTCGAAACCGACCGGCATATCGGTATCATCATGGAGTATGCCTCTGGGGGCGAGCTCTTCGACTACATCTTGAACAATCGATACCTTAAGGACAACAGTGCTCGACGACTCTTCGCGCAGCTTGTGTCCGGCGTTGGATACTTGCACAAGAAAGGCATCGTGCACCGTGATTTAAAATTGGAGAACTTGCTGCTGGACCGAAATCGCAACATTATCATCACCGACTTTGGATTTGCCAACACTTTCGACCCTGCCGACGAGTTGAGTGAAGAGATTGAATATAATCTCACTAATAAAGAGTTTGTGAAGCGCATGCGACTCGACAAGCAGAATTCGAAGGGTGTACGGCGTGGAGATTTGATGCAGACTAGCTGTGGCAGTCCTTGCTACGCTGCCCCGGAACTGGTGGTGAGCGATTCGCTGTACACGGGACGCAAAGTCGATGTATGGAGCTGTGGTGTAATTCTGGTAAGAATCTTGCATGATATTCTTAACTCTTCGCCCCTCTCTTTTAACACTTTCTCTTCCTACAGTACGCTATGCTGGCCGGCTATCTGCCCTTCGATGATGACCCCGCCAACCCAGATGGCGATAATATCAATTTGCTCTACAAGTACATTGTCACCACTCCTCTCACCTTTCCGGAATACGTGACACCCCATGCTCGAGATCTCTTGCGCCGCATCTTAGTACCAGATCCACGCAAACGAGCCGATCTATTTGAAGTCGCGCGTCATAGTTGGCTGAGCGAGTATTCCCATGTTGTCTCGCATATTACCAGTAGCACCACCAAGGTGGCGGATATTGCTATGGCCACTGTCTCGCAACAAGGTATTGGCTTCTAAATCACAAAAAATAAAAAGGGTTACTAACTTATCCTTGACAGAACGTCACAAAGAACCTCCCTCGCTTGCGCGCAGTGCGTCAGTCAGAGAGCCTCCCAAGACGTACCAAAACACCGTCCCCTCCGTGGGTGGGCTCGTCCATCACTCGGGAGATGTTTCGCAAGACCACTCACCAAAATCATCCCGAGACACAAAGCGGCGCACAGTGCAGGTGGAATATGTTGCTCCTCAGTCGCAAACTACGAGAGGGGAACCCGGTTTCCCAGTGGATCCAGCCCACGCGGTCCCATCTGGAGCCGTTGAATCGGTACCACCTACAAGGTCAAACGTCAGCGATGTTGAGAGCGACCAACCATCTAGAAATCTCCCGCAAGATGTGTCCAGACCTTCGAAGCCCGGCTCTAGCGAATCCAGAGGAGCTCATAGCACGCCGACTGGTGGGCACCTGCCCCGATCAACCTCGGAAGCCAACGCACTCACTGGCACGACAACAATGCCCCCGGCTGGTACCATGCGACCTACCACGGGCGGTTCCATGGCCTCATTCAACGCCGGGCGTTTACCGTCGCGAGGCTCCTATGGACAGCCTGTGGCCCCGACTGTCGCAGCAACCAATGCTCAGGGCCGGTTGGCGCAGCCAAAGAGCAAGCAATATGTCATTTCGCCTCCTATTCAACAAGACCCCTCCCAACAGTCCTCCATGGGCCGGTCAAGCGCGCAGAATCTCCCATCGAAGTTCAATACCACTCCTCGGCAGGAGCCGCCAAAGGGCCACAAAAGGTCAAACACGGTGTCGAGTATTGGCGAGAAGCTATTTGGACGTTCCGGTTCTATTTTCGGAGGGCGCGCTAGCCAAGCCAATGCACCTCGCCAAAAGGCTGGCCGACGTTATCCTCCCACCAGTATGAAGGATCCTTACGGTGGGGACGATACACGGATGTCCATGGACTCGCGTCGCTCTATCCAATACGGCAATAATCGGAAGACCAGCGAGGCAGGTGCAGAGGGACGCCCTCGTCGGTTCTCGCTTCTGCCACAATCATTTTCCCTGAAAGCATTCTCTTCCTCCAGTCGCTCGCAAACCCCTGATGAGGATTCACAAGCTGATCGTTCCACGGACAACCGAGTGCAACAGCGGCCATCAACAGGAGCCATCCGGCCTCGTGTGCGTGCTACCAGCTATGGAACGCAAGATGCAATGGGAATGGCACCGGAGGGGGCGCCATCGGATGAGGTCCATGTCGCCGATGAGCCCGAGAACTATCAAAGTCGTATTGATCAGCAGTTTGCCGTTTTACATAGTTCACAGCCGTCAACCTACCAGCAGGCTACTTACAGCACCGCCTCGGCCGAGCAAGTAGGCTCTAATGAAAACGACCACTACTACCGAAATCAATACGCTAACCACTCGACTCCAAACTACTATGATGAGTACAACAGTCCGTACGATCGTTCTCCGCGCCAACAGCCTCCCACTGGTCGTTCGACCCGAGGAGCCGGGGTTCTGCAGAAGAATCATCGAAAATTCGCGGATGCCTACGAGTATGAGCGCGATCCGGCACACCACTCTGGTAGTTCGGGTGCCGCCCGAAAAGTGATGGATTTCTTCCGGCGACGAGCCAAATCCAGAGCCGGGGATGACCGATAAGGACCCGAGTTCATTATTAAATAATAATCTTTTCTTTTTCTTTTGCCTCTTCTATTCCCCCTTTGTGTTATTCGACCGATTGGCAAGGATGATATTTTCTCCTCTTGTTAAGATATCCACGGTGAATCCGAATAGGATAGCAGTTCTGGTTGACAACTCTCATCTTGGGCTTCGGAAAATCAGGATATGGAATGACCAACTGCCCCCAATCAATCTCAGGCTTGTGGCAGCATGTCGTCGATGGCCTTGGGTTGCATGGAAGCAAGATGGAGGAACCGAGCTCCCCATTTCGATTGTAGCGTTTACTTGGAAGGAGGATTTCGAGCCCAGCAGGCTCTCCCGTGTTGAAAGAGCAGAGAGGCTATTTGGATACCCCGTGATACCCAGCAGCTTTCATCCCCTTCTGTTGCATGCGGCTTTCGGTTTATCCTCATTATTTTGCGCCAGCAACCGTTTGTTCTCGCATACATACATATTCATTTTTCTCTTTTACTTTTACTTTTTTTTTTTTCTTTTCTCTCTTCTTTTTTAGCATTTTGATTATTTTCCTTTGTTGAGAATAAATATTATTTCCTTTGTTTTAAATTTCGTTTCTTCCTGTTATTATAACCTTGTGTAAATTGACTTTGTCTCATATTTTATCTCTGTCCTTGAGGGACGACTGTGTTGAGAAAGATTACACCTGCTAGGTATATTGATGGTAATTTAATTGTGCTATTACTTCATTGGCCAGTTTGTATGCATACGTCCAGATCTATCTTTCTTTCTTTACTTTTCTTTTGAATGGCGTGCTCCAGGAACGTTTCTTCGTTATCTGGCCCCAATCAAATATAAACAACTTAAATTTCCCAAGTACCGATGATGATATCATCCCAATTCACTTTTGGTTTTTGTGTTCTGTAGGCCAAGCCTGGGATTATGCATGGACATGATTGATTGTTCTTCTTTCCCCAGTGCAGGCCAAGAATCCAGCCAAGATGATCGACCAAGGATGGTCATCAACATCATCATCGATCGGGGTTGGGTTCTGTTGGGTTGTGTTGACCTGATTGTGGCCAGAAAACCTAACTCAACTTAACTCCTCCATCAATTTGTAGAATAGGAAACATATTACCTACCGGTAGTAGTAAGTAGATCGATATATATATTGTAGTCGACTGATCATCATCATCTCCCCCAACCAACCAACCAGCCCCCATTGATTAACCCTAAACAAACCTCCTCCGCCACCCCCCAAAAGAATAAAATGGAATGAAAAAA
>VCAU01000114.1:0-95387 GCA_015844325.1 Aspergillus nanangensis | reverse complement strand
AAAAAAAAAAAAAAAAAAAAAAAAAGGGGGAAAAATAAACCCCAAGTTGTCACCCTCGAACGCCAAAGAAAAAGCGAGGTGAAATGCATTACAACAGACAGGCTAAAAGAAATGCTTGGAAAAGCCAGAAAAGAGACAAGAAATCCGACATGAAAAAGAAAGAACCCCAAATGTAGGTATTCCGGCCGAGCGAAGAAACGCCTGTGAAAAAAAGAAAAATAAAAAAGAAATCGAAAACTGCAAAAAGTCATCCGTTCTCCCAGACTCCCTTCCTCTTTCAAACTCCTCATTCCTGAATTCCCAACAATAAAATGATAATAATGCACTGGAGTAGGAGGAGAATCCTATCTCAATGTACCGCGGAGGTATCGGTTGCCCGACGAGGTCTAAAAATGAAAATAATCGAAGAGGAAAAAATAAAAAAAGAATAAAAGGCGTAAAAAGAAAGACTGAACCAACAAGACGAGTCATCATCATCCAATACGATCTGACGAAAGACGCAAAGAAAGGTCAACCAGCGTACTTTACGCCCGCGTAGATCTCTTTCGGAGTCCAAATTCCTGCTCTTGGAGCTCACGGATGAGGCGCAGGCTTTCGGCATCTGGATCCTTGTCCGCTGTACTAGCACGCTTGGGTTCCCCGCCGATTTGGGCAGGTGATGCGGAAGCTTTTTTGTCGACCGTCGTAAGCATCTTCCCATGGGAAGATGTTGGGCGTGACGAGGCCTTCTTTGAGCTAGATGAGGTGCCGGGTGTGGTCTTGCGTATCCCGCTAGTTGATGCACCAAACGAGGAACGACGTGCTGTGGGGGTGTGCGTTGACGACTTAGCCATCTTGATGTGAACCTCTGGCACATACCGCTCCACATGACGAGGCTGACGAGACGAATGGCGCGAACTAGATGTAGGGGTATGAAGGGCAGTTGGATG
This sequence comes from Aspergillus nanangensis, assembly GCA_015844325.1. Taxonomy (NCBI): domain Eukaryota; kingdom Fungi; phylum Ascomycota; class Eurotiomycetes; order Eurotiales; family Aspergillaceae; genus Aspergillus; species Aspergillus nanangensis. Next base: position 94,458 of record VCAU01000114.1, on the reverse strand, counting down.
CTCTCCTTCCCCATAGGTCTGATCATGCAAAACATCAGTTTCATCCGCAAGCGAAGTTGGCGGAGATACAAGTGAGTCCGTCGGTTTTGGCACAGAAGCCTGGTTCACATCTTTTGGGACAAGAGTATCTGTCTGGAAAGCAGGTGGGGATGCATAAGAAGTCTGCCCTACTGGTGCATCTTTCTGTTCAGGGAAAAAACCAGCCTCTTGCGATGGGACCATGTTCGCATGGAATGCGTCTGTCGATGAAACATGGTCAGAAGGCTGGTCTGCTTGAATACCATGCATCTCATCTTCATGGTTCAGCTGTGATGGGCGTGACACCGGTGAGGTGCTTTCCTGCTTCGGCCTTTTGTTGGACATAAAGCTGGGGATTTCTTCGTTCGGACGAGGTCTCTTTGCAGAAGATGAAGCGCGTGGTTTAGACCGTTCTTGGGCTTTGACGGGGTCAATTCGGCCAAATTCATCATGGATGCATCGTCGCTGTAGGTGTAAAAGATAAGGGTTAGTTTCTGGATTATAACGGCGTCAATGTTTCATGACGTACCTTGCTCTTCCGGCAATCATCGCAAGCCTTGCTACGACCTTTCTTACCCTGGTTACCACCGTCGGGACTGAGATCATTGAACTTGGCGGTGCCCATGTGAGGAGTACTCATCGTGGCTGAATTGTAGGTATCAAATCTGTCAAAGCCTTGACCGTTGCTGCCTGAAACACCAGCTCCCGAAGCAATTGCTGCTAGAGAATTTAAAGCCGATGCGGCGTCGTGGGCCAAGGCCGACTGGTTTCCAGGATCGAAGGTGCCTAGCGCCAGTTGCTTAGCTGTCGTATCAGCGTGCTCGTCTTTGTGATGACATCGAATCCTCCGTTTGCGACAGGCATCACAGGCCACACGCTTGGGTCCAAGTCCAGAGCCTCGATTGGCACTTCGAGACTTGGGGGCTACCTCTTCCTTCACAACACTATTACTAACCGAAGCATCGGCTGGCGGCACAGGTGCGCCGCTGCTCGCTGGTACGGCAGAGCCGCTGCTGTCAGCAGATGCATCGGAAAGCTGGCGAGCTTGCTCTGGGAGCCGTTGAACGGCTTGCCGCTCAGTGTACATGCGTTGGTTGTCCGTATTGCGCTCTGAACGACGACTGGGTCGTCCGGCTGGCTTCTTTTCCACTAGAGTAAGTTTGGGGTTGCTTTCAATTACTCCTGGACGTGTCCATTGGGCAGCTTTCTCGTTGCCTCGTTTCCACGCGACCCAGATGCCGAATGTTCGGATTGTGTCGACAGGGTCTCCGGCATTCTTTGGAATAGATCTCTTGATCGCATTTCTGGCGTCCATTGTCACACCTTCGACAAGATAAGACCCGGCAATGAGCGCGGTGCGCAGCAAGTACCTTGCGAGATCTAGGAGACCTTCCAATTCCGCCTGTGAATAAAAACGTGAGTTGTAGTACGGGGTGCCAGGAGTAGCGGTCCGTGCAAATTCTCCAAATTCGTAGTAAACAGGATAATCCCTATGGAAACGATAGTTTTCATCCTGGGCGAAATTGTCCAGCACAGTTTGGGGAATCGGGTCGTCTTCGAGATATTTCAACGCTGTGTACCATTGGATTTTCTGGAAGAAAGGATACCGAAACTTTCTTGGTACTTTGGTATCCTTCTCGATCTTTGCGATCTTGATCTGCATCCCGTAGTTCAACCGGGTTAAGAAATTGCCACCGATGACCAAGCTATTCTCAGGAGTCCACACAGCATGAATCCAACCAGATGGAATTAACATCGTGTCGCCCTCGGAAAGATCCACCCGATAGCATTCCTTTGTTTGATCCCCAAGAAATGTCGAGTCCTGAGCGGGAGAGTTGCACCACTCTTCGTATTTTTTCAAATGTTTATCCTTGGGGGGTATGAAGAAGAAGGTCTTCTTGCCTTTCAAGATATGGTAGTAGACCGAGGAGCCGCCGAAGTCAATATGGAAGTCCGTATAGCAGTCGGCGACAGACATGAGGCAGTAAAACTGCACCTTCGGATAGTCGCCAACGGCCTTGAATTCCTCCGGCCAAATAGCATCCTGTAAGTCAAGGTCCCGAACCACTTTCGGACGACGTATGAGTTTGCCCAACTTGCTCTGTGAGATCTCAAGGCTAATGACATTGCGAACAACCTTCGGCCCAGTACTCTCATAGTAATCGGCCCATTTCTGCATGGTCCACCTCTTGTCTTCTCCCTGCTGAGACTTGACATCAATCACCTCCACTCTTTCTTCTGGGCCGTAGAGCTCAGCCACTGCCCTGACAGTGAGCCCCTGAGGGATCACCATATCTAACTGGTCCTGGCCACAATCGGCGACCTGCTCGAACCCCTGGTCGTTATCTGGTGTATGTTCCAGCAACTCGTCGAACATTTGTTGGGTAGAGGCCTCCTGGACGAGCTCATCGAATTCTAAAATTGTCGGGGGGGTCGCATCGCGAGTATTCGTATGCGCGGGAATAACAATTGGTTCGGTCATACCATTACCTCGCTCAAAATACTCGGCAGTAACTAGTTCTGGGCGCATGCGAGGGAAGTTCTCGGGAAGAAAACGAATCTTCCCTTGTCGAATGGGTTCAATGTAGTGATGTTCCACGGAGTCCGAAGCCGCCTTGACGAGACCTTGGTTGAGACCGGCATAGTCGATAGCAGTACGAGCTCGAGACGATTTGCGGACAAAGGTAGTCTGTCCGTGGAGTGGCCGGCATCCACGACAAATGAATTTATCGACTGTTCGAATTTCGCGGTCATTCTTGAACCCGGCGCAAACAATATGAAACCATCGTTTGCAACCATCACAGCTGATCCACATAACATCGCCATATTCACCATTATCGATGGGGATTCGGACAAGGTTACAGGCCGCACAACTTGCTTGGCCTGATTCCTCGGGCTGTGTGTCTTCCTCTGCCTTGGACGAGGGTTGCATTGACGATTGGGCGGTATTGGGAGCAATTGCTCCCAAGCCGTGAAAGTTATAATGAGTATCGTTCAATGGAGTTTTGGTTGGTATGGACCAAGCATTCTCCGCTCCGTCTCCTTCATCCTGCCAAATAATCGGCGGGATGGTAGAGGAGCTCGTGGTGGGTCGCACACCATGGATAACGGGACGCGAAACGGCCGCAGAACCATCAGATTGAGATCTCATCCGAGACGGGGGGACCATGTTGTTCCCATAGGAGTATCTCTCGTCGTTTAATCCTTGATATGAGACGCCGAACCCTGATTTGCTCGGCCGTTTGACCTCATTTCCAAGCTGATGGTATGATTCGTCGATACTAACCCGCTTGGCGGGATGGACAGGAGGAGGAAAATTGGAGGGCCTTGCAAAATTTAGCAGAAGCTCTGCATCCGTCTTCATGCTATCAAATGCGGAGGGAGGATTTCTGTCGGACAGTGAACTCTTCCGACGGGGATGGAACGGAGAAGGATCTTTCTCCGACCTTGGGCGTTTTGCCGGACGCTCTGTGTATTCTGTTGACTCGGAGGGGAAAAGAGACATGGCGGGGGTCGAATTTCGAGACGGGGGATGGTATGAGAGAGGTGTGAAGGTAGGACTCGTCGCAAGAGCTATCGTCGCAAGAGTGTCAATTGTCGAACTCGACCTGCCATGACCGGATCTATGATGGTGATTGGAGTGAGATGAACCATCAGCGACAGGATCTCGGTCGATGCCTTGCGTAAAATGGTCGTGAGGAGAGGTTGTGGCTTTGGAGATGGCACCGCGGTCGACCCAGGCTGAACGAAGGTCGGAGGTGGTGCAGGGAGAGATTGGCTCGACGGCGCGTCGCGGAGGGGAAGGAGTGCGATACCGCGGCGGACGGTCGCCGGGCAGATTCAAAAAGGAGGTAGCACTAATCATTATGCGTTCACAAGATGAGATGAGATGAGGAGGAAGGATAAGGAAGGGCCCGGAGGAAGAGAGAGAGGGTGTGTGTGTGTATGTCGCGGCTGGCGGATGCAGAGCGGGGATGTTTCGACCACACGGGCTAGAGATATGCCACCGAAGGCACAGGGGGAGTCATTCCTGGTAGAATGGAGAGAAGCAATGAGGCTCGGTAGGCGATCAAGATAAAGGATAAGACGTTGAGGAAAAGAGGCGAATGACGGAGAGTCGCACGGCGGTCGGGAGGAGGGAGAGGAGGAGGGGGGGTGGTCGAAGTTAAGTCTGCCGACTAGTCGAGAGCGGCGGGAGGACGCAGCAGCACCGAGGACGCACCGCAGGTGCGGCCAGAGTGAGATTGGAGCGCAATGGGGGGCGCAGAATAGAAAGAAAACCCCAAGCGAACGACAAGGCTGAACCTGGGCGACGGTAAAACTGGTGGATGGGAGTGGAGAGGAGAGGGTGATGGCGGAGAAGCGAAGGGTTTTGGTCTGGGATGAGAGAGGGAGAGGCGCGAGTTGGTGGTTGAGTCGAAGTGAAGGCAAAGCATGGTTGATGCCTCAGGCTGCTGCACCAGCACCCACTCGGCACACTCACCAACTACTGTTTGCGGCGACGGATGCCCTTGCATGTTGGAGCCTGGGAGGAGATGTCACCACCACCATTATTTGTAGAATTTGAAGACTAGGCAATATATCATAAGGAAATGACAACAGAGATCAACTTGGTTTATTTCTCAATTTCAACCTTCCTGTTTCTTCGACAACAACCCCGAAACGATACTAGAAACTCCGCCGATGAGGCTCCGATTACCCGCTAGTCCCAAACAGGAAAGGCAGCGTCTGTCTCCCGAACTCTCCTCGTCGCGGATATCGATTCATTCCTCTTGATGACCTCTTCTACCGCTTTACTCACCCTCACTCATACCATCCTTCCCATTTCTGTCGGGTCCTTTATCGACCTCTTTGACAACTGCTTCCTTGACTTATTTCTTAGTACCTCTACTGCTCCATCTGAGGATGAGCCGGAAGCTCGCCCCCGAAGCCAATCGGTAAAGTCACCTTGAATAATTCTTGCCCCTCCTGAAAAGACCCGCGCCAGTTATCCTGCCCCGTCATCGTCGACGACGACAGGTGTAACTGAATGTCGCATTATGGCCCGTTTTCACTCATACTATGATGCCCTTGCTAACTCCCGACTTCCAGGATTCTCTTTGTCAAGAACCTCAAGTACGTTTTTCACTCTCTCCGAACATTGTGCCTGCGCCGGTTGCGCACCCCACATCCAACCATATATCGCTGGATTTAATCTCCAATCCCTTCACTACAATGACTCCAAGTTTACCTAACCGGTTCTATTTTTCCAGCTACAACGTAACTGCCGAGCAACTGTTCGACCTCTTTGGCAAATTTGGCCCTATCCGGTAAGCCGATCCCAACCAGAAGTTTGATGGACCTCCCCGTTGGTCCCTCGATTCCCTCTGCCCTCCAACTAATCTGGTTCGTATAGACAAATACGTCAGGGCATTGCCAACACCTCGAAGGGTACCGCATACGTGGTTTACGAAGACGTTCACGACGCCAAACAGGCATGCGATAAGCTCAATGGATTCAATTTCCAGAACAGATATCTCGTTGGTATGTACTTTCGCTGGACACGCGAAGAAAATAAAGGCGAATTTGGATAGAGTGGACGTGCTAACGTTGGCCATTTTCGGCTCTGTACAGTCCTATATCACCAACCGGAAAAAATGCTTAGGTCGAAAGAGGACTTGGCGGAAAGGCAAGAGAATTTGGAACGTCTTAAAAAACAGCACGGTATAGAATGACGTTACGACTTCTTTTGCTTTTCTCCTGCATACCCCTTCTGCAGGCATATGGCAGTGTGTTACAATGGGTTGGTTGTGGGGTTTCTGGCGTTTCTTACTTCTTTTTATCATTCTTATGGGTCTCGTGACTGTTCTTCATGGGTATGAGGGTGGCCAGAGGGGAGAATGATACCCTTTGGCCAGAATCCAGGGACGTGGTACAGAATGGGATTATTATTATTTTTTTCAGGCTGGGATCAGCGCCGGTATACCGGTTAGTCGCAATATAATTTTCTCGATCGCCGGCCACTGTCGGCTGTCGCGATCATCCTATGAGACGATTTTCCATTGTTAGTTGGCAGTGATCGTTCGAATCAAGAAGAAGCCGGTCTATTTCCCACGCAGGCATAGGAGAGAGGTTCCGTGAGTCTGCATTTAAGGCAGGTCTCGACCGATCACCGTGACAGTTCGAGATCTGATTTGCGGATGCAATCCCCGAAGATCTTGTGGTTCTGCATAATCTAGGGACATCCCCTGATGATCTGCGGAAGCCTGTGCCCCAAGTTCTTGGGGAGCTTCGCATTTGAGACGTTAGTCGCCAGAATAAGGCCAATTATGTCATGGTCAGTCAGGGCTGCAGCCGAGGCCATTTAATGTCAAACACCCTTGTGGCGTCAACAGGGAACACACCGGGGTATCAGTTTATCCTGTTGTAGATTTGGGTATCAATAGAGTATAGTACAATAAAATTACCATGAACTGGGATACGAATTAGTAGTAGTTGGTAAATGACATTGCGCGAGTAGTAGAGATGGACAGAGAAAATTTCTGCCATGCAACGAAAAATTGTGAACAGGAGGGGATGCCTTTTAACGTGTTCACTTTTTCCTTTTTGCCTTTTTCTAGATTGAATGTTAAATTTTCGTGGTTTCCTATTGTCAACACTACTGTATCGTACCTCAACCAACTCGTACCTTAGGGACAGGTACATACATACTCTCTTGGGATGAAGATGCCTTATTGATGCCTAGAAATACAGGCATGACAGGCGATCCCACCAGGAGGCACTAAGCCATTACGGGTTAGTCCGTCATGCCCCACTAAGCTCAGTTCGGCCCCTTCAAGATTTTCTTTTTTGCGATCGAGCAAAGATCGTTTTTACCATCACCCCCCTCACCCCCCTCACCACCCTCACTATCCCTTGAAATACCTGCACATCGGCAGTGATCCTTTGCGTGAGCCATATCTCGACTTACTCTCGTAAAATCAACTTACACCCAAAAACCATGTCTGGTGAACCTAACGCTGGTAAGTCCCCTCACTATTGGAAGGTTTTGTGTTCAACAAGGCCCACAAGATATTGACCGCGAATTCTTCATCTCTAGCTTGGCCCATCGCCGATGAGGCTCTGACCCAGAACCTCCTGGATCTTGTCCAGCAAGCCGGACATTACCGTCAGCTCAAGAAGGGAGCCAACGAAGCCACCAAGACCCTCAATCGTGGTACCTCCGAACTGATTGTCCTGGCCGCCGACACTGCGCCTCTGGCCATTATCCTTCACCTGCCTTTGTTGGCCGAGGATAAGAACGTCCCCTATGTGAGTCTCGTTTTTCGCTCGCAATCTGGATTGTTACTGATTGTATTGTCATAGGTGTACGTTCCCAGCAAGCTGGCCCTTGGCCGCGCTACCGGTGTCTCTCGCCCCGTCATCGCCGCCAGCATTACCACCAACGAGGCCAGTGACCTGATGGGCCAGATCCGCACCATCAAGGACAAGGTCGAGAGACTTATGATCTAAGTCATGATTGAGTTTCTGGGTAATTGGTGAGAAGCGGACATCTCGTTGTTTTCTATGGAGTCGATCGACTGAGAACCTCAGTCTTTAATATAGAGGCGGTTGCATACTTGGTTGATTTGCTTTGCTTTGTTCGTTCTCATGAAATATTGGGAAGATCAACCACATCATTATGAGTGGGGACAATTGTTTTTTAGCTCTAACTTAGACAATGTCTGAAGAAGAAAGAAACAATGAGAAATATTGCTTGGCACCTGAGATCTAGTGGTGTTTTTAATAATCGGAAAAATCGGCAGTCACCTAATCCATGTCTTCGAAATTAATAATCCACAAGAAGAATCATAAGCCTCGTAAAAACTAGGGCTAAGGATGGCGGATCATCCTAAGAATAGGCAATAATCAGAAGAAGAGGTAACTAGTACCAGGTTTAGAGGCGATGAGTGAGCCGCGACTAGTGTACTAGTTACTCAGAAAGCGTTAGTGGGGAGGGGGCGCAGTGTCCTTCTTGTCTTGTGCCGCTCTCTTCATGTTTCCTGTTTCAATCTCCCTCTCATTCCGAAAGTCCCAATAATAAAACAAAACCCTCCCTGGCTGGCTCAGAGGAGTTGTCATCTTCCGTCAACCTTATACAGAACGATCTGTTCTGTTCTGTTCTGTCCTTATTTTCTCTACGACTTCGACCGTCCATCAACCTGTACTAGAGGTACATAGTTACGTTACATGACTGATGACTCGTCCCTAACTTCTAACCTCGCCACGATTTGCCCTGTATTGAACGAAACGAACATTAACTAACGAACTCCCCCCTTCCATCTTATCTTGTCTTGTCCCTTTTCCCTTTAACCTAAATACTCTCTCTCCTCTTCCATCTGTTTCGGTCCGCCGCATTTTAGGCGTAACCCACCTCGTCATGTTTTCATCACCATCGATCCGATCAATAGCCACTGCAGTGTCCCTCGTCGCTACTCTCGTCGCCTACGCTTCCGCCGATCCCCTGGTCACGTCAGCGCCCTCCGCGACCCTGACAGCACCCACTTCTTCCCCATCGGCACAGACGATACACTACCCTCTGGCAGGTCCAGAACCCTCGGGGGATGGAGATGATACGGGAGAATGTCGCCTCCTAGGTCCTTTCTCTCTTCTCGTACAGGCCGCGCTCGGCGCATTAGCACTGCTATCGCTAGTCTATAAGCGCTGGAGAGAAAGACCCCAACGACCGTTGAAAGTGTGGGCCTTTGATGTGTCCAAACAGGTGTTTGGATCAGCTATGCTGCATTTGGCGAATCTGCTTATGTCCATGTTTTCCGCGGGGCAGCTGGAAATTACAAGCAAATATAAGCCGAACCCCTGTTCATTTTATCTACTGAACTTGGGGATTGATGTAAGTTCTACCTTCTCCTATGATTATTATTCTTATTGCGGACCTCAATCGCTGACAGGTCGAATCTTTGAATTTGGTCAGACTACTCTCGGAATTCCCATCCTTATTTTCATTCTCCACATCCTCAACCGGTTAGCTGCATACACGCCTCTTGCCAATCCGCCCGAGTCGATAAAATCGGGGAACTATGGACGTCCGCCGCGTGCGTTATGGTGGTTGAAGCAAGCCATAATTTACTTCATCGGGCTTCTGGGGATGAAGATCTGTGTCTTCTTCCTCATCCAACTGCTTCCGTTTATCGTCAAGGTGGGCGACTGGGCTCTCCGTTGGACTGAAGGCAACACCGCGGTGCAGATCATTTTCGTTATGCTGCTTTTCCCCGTTATCATGAATGCGATCCAGTATTACATTATCGACACATTTATCAAGAAGCCGTCTCGCGAGTTGTTGGAAGAAGAGGTTGAGGAAGATATTGATGCTCGAGATCATGATGATGATCATCGCCATGCACTACTAGGCGCGGACGATGAAGCGTTCGAGTCGGAGGATGATTCCTCCATTGGCAAAGTTGGGGGCAAGACATTTGGCAGCCCACAGTCGAAAGAGACTTTACCCCGGTATGAGTCTGCTGTACATGATCCGGTTGTTCATGGAGATTACAACCCCGAATCGTCGGCGTCCGCCTCGTCGCCTTCCTCCGGTTCGAATAGCAGCCGTTGATAAGACGGCCATTGAGCCTGGCAGTTTGATACCACGTTAAGTTATGCATGGGCGTTATTTTGGGCGTTGAACTAGGTGCCTTTTATGAAAGAATAGGTTTTTTTCATTATATACTATCTTCTCATCATTATCATCAATATTTTGGATCTAGACCGGTGGCTTTTCTACGCGTATTTATATAAGCGAAAGAAGCTTAAGAGACGAAGAGTACATAAATCAAACAGTGATGTCCTTTGATAATACCTCAGGTACGTATAAGATACATCATCGTATTTTCGAATACGTCGTACATACATAGGATAAACCTCCAGGCTCCAAGGCAACAACTCTCTCCACCGCAGAGCTCACCGCCCGCTTCTGCCGGCCGCGCGAAGAAAATTATTGTCGGCCTCATCCACAACCTTCTCGACAGTCGAAAGCCACACTTGCAACTTGTACTTCTCGGTATTGACACTTACACTCGAAGCGGTGCTCCGTTTAATTACCTGGAAATATTCATCCTGGTATTATCTGAACACAACTCGAAGGGCCAAATCGCACAATGCCTAAAAAAACAAGTCTGTTTGAAAAGGCCCGACAAGGTGAGGATGTCAAGATGGCCGACAAAGTGCGCACCAAGGACAGCACAGAGGAGAAACTGGAGAGGATACTCTTCGGTGATGATGAAGAGTTCGTTGGGGCATTGAGGACTCAGAAAGAGCGTGGTTTAGTGGCTCTCTCAACCAAGAGCGACGGGGAAAGTGAAGAGGAAGACGATGAAGACGACGAAGAAGATGGAGAGCAGCTGGATAATGTCCCTGATGCAGATGTAAGACCAATGGGGAGGAGACCCAAAGCCTAAAATTCTCTTCCCACTAACAATGCTTTTTTTTCCCACTCCACAGCTTTTCTTCCTCGATTCTGGAGCCGGTCCCGTATCCGATGAACTCCCGGATTCCGATGCGACCTCCTCCGATGGTGAGAGCGAAGATGCAAACATGGGGATGCCCCCTCTGTGGTACGATAGCGACGATGACCGCATGGCTATCTCCTTGGCCAGCCAGGGACGATTGAGAAAGCTGCGCGTGGCCGAATCCGAGGACGTTATCAGCGGCAAAGAGTACATTCGACGACTGCGCCGGCAATTCCAGCAGCTGCATCCTGCGCCCGAATGGTCGGACCTGGCGGCATCGAAACAGCAGCGTGGAGATGACGATTCTGATCGTGCCGAGGACATGGACACGGACGACGAGGAGCTTTCGTCTACGCAGCCTTTGGCCAAGTTACTTCAGGGCGCTACCGATCTGACCAATTTCGAGAACAAGCTTCCCAGCGGAAAACGCAAGTTACGCCAAGAGATGCTCGATATTCAAAGACTCAAGGATGTGGGCAAAGATCAGCCCGTAAGTTTTTTATATTTTCGTGCGCAAATGATTTTTGGTGATGGGCGAGAGCTAACAGGTGAATTTTGTTTCCCCCATATAGTCTTCGATTGACTCCCTCATGTTCCACCCTCATTACCCACTGTTACTCTCTTCCGGACCGGCAGCGACTCTTTTCCTCCACCATATTGCGCCCTCGGCTCCGGCCCCGAACCCTCTTCTCACCTCTTTCCATATCCGCCGTACACCCCTCCACACCTCTGCATTTGGGCCTCCCACGGGAAACAAAATCTTTGCGGCCGGACGGCGGCGGTACTTCCACATCTGGGACCTGGACACTGGCAAGGTGGATAAGGTGAATGGCACTGCTGACCGCAAGGAGGAGCAAAAATCCATGGAGAGATTCAAGCTTTCCCCCTGCGGACGGTACGTGGGACTGGTCGGAACGTCGCGCAAAGGCGGTGGTCTCATCAACGTGTTGGACTCGACGACCGCGCAGTGGATTTCGCAAGTGCGTGTGGATGGTCGCGGCGGTGTGGCCGACTTCGCCTGGTGGGGTGATGGTGAGGGAATGACGGTGGTGAGCAAGAACGGCGAAGTTTCCGAATGGGATGGCAGGCTGAACCGCGTCGTGGCACGGTGGATGGATGCCGGTGCAGTGGGCACGACCGTGCTGGCGCTGGGAGGCCGGTCCGGACGCACCCAGCTCGGCGGCGACCGTTGGGTGGGCATTGGTAGTTCGAGCGGCGTTGTTAATATCTACGATCGTCGCGAGTGGGCAGCCGCATATGCCTCGTCGTCCAAGACCGACGACGCCGCGTCTGTGATTCCACGCTACCCGGAGCCTGTCCGCGCGTTGGATCAATTAACCACCCCGATCAGCCATCTGGTGTTTGCGCCAGATGGGCAGTTCTTCGTGATGGCGAGTCGCTGGAAGCGTGATGCGTTGAGAATTGGTATGTCCATTCCTCCACCCCTCTTTTTTCACATTAACCACAAGGATATTCATTAACAACGATGCTAGTCCATCTCCCATCGTGTACAGTGTACCGCAACTGGCCCACAAGCAACACGCCATTAGGACGAATCTCATCCGTCGCGGTGTCTCCGAATTCGGAGCAATTGGCGGTTGCCAACGAGCAGGGACGCATCAGATTATGGGAGATTCGGGGCTAGAGAAAGGAGAAGGAAAGAAAAAGTTGTTTTTTCATGTGTGTTGATTGGTAAATATATCAAGCCTTTTTTTTTTGGATAGACGGAAATAATTCAAGTTTCATGAGTTCAAAATACAGAAGTAACATCGATCATATTTGCGTATCAGCATCATCACACACACTCTCTCTCTATTCGAGCGGTTTATCGTCAACCGAAGAGTTTGCTCTGGCCCCAAGTTAGTATCGTCAAAACTACTGAATCAGAAAGATACAAAATATCACGTACCAGCTAGAAAACAACCATCATCATTAGCGAAAGAACAATCAATCAATCAATCAAGTAGAAAGGAAACAAACTCACCACTGGAATATTACCCGCCAGCTATACAAAAAACAAAAACAAGCCATTCGATCAGTAAAAGGTATAATACATCATCATCGTAATTAAACCTCCGACCAAAATATCCCTCAACTCACCTGTTTAAGCAAAGTATCGTTCTAGATAAAGACAAACAAGAGTCAGTCAGCATCCAACCAAACCACAGATTCCAGCACGAAGGCCGAGGGGAACAACTAAGTACTTACCACCTTAGGAGTCGGCGACGGGGTCGGTGTCTCGCCAGGTTCTCGCAGCCCCGAGGGCGCCTTGATCGGATCTTTATCCTGGGTATCGGGGATATCTTTGGTGAGATCCTCGCTGCGGTTGTCGTAGTCGTCCTTGCCTCCGCCGGGAGGGACGCCGGAGGCGACAGCGTGGAGGGCGAAGCCAGAAAGAAGGAGGACGGAGAGCTTCATTTTTTTATATGATTGTTGGTGGGTAGGTGGGTAGGCAGGTATGTATGTATGTAGGTATATGGATTGGATGAAGGGGATGCAGAGAGAGAAAATTGAGGGAACTAGATAGGTTCCCCCCGTGTGAGGGTATCTGGTTGGAATATTATATACCCACGTAATCATCTATTTTTTTCTTTTCTTTCTTTTCTTTCTTTCTTTTTTTTTTTTGCTTTCGCAGGGATAGACAGGTGGAAATAGAATGAATCAAGGGAGAGGGACAATCCAAGGCCAGCATTGTTGCGCATCATCGAGGTACGTATACTGGTGGAGAGTTTACATTCCATATTGTTGTCATCCATGTTGGGATGGGTAGATCAATCACTCGCTCCGTTCTTGGAAAGTATTCCACGGGATTAGTGGAATGGTAATGTTTATAATTCTGGGTACCACAATATGTATAGGCATAAGAAGAGGATGCATACGACAGCCTCATATCAAGGGGCAGAGAAGAAGGAGGTCGTGGGGGCTAGTCCATCCTCAGGATATCGACCGTTGCCACACCCTGCATACCAACCACACGGGGTTTGCTGATCTTCGACCTGGCTCGGAGATGTTAATCCGCCATTTAATTTGGATGGGGAAATCGGAGGGGGGGAGAGGAAACTGAATATAGGGCAAGGGATACAGGGATGGATACATGGACATTGTCGCTGACTCGTCTGTCGGACAATCCTAGGATATACCCTTGATTTGGCCCCCTCGAGACGGGGATGAAAGGCAAAAAGAGCGATCAAAGTCTCGAGGCAAGACAGGAGATTGTCGAACATGTGTATATTCCCATTGGTTGCTATCGTAGGCAAAGATCATCCACACTTTCTATATCGAAAGCTATACACATAAACACCATCCAATTTAAATCAGGGTCTTCATCTCATCCAGGCTGCGAATACCAGCCAAGTTGCCGGCTCTGACCCGCTTGAGAGTCAGCCCGGCGATAAGGGCTGCACCCACACCGGACCCATCTTCGGCCGCCATGATTTCAACCTGATCTGGCTCGTTAGGCGCCCAGTCCAGCATCTCGCGTAGGGCCTGGGCTCCGCGCGCCTTGAAGTGGGGGTACTTCGTGAACACCGACCCGTCGGCACCCACATGGCACGACTTGATGTTCTTCTTCGTACAGATGGCGGCCACGCCGCAGGAGGAGAGACGAGCGGCACGGGTGCCAATCAGCTCCGCCAGACGACGGATCATTTCCAGCTCAGGTTGAGTGGCCCTGATCTTGAGTTCTCGCTCCAGCAGTTCGCAGGTCTCCTGTAAGTTCTCGTACGGGTCCTCTTCGATGGCGGCCAGGAAGGACGAGTCGAGCAGGTAAGGCTTACGCAGCAGGGAGGTGTCCTGGCCGTCAAAAATCAGGCCCGGGTGAGACTCCAGCACGTCGAGAAGGGCCAGGCGGAAGATTTCGCCCAGGTAAAGACCCGCAGTCATCTTCTCGAAAGCCTGCTGGCCCGGACGAGGAGAGTCCCGGTCAATGATGTGGTCGTATTTGGTAAGTGGCAGGACGACGTGCTCGTTGTCAAATGCGCCATACTCGCAGTTAATCGCGACGGGCATGTCCGGTGGCAAGTTCATATGAGCGAGCTTGGGAACGGAGCCAACATCCTCCATATAAGCGGCGTTGACGCCCGTGCCAAAGATGCAGCCAATCTTCATCGCAGGGTCGGTGTAGGCAGAGGCGATCAAGGTTCCAGTGGTATCGTTGATCAGGGCGGCCACTTTGATTGGGAGACCCTAGAATTGAGGTCAGAAATCGGGCAATGTGGGTTGAAGTCTCGTAAGGAAAAAAAAAAAAAAAAGGGGGGGGGACATACTCTCTTCTTCAAGATATCCTCCAGTGGAGGAACCACGTCCTGGCCCTCGACGCCATCGATGTCGAACCCCTTGGTCCAGCGTTGAAGGACGCCATGGTCAATGTAGTCCTGGGTTGCTGGGTAAGAGAAGGTGAAACCCAATGGGAGTTTGGCGAGATCCTCGTTCTCGTGATGAGTTGTAATAAACTGTTCGAGACAGTCGGCGATGTATTCCCACAGCTCCTCGGCGGTGCCCGTCTTCAGCTCCTCCGGCATGCGATATTTGGATTGGGTAATATCGAAGCCGCCTCTCTCTTTTGTCAGGGTGATCTCACAAACACGCAGATTGGTACCACCCATATCCAATGCCAAGAATGTTCCCTGTTCGTTTCCATCGGGGAAGCCCATTACCCAGGTGACGTTCATGGGCTGGAAGGTGTCAGTAGTGGTGTGGGGGAGGGGAGGGGAGCTTCAGCTCACAATGTTACCACCCTTGACGGAAAGACCTACGAAGAAATTCGGGTTTTCTCATCAGTCATGTTTTTCTCTTCTATTTCTCTCATCTCGTCGTCTAGAAACTCACCCTTCTCAAGCTCCTTGATAAAGTGGGCGACCACCTCCTTCAGCTTCGCAGCGTCGACCGTGAATTGTTTCTCGAACTCCAGGATTTGCTGGAGGAGATTCTGAGGGATCGCCTCATGTCTCGAACCTATCAAGATGCAAATGATGCGTCAATGACGGTGTTGGCGCAGAAAAGGCGGGGGAGAGCAGATCCAACGTTACCTTTGCGGGACGGAGGACGCTTGGGACCAATTCCGACCATGGTGAAGAGATGATGTAGTTGTGTTTTTTAAAGAGAGAGAAACTCAATGACAAGTAAATGGATTTGGGGGAGGTAATATTTTAGAGGATAGGAATAATTATTAGGAGAAAAAAAATGAAATGGAAGAGAAGAAGAAGAAGAAGTTTAGAGGGAGCAAGTAACGAACTAATAGTAATGATGATATCAGCGGGTTTCGTGGGGCAAGAGCAACTAACTACTAACTAGGTAGGTACTAAAGTAACGTCGATCTCACCGGGTTTACATAACTGAGATAGTCTAGGTAGTTTACTTAGTCCCCTTCCTTCTTCTTCAACATCATCCCAATCATAAAGAATGTTCGATGTGATGTATCCATTCCGTCCAAATACGACTTTGTTAGGGCTGGTTTGTTGACCGCATCGAGATGCGTTGAGATCGGAGCTCTGTCCTCCACCGAAAAACCCATGCATAATTCTTCCTATTATTGAGAGATCCTGGTAAGCCACCGCGCCATCATCAGTCAGATGACCTTTGAGTTTTTTTTATTGGATTTTATTTTATTTTTCTAGATCCTAGTCTGATTGTACTTGGTAAAAAAAAAAAAAGAGAAAGATAGAGAAATAGACAGACAGACCAGCGACGAATCTTTCTCTAGAAATCACCCCCATGAGGTATAATACTACTAATATAATACTGAAAGAACAATTGAAACATCGCTATCGTGCCAAATGGGAAAATACATGGTTCAATGTGCCAAAGCTTCGTCGCCGCTCTCCAAAGCCCGTGGGATGCATCTCTCTTAGTGTCTTCTCCTCGGGCTCTGCATGTCCCTTGATTTGGTTACCCACACGGCCCATCTGCTGCCGCACGCGCTGCTGATATGTATCGGAGATACCTAGGGTCCGGTCAACTTCTTCGGTCAACCGTTCCACTTCATCTCTTAACCGCTCATCTCGAGTTTGTAGAGGTGCGGTCTCCGCCTCACGGTCTTCCTTATTGGGGTTAGTCGTCTCCCAGAGCTTCTCAAGGTCATGCTCCCATCCCATTGCCCGAGCAAATTTCCGCACTCCGGCATCGCAGTCTCCTAACAGAAGCACATCGTCGGGGCGCGA
Source organism: Aspergillus nanangensis (assembly GCA_015844325.1). NCBI lineage: Eukaryota > Fungi > Ascomycota > Eurotiomycetes > Eurotiales > Aspergillaceae > Aspergillus > Aspergillus nanangensis. Next base: position 77,801 of record VCAU01000114.1, on the reverse strand, counting down.
ACCCAAGCCCCCCACACGCTCCATGTTGATCAACACCCGGGGGACCCCATCGCGACAGAAAGCGGGAAGACTAGCAAATGGTTGGACGGACAGACTGGTCCCCATGACGATGCAGAGATCGGCATTTTCAGGAAGGGTGCGATTATCAAAAAAATCCTCCGGCAGAGCCTCGCCGAAGAAGACGATGTCAGGCTTCACAAGACCGCGGCATTGCGAGCAGTACGGAACTTCCCCATTCGCAATCGCATCCTTCATTAACGCCTCTGGGTATTCGGCTTTGCAATCGATACAATGTTGGTTGGCGAAACTTCCATGTGCCTCCACAATCATCTCCCCAGGTAACCCTGCCAATCGCTCCAGACAATCAATGTTCTGCGAGAAGTGTTTCAGGAGGAGGCCATTGTCGTAGAGTAATTTGATAAAGGAGTGCGCGATGGTCGGACGGTATTTCCCGGGGGCCAATTCGCGGGCCAAGGCGTAAAACGGCCGTGGGTTTTCTCGAAAAAAGCTAATATCGAAGACCGCTTCAGGGTCTGGGAGATCTAGAAAGGCCAAATTGGCGTAGATACCGGTGTCCGGGGAGCGAAAGTCAGGAATGCCCGCCGATGTACTGATACCGGCTCCCACCTGCAACGCGTCGTGAGCACGAAGATCATGCGCGGGGGAGGGGGGGGGGAGAGCGGAGAAACCCTAAAAACACTTACCATAACGACAATGTTTCGTACATTGTTTTCCTTGATATATTTGGCCACCGCTTCAATAGAGCGTGACTCAAGCACAGACGGGGCGGTGTTGTCATCGACCAGGGTGGATGGTTCGTTGCCCATAATGCGAGGCAGAGTACGACCGGGTTTGCGCCGAGCCTGTGGATGACGGGGTCTGCGACGGCGACCAATGATGAACGTGGGGGAAGAATGACCAGTAAGGGAGAAGCTGGGGGCAGTGCCGTTGTACAATGGAGACTGTACTGGGGGGTTTATTTGACAAGGCAATAATAGTATGTAGGATGTGAAGCGGCAGATTAGAGAGAGAGAAAAAAAAGAGTAGATGACGTCGAACAGGGGCCTAATCAGGCCATCATGCTGATTGCCTGAGGCATGAAATGATATTGGATGACGGCAGAACGCCCCTCACCGCCTTCCATGTGTTTAATGATACTCCGCCCATCTTGTTGAACTCCTGAGCTGATCATCGCTTCTCTCGCTCTGGACCATGTCCAAATTAACCCCCAAGGCCATCAATGGCCATGCGGTGACTTCGACCTCGCCTTCCGATTCCCCGCCCACTCAATCGGCCTCTTTACCCCCTCCAGACATCTTCAACGCCAGCTCCGTTGCGGAGATCAAGGCCACGTTGTCCCACCTGCACGACCAAGAGGCCTCCGTCACCGCACGTCTGGATGCCCTGGTCGCCTCACAGAAGGATTTCTCACGCGAGCTTGGTCGACTAGATCTTCTACGTGCACATCTCGGCTCTCAGTCTACCACCACCCGCTCCATTAGCCATGGTATGCTGTCCGACGCCGCAGCCACGGCTGATCGCATCTCCAGCGCCGTCCGCCGTCTCGACTTGGAACAGTCCCAGGTGAAAGCGACACTTGAGATGGTGGAGCAGGTGGCCGAGCTGAAGGCTTGCGTGTTGGGGGTTGCGGGGTCCATGGGTGCTCCTCAGGATTGGGAAACCGCCGCAAGCTATCTAAACCGGGCCTCCAAGATCCCCCCCGAAGTCATCCATGGGGGGTTCGCTGCCGAGATGGTGCCAACAGCAGAGGTGCCGGATCCACCAAACGTCACATTGGACAATGCGGCCGAGTCGCTGTGCGGCCTATTCCTGCGTGAGTTTGACAAGGCCGTCAAGGAAACCAATGGAGCTAAGATCACCCGGTTCTTCAAACTGTTCCCCCTTATCGGCCGCTCAGAGGTGGGGCTAGACGTTTATGGGCGATATGTCTGTCAAGGAGTCTCGTCGCGGGCACGATCCAACCTCAATGCGGGCATGGGTGCACAGAGCAAGGATGGTTTCTTCTATGCCAACTCCCTGACGAAACTGTTCGAGCATATCGCGCAGATTATCGACGGCCACGGCGGACTTGTAGAGCGTCACTATGGTTCCAGGAAAATGAACCGGGTCATTGAACGTCTGCAGCTGGAGGCCGATGTCCAGGGAGGCATCATCCTCGATACTTGGAGCGACGAGAGGCATGTTGATCGCAGACTAACGGATATCAAGTCGTATGCGTTTACCTTCCTCGTACAAAGCTTTCTCCCACAACGGAGTGCGACACCCCGGTCGAACTCCCCCGCGACCAGGGACGGAGTGACAGACGATGAGGGGGTTGATATGAAGGAAGTCGATGGCCTTCTCAATGAAATGGCCATCATGCTTGGCCGGTGGTCGCTATACTGCCGTTTCTTAGCAGAAACATGCAATGTACGTCAACTTCCGAACCCGATACTTAACTTTCTCATGCTAATCCAGACAGGCCCCTGGCGAGGATGATCAGAGGCTTACCAAGCCTCAATTTTTACAAGAGTCCAGTCTCACCAAGAAGATTAACGATCGACTGGTCGCTCCGTTCAATACCATGACGACCTTTTTCTTCCGTCGATCTGTTGAAAAGGCCTTCCAGTTGGATGAACAGCCCTCCGGCTTGACCCTGAACCCACAGAGACCGTTGAAAGCCGACCCGCCTCACATTACGTCCGCTGTCGACGACATCATGTATATAGTCAATAAGGTCATTCAACAGTCACTCGCAACGTCGCAAATCGGCGTGGTGACCAACGTTGTTCCCACGTTGTCTCGCGTCCTCGGCTCCGATTTTATTGGCATGACCCAACGGAAGATGCGCGACGAATGCTATCCCCGACCTCCAGTACAGGGTGCCCAGCCACCGGAGCACCTTGTCATTGCCTTCCTTGTTCTCATTAACAACCTGGATATCGCCGTTGATTATATCCGCCGCATTGTGCAAAACCACACCGAGTCGAAAAAGGCAGTACCAGGCCCAGACGGCCCGGTGGAGGAAACGACCCAGCTACGCTCCCTATACCCAGTGCCCGCCGAAGCCGAGCTGGCTACACGGACCCTACAAAATCTCGCTTCATCGTTTGAGTCCAAGGTCAACGACCTCCTTTCCGACGGCATTCAGGTGGTCTTCAACAATGTCGTCAAGCACCGCCTCCGCCCCATCCTCGCCGATGCATTCCGCGATATCGAGTACCAACCCGGCGGCGATAACGACCCAACCAACGCCAGTACTTACCGCTCGGACGATGATGGTGACCCCGCCGGCGATGACAACGGCCGCACCGAGGTCGTTCGCCCACGCTTCGCATCCAGCTGGACGGAACTACTGCTCCCCCTCTCCCGGATCCTCACGGCCCCGGCCTTCGACCGCTTGCTCACTATTACCTTGGCATATCTCTCCCGGCTGCTCGAGAAGCGCCTGTGGTCTTATCATGGACGGGTCAACGCGCTAGGTGCAACGCGTCTAGAACGTGACATGTCGGGTCTTGTCAGCGCCGCAGTCGATGTGGGCGGCTCATCCCATCATGGTGCCACGGCGCGGTACCGTCACCGGGAGGCCTTCGCCCGTTGCACGCAGATGGTACTGGTCATGGGCATGGACGAAGACGAATGGGAGGATGTGCTTCGCGGCGGCGAGACGGCCGATGTTCTCGATCGCCTGAGTCGCGATGAACGGGTGCGGGTGAGAGGAATGGTGAAGCGGTATGGAATGTAACTCATAGATATATATATTTATTTATATATAGTGGTTTTCATTCAGTCAAAAGATACATCTTTTCACCAGGTTGTCGTCCGCATTTACTAGAATATATATATATATGGATCCAATAGGTCAATTATCGAATCTATTCACATGGGTGGTATCAAATACCAGATCTCATCCCACAGCAAAAAAAAAAAGCAAGATATCTATTATATACAGTACCAACGCCAGCCAGCCCCAAACACACAGGTATAGGAAACAACAATAAATACAAGGAATAGCGGCTCAGCCAAGCTAGACACAACATGACAAAAACAATAGTGGATATCTCGAACAAGGGGAAGCGAAAAAAAAAAAAAAAGGCAAAGCAAAACAACACCAAGAAAAAGCCAAGAAATAGGGAGAAATTTTATTGCAATTTCTCGGGGTCCGATGTGGGAACGCCTTGATGAGCCGAATGTTGCTCGGCGACTTGGCGTGGAGCCGGAGGCACGGTTGGCGCCGGCATGGCGGGAGCCGGGGCGAGCTTGACTTCGTCAATGGCCATCGACTCAGGTTCGCTACCACCACGGCTGTCCACACCGGCAGGTGCACGACCCTCGTAAATCATATCGGTATGTCCGTAAATCATATCGGTATTTTGCATCATGTCACTGTGCTCACCAATGCCATAGCGGGCGGCGGCGGGGACCTGGTGACCGTCCTCGAGCTGGTCGTGCTTCTGCGGGGTCCAGGCAAGGTAGTCACGGCGGACTTCGACATAATCGTAGGCGAACTCGCCGAGCTGGTCATCATCCATACCGAGCAGTTCGGCTTCCTCAGAGGCGCGCAGCTTCAGCCCCGGGATGGCGTTGATGGCATATGCGATGATGGCGGAGACGACGAAGGTGTAGGCGGAGCACGCGACAATGAAGGCAATCTGGATGTAAAGTTGCTTATAGTTGTGGATCAGCCAGCCGCCCATACCAGTGCCAGTGTTGACACCGTCCAGGCCGACGATGGCATCGTCTGCGAACAGAGCGTTGAAGATGAGTCCGATGATACCAGCGACACCATGCTCCGCGAACACATCCATGGAGTCATCAATGCGAATCCAGTATTTCACTATGATTGTTTGTCAGTCAATGCGTTTCAAGTGAGAAGATGTTCAAGAGAGTCGTACCCTTGGTGGCATAATTGCACACGATACCGGTCACAAGGCCCAAAATCACACTAGCCCAGGGAGTGATGAAACCAGAGGCAGGAGTCGCAGCGACCAGACCGGAGATGGTTCCGGAACACCAACCGACCATCGACCACTTGCGGGCCAAACGCCAATCGAGAAGAACCCAGCTGATGGCGGCGAAAGAGGCGGTCAGATTAGTGTTCCAGCAGGCCATGGCAGCGCGGATGTTGGCACCGAAGGAGGAGCCACCGTTGAAACCCAACCAACCGAACCAGAGGAAAACGGTACCCAGGAGAATGAGGGAAACGTTGTGCGGGCGAAAGTTGAGCATCATACGCTCCTGGCGGCGACCGAGGACCATCGAGTAGGCGAGCGCAGTCATACCGGATCCAATCTCGACGGGACCACCACCGGCATAATCCAGCACACCGTATTTATAGGCCCAACCATTAACATTCCAGACCCAACAGGCGAGGGGGCAGTAGACAATAGTGGCCCAAACGAAAACGAAGACCATGGCGGGCAGCAAACGACCACGCTCGGCGACGGAACCCATGACAATGGCAGCGGTGACACCACAGAATTGCATCTAAAGCGAGCAGGTGTTAAAAAAACCACAATCTATCGGCCTGAAAATGAGGAACAAAAGCATCATACCTGATAGAAAGCATAGAGGATATTGGGGACCAAGGGGGAACCCGGGCTGGGATCGGCCAGCACCTTCATCAGTCCGAAGTTGCGCAAGTTACCGATGTATCCATTGGTGGCCGTAGGGGAGAAAGCAAGCGAGTAACCCCAGAAGTACCATTGGAAGGTGACGACGGAGAGAGAGGCCATACAGGCCCAGATCATACTGAGGGCGGACTTGCGGCGGGCGAGACCCGAGTAGAGGAAACCGAGACCGGGAATCATGATCATGACCATGGCAGAGGCCACGATGATATATGCCTGATCACCCGATTGGAACCATTTGTTCAAGTTTTCCGTGCCTGAAGTGAAAAAAAAAAAAACGGATTAGTGACAATGCTCTCTTGTCTCGCCCTTTTTTTCTTTTCTTTTCCCGTTTCTTTAAATCCAGTCCGTTGTTCCACCAAGGGAGGTTATCAGTGTCACATACGGGAGTCTCCGCCGATCTCGTTGGTAGCCAACTGCTCATAGTTGGATGGTGCACCAGTCCAGTTGTACGAGGCGTACTCGGGGAGGAACGGGGCCTTTGTGTCGGAGGCCATGATAGTTGTTGGGTTGTATCAGTGTTGTGATTTGAGGTCGATGGTGGTATTGGTTGTGGTGGTGGTGATAGGAAATGGAAGATGGGGAAATCCTATTCTCTCCGAGTCTCCACGTAGGGAGATAATTGAGAGGAAGGAATGGAGGAAGAATTGAAGAATTGAAGAATGTGTGGAGAAGAAGAGAGAGAGAGAGAGAACGCCACGAGGAGTGGAGGGAAGAGGGTCAGTATATAAAAGAAGGACCCAAGAAAAAAAAAAGAAGGATGGGCGATGAGTGGGTCACGACGGGGGGGAGGAATTTAGTGGTGAAGATAGTTCGGGCTGGAGAAGAACAGTCGATACTTTGTCGTTGTCAGTCGCAGTAGGTAATAGGAATAATAATGAGAATAATAATATACAATAATTCGATAACTCGAGATCGGCGGGAATGTTTCGCCCTGTGGATCCGTTCCCGATATGTGATAAAAGGTAATGCGATTTGAAATGGCAACCACGGGTCTTAGTCAGGAATCCTAATCAGTGGGAAAGGCTCGGCGTGGGATTTGGAAGAGAGACTTGGGAGAGAAAAAGAACTGAATAATAAGAATTAAGATAAATCAAATAGTTCCTAGTCATAATCATCCTAAATAATCATAAGATCATTAACCATCAATCATTTCGAGTGAGAGAGAGACAGAAAAAAGAAAATACAGAAAAAGAAAGTAAAATAAAAATGAAATGATAAAAGGAAAAAAAGAAAAGAAAAGATAAGAAACCCACGATCCAATCACCGTCCAAGCCACCGAGTGGTCAGGACCACCAATGACCATCGAGGCAAACAATTCTTCATGTTTGATCTAATGGCCTTAGATTTCAGGCTCAGAATTCTTACCTTTTACCTTTCTCCGGTCAAGGGAAATCATTCATTCATTCATTCTCTCTCTTCAGATGATGAACTTCAATCTTGTTGATCATGACTTTTCCTCTCCTTCCATCCATCATATTCACAATATTCTCTGGAAAGTCTTCTTCATCTTCGTGGCAAAACCCAGGGATCATCCCAAGATAAAAAAGAAAAGAAAATAAAAATAAAGTGTCCACTTCTTTCCGGTCCAAGAGACCCACGCCGACCTTCCGGCTGAACCAGAACCATTCCGGCGTGGCGACCTAAAGGAGAGAAACGAAACCCAAAACTCCAACCATTCCATGAATCATATCGATTGCTCTTCGTTGACCCGTATCTGCACTTGGTCATGTATGTCACTGTAGTCTTTTAAGGGAGAGGATCACCCCCCCTTCGGAAAGCCCCAGGTCTAGGCAAGCTAGTCGCTTTTATTGTCCAAGGATCTGGTCCACATCATACCGCAGTAGAAGGTGAGCGAAGGAGGAACGGAAGGGACTGGATGGATGGGGTCGAGATGGAGAGAGAGAGGGAGAGGCTAGATTGAACTGTAGTAGTAAGTAGTAGTTAGTAAACCACTGCCACACTTCTCCATAATAATGCCTTAGTGTAGTTGTATACTAGGGAGGAATGGGATCATGCTAGCAAAGAAGATCAAAATTCTCCCATAGGGCTCCACGAATGGAGGGGAGACCCTTTTTATAAATATAGCATTGAATTCCCCCGTTCATTCTACAGTACTTGCATATCATATCTTTTCCTCTAGGTTATCTCTGTCTTTCACATTCTCCCTCCCTCTCTCTATCAGTCTCTCGGATGGACTCTCCTTTCTAGAAGGAACTATCTCCAACCAAACAGATGTATTGAACTGCATACCTTCTCTCGGAGAGTCGACTACCATTGGATATCCTTCTTCCCGATATGAGCAGTCAGATAACTTACTCCATTGGGCAGGAACTTCCCCAATCTACCTCTTGGCCTTTCGGAGGTAAGGAAGGTAGAGTTAGGCAGGAGTAGTATTTACCTATCAATGAAGATGCCCAGCCAACATCGGTTCCATTAGGTACCTAGCTGATAGAGATTCCTACATTATATGCTACTACAGTATGTATGTACGTATGTACATGTACATACAGGAGAGAGAGAGAATATTATTGTTATGTAGCCGAGATAAGAGAAAGACTCGCGCCAAGAAGTCGCATGCGGCAAACGCATTTTGATAACAGCAACGATCCATGATTTCTCTCACCTCATCGATATTGCAGTATCCATTGGTCAGGAGTGTCCGATAAGGGTCTCCAACGCCACTCACCAGCAAGTGGGGCAATCCGACAGGGATTTGATCCACCCTCATCCATGGATCTCCACGGCCGTCTGATAACGCTTCCCGCAGCAGCCAATGAACCCGATGTTCGGGATGCCTCCCTGTTTTTCCCGACTTTTGGCCTCTCGGGAATTTCAGGAAGAACTGCCCCGGGTCGGGAAACTCTGATTCTTTTTTGGCTCTCGGGCTCGTGTCCTCCGCTCTTGGCAAGAGATAAGAGAAGGGGGGACAAAAAAAGGAAAGAAAGAAAGGGAAAGGAAAAGAAAAATTCTATGGTATATCTATTTGTTTGGGAAAGGGAAATATACCCAATTAACTACCTAAGTAATGAGCAGGAGTAACAATTAAACATCTTGTCAGTTTATCTTCACTAACCAACCCGACCACCTGGTAAAAAAAATAATAAAAAAACATTTATTTTAGGCTGTGGGGTTTCCGCCGTTCCACTTCCAGCTTAGCTTTATCTCTCCAGAGTGAACGGAGACTAACTCCTCCGAGTTAGCCAATCCAATTGGTGCTGACTCATCTTCTCCATCCATCAACAACTACTACATCGACTACTACCAGATCTATGGAGGATACCTCCTGACTACCCCCTACATACATCAAACCTCCCTAATTCCCCAATGAACTAACTAGTATCATGGCCCACCCCCAATCAGAGATTCAACCCCCCTGAACCACTGTCCCCTCCCCCATATTCCGAGGAGAAAGGCCGGTGGGTCATACCCTACAGTAGTCACCGATCGAGAGAGATAAGGATTATTAAATCTTACTTAGTGCCAGGGGGCGAAAGGTAATCAGTCCCATGCTCAGGTCTGGAATTACTAAAAGTTCTAGTCCTAGTCCAAGTTCCTGGGGAGGAGAGAAATCCCCACAGGAGACATACAGATTTTAGAATCCTTATCCCTTTCTTTCTCTCTCTCTCTCTCTGTGTGTGAGAGAGAGAGAGTTCCCATTCATTATAAACAGTGGCATCTATTCGACATTACTAACATTTGTATACACCAAAGTCGTGACCAACGCCCTCTATACATACATACACAGACCTACACATTGGCACTATACCCAACACCCACGGCCCTCCGCCGCTGCAGCGCCATATAATATTTCCGTGCCTCATCTACCCAGAACACCGAACTTGAAATACACACCAGTTTGAAGAGGTGTGCCGCGTTCAGGGGTTCGGTCTGGAATACCCGCTGCAGGAACGGAAGGTAGATGACACAAGCCTGCCCGGCTAGTGATCCCAGCACCGCGTAGTTGAACATCTTATTTCCGAACAACGGCAATTCGCCCCGCAGCACAGACTTTCCTTCGCTGCGGCAGGTCAACGCATTAAACATGTCAAACAACACGAAACAGGTGAACGTCATCGTGGTGTCGTGCGCCGTGACCACACGTGACCGCTTTCCCGGGTTCGAGTCGTCGTCGATATCCCCCATTTCGTACACGTAGATGGCGAGGGTGCCAACCATGATCATGAAGGCAGATGTGAGCACGCGTTGGATGAGAGGCTTGGTAAGCACTCGGGCACTTCGCGGCCGTGGCGGTCGATTCATAATGGAAGGATCAACGGGCTCAACGCCGAGGGATTGGGCCGGAGGTCCATCCATAAGGATATCTATGACAGAAATGGTTAGTTTAAGGACGTTGGTTCGCATCACACGCATTGGGCCAACTCACTTATCCACAAGATTTGCATCGCATTCAGCGGATTCTTGAACCCGAGCGTCGTACTCAGTAAGACCAAGCTCAGGGCGGCAACGCTAGTGCTAAGCTGAAAGGTAATGAAGTTTTGGATATTGTAAAAGATGCCCTTGCCCTGTTCAATGGCCCGGAGAATCGTGGAGAAGTCATCATCTGTGAGGATCATGTCGGCCGCCTCCTTGGCAACGTCCGTGCCCAGCTTACCCATCGAGATACCAATGTCGGCCTTCTTGAGCGCGGGAGCATCGTTGACTCCATCACCCGTCATGGCCACGACGTCGCCCCGAGACTGAAGGGCTCGCACAATCTTCATCTTGTGGTCGGGGCTGGTGCGCGCAAAGATTGACGTCGAGGACATCGCCTCCGCCAACTCACCTGTGGTCATGCGATCGATATCCTCGCCGTTGAGCACGGGCCGAGATCCCAAAGAGTCACTAATCGGCATTCCAAGTTTCCGAGCAATTGCAACGGCAGTTGTCTCTGCATCGCCAGTGATCATAATAATGCGCACGCCCCCGGCCATAAGGCGCCGAATAGACTTGTGGACATCCTTACGCGGGGGGTCATTCATGCCGACCAGGCCAGCGAATACCAATCCAGTATACCGCTCATCCTCGTCACCTGGGGTTGCGCTCCTCGATACAGGGGTACCTGAGCGGCTGCCCAAGGGTCTTCCTCTTGGCGTATCTCGCACGGCGCCGCTGGCAAAAGCGAGGACCCGGAGTCCCTCCGATGCCATTTGCTCAGCCGCGTGTCGCACTTCCCGTCGACGCGATTCATCCATGATGATCTCTCGGCCGTCCTTCGTGAGATAGGTATCACAGCGCGCCAGAACCTGCTCCAGAGCACCCTTGATGTAGGCAGCACTAGACTCGCTGGGGCTGTTGCTGCCTATAATGACACCCATCCACTTGCGCTCGGAGCTAAATGGAGTCTCGGCGATGCGAGCACTAAGCCGTTCACGGACATCATCCTCGCCAAAGATATCTAACAAATCCAAAATCGCGACATCGGTCGGCTGGCCGACCCATCGACTCCGAATAGATCCAGAAGCCCGATCGTCAGTGGAGGATAGTACAGCTGCAGAAGAGGCACTCGCTGGGGAGTTTGCATGCACACGTGATAACCTGGCGTTATTGGCAATGTTTCCAGTGCGGAGAACAGTACGGGCCGCCGGGCCTGGTGTCAGGGAAGTAATATCATTGTGAACCTCAAATGGCTCGGGGCAGTCGAAATGCCACATTTTCGTGACAGTCATATGATTGAGAGTGAGAGTGCCTGTTTTGTCACTGCAAACGACATTTACAGAACCAAGAGTTTCGACACTAGGAAGTCGCCTCATTATGGCTCCTCTCTTGGCCATACGAAGCACTCCCAGAGCGAGGGTGACAGTAACAATAATCGGAAGGCCTTCTGGGATAGCAGCGACTGCGAGTGAGACACCGATGGTGAACATCTCTAGGAGCTTACGGCCCTGGATCAACCCAATTAGTACAATAAGCGCAATGACTCCGAAGGATATATAGCTCAGTTCTTGTCCAAGACGGTCCATAGACAATTGTAACGGTGTTCTCGGGCTCTCGATCTCTTGCAGCGAGGCCGAGATGCTTCCAAACTCCGTCTTTGCTCCTGTTCCAATGACGATTCCTTGGCCATAACCTGACCTCACCAAAGTCCCCATGAACGCAATGTTATGCTGCTCATTCAGACGAATATCAGCCCCCACGGCGCCACTGGCCGGGGCATCATAAAATGGCGATCGCGGGGGACTGTCGATTTTTGGCGAGTGCGCAGGAGCGCTTTGTCGACTGCGAATGGCATCGGCGCGTTTCGTAACCGGTTCATTCTCGCCGGTCAAATTAGATTCGTCGATGGTCAGGTCTGTCGCCGCGGTGATACGGATGTCTGCTGGAATACGGTCGCCAACCGTGAAAAGAACCAAGTCGCCTGGTACCAGTTCATTTGCCGGAACGGTCGTCGAAGCTTTGACAGCCGCTGCCGAGACAGACCCAGGGCTCTTGCTTCTCAGATCCTGGAGTTCCAGCTCCCCACCGGCGGCTACTGGTACTGAACCAGGCATCGGTGGAGTATGAGAGAACGGAACGTCGCGAATAAGATGTGCATAATGCGGTACTAAGCGGCTGAGAGCTTCCAGGGACTTTTCTGACCGATACTCCTGTATGAACCCGACGGTAACGACGATGGTGACAGCTAGCGTGATACTGACAGCATCATCATAATTACCCATAATAAACGAGATTGCAGCCGAGCCAAGAAGCAGGAGGATCAGGGTCTCCCGGAATTGTTTAAGAAAGCGCAGCCATAATGGTTCGGGCTCTTCGTGGGGGAGTTCGTTCGGTCCATCGCGAAGTAATCGTAACTCAGCTTCTGCGGGGGTGAGTCCATGGGCAAGGGAGGTTTGTAGGCGGTCGGCAGTCTCTTGTGGATCTAGACGCGAGTATGTCGAAGTGGATGTCTAATTTCGCACATTGCAGTCCGTTAGCAGAGGGGTGATAATACCGGGGGGGGTTTTCTCCAGGGTGCCCGAGGATAAAGGGGACAAAGAGATTTTTGGGTCTACCTACCGAAGGAGCAGTAGTGGAGGGTATACCGGCCGGAGTTGTCGATCGAGGTCTTGAACCGGTGACCTGGACATTATGCAAAGGCAGTGCAGGCGTAGCGGACCTGGACATCTCTCGAAATGGATCCGGTTAGATCGGGCTCGCAGCTGTTATCATCCCGTCGATGCAGGAGAAATAGAAGGGTTCACAAGGGGAACGGTTAGACTTTTATTCCCTCTTCGTTTTTAGCTTGTTCTCGATTTCAAATCCCAAAAAAAAAAACCATAAGAAGGTGAAACTGTGAGAAGCCACGTTCTCAAACGCGACCTGGCTGGAAGAGCATCAATCAGAGGGCGGAGACTAGGCGACTAGTGTCAGTGGACGAGGGACCTGCGTCAATCGGCACAATTGACGGGTAATGCGTCTAAAAGGTAATGATAAGAGAGGAAAAGGGGACGTCAAGTGCTGTATACAAAACAATGTATGATATCTCTATTAAGTTGAACGGAATAATAGGGCTGAAAGGGAGATTCATGAATATGATCATAACAACAATCCCAATAGAATCGAAAGTGATGCTTTACCTGTTATGGACTAGACCCGGAACAACCTGGGCGCCGTGACCCCCGGATGCGGCCTGCACAAGTCAGGTGATGTATATAACCGTTACGTAATTATTCTTCCACGTGACCCCAACCACCCGGCCACCCAGCCAATCGGCGCAGGGCGAAAGAAAGGGAGGAGGCTGGGGTTGCCCGTTCCAACCAACATTGCCAACCTGAGGCACCGCTTCCTCCCGCCGCCCGACGCGCCGTTTCGCTCCTCCCTCCTCTTTCAATGTTTCCTTCTCCCTCTCGTCCTAAACCCAGACCATCCCCCAAACCCACTCCAGCCTCCCACCCCGTAGGCGCTTGTCGGTGCTTATCTTGCCTCGCAACTTGCGCGACTGGTCTTAGCCTTTGCACACCCTCTTTTCCGCCTATAACTTCGAAAGGGACACGCCCTCATTATCCACTCTAGGGGGGGTGAAACGGTCTGTCGCTGATCCCATTGTTTTCTGGGTACACGGCGCGTCATCAGACTTTCACGCCCACTGACTTCCACCACACACCAACCCCGCATTGGGCGGGCTCTTTTTTGGAATTGCCCCTTTGGAGTCATTTAATATCTTCCTTCCCTCTCTTTCTCCGCCATCATGTTCTATTCCGAGACCCTCCTGTCGAAGACCGGGCCGCTGGCTCGCGTCTGGTTGTCGGCCAACTTGGAGCGCAAGCTCTCTAAATCCCACATTTTACAGTCAGATATCGAAAGTAGCGTCGGTGCCATCGTCGACCAAGGCCAGGCTCCTATGGCCCTGCGGTTGAGCGGCCAGCTATTGCTGGGTGTTGTTCGAATCTATAGTCGGAAGGCGCGCTATCTGTTGGATGATTGCAACGAGGCTCTGATGAAAATTAAGATGGTATGTGATACGCGATACCCCTCATGGTGTCAAGCTTTTACTTATTCCGACCTTACTAGGCTTTTCGTCTGACGAACAACAACGATTTAACTTCCACGGTCGTGGCCCCTGGTGGCATCACTCTCCCTGATGTATTGACCGAGTCCGACCTTTTCATGAACTTGGACTCATCCTTGCTTCTTCCCCAATCTCTCAACTTGGAGCCGGAGGGTAAAAGACCTGGAGCGCTAGACTTTGGCAGCCAGCTTCTTCCGGACAGCAGTTTCCGACGCTCCATGTCTCATGAACCCGCGCGCCTGGAAGACCCTAACCTGGACCTGAATCTCGATCTGGGAGACGATGACACGCCTTTGACTCACGACTTCAGTATGGAAATGGGACGAGATGCTCCTGCGCCGCGTCCGGTGGAGGAGGATCTTTACAGTGACGCCGGTATTCTCAACAACGATGTCGGTCTTGACTTGGACCTAGGCGAGGATGGTCCTCTCCTACCTAAGATGGATATGCAAAACGATGGACCGCAGGATAACTTGCTCTCGGGTGATGTTGACATGGACCTGGGCGGTAACGAGCCGACTTTTGGCGCTGAGGACTTTGGATTTGACCGTGAATCTAGCGTCACGTCGGAGCTGACTGAGCTCGCGGATGTCGATGGACTCGACCCCGACCGGCAGGACCCATTTGCCGACGATGAACATAACTTGGAGGAGCCAGAATCAGAGGATGAGGATGATGTCACTATTCAACACGCGCAGCGCTCCAAGCGGCGAAAGGTCGTGCTTATGGAGCTAGATACGCAGACTGATCACAAGATGTCCGAGGTGAAGGAAGTACAGGCCAATCGCTCACAAATCATCCAGTCGGCATCCTTCTTGCCTCGCGACCCCGTCCTTCTCACTTTGATGAATATGCAGAAGAACGGAGAGTTTGTGTCGAACATTATGCGTGGAGGCCATGGCCGTGGGTGGGCCCCTGAACTCCAGGAACTACTCTCTTTGGATACCATCAAGAAGTCGGGCGAGTTGAAGCGGAAGCGTGACAGCGGGATTGCGGACATGGATATCGAAGAAGCTATGGCTCCTGGTTTGGAGCTGGGTGGGGAGGAAGCGATTGTTCCTGTCGACGAAGGTATTGACATGGATGCCACTCTGAATCAACAACCCGAGATTGAATTCCCCGGAGACGACGATCAAGGTCTGGAGTTGAGCGATGACGACGGAACAAACCATCCCTTGGAGTTTTTCGACGAGACAATCCAGCCGGCTGACGGCGAGGCCGTTTCTGTTGGTACCAAGCATGCAGTTCATATCCTTCGCGATCGCTTGGGTGAGTCTGCCGCCGACCAGAAGAAGAGCGTGAAGTTCCAGGATCTGCTCCCGGAGAAGAAGGCATCCAAGGCGGATGCAACCAAGATGTTCTTCGAAGTTTTGGTGCTGGCCACCAAGGATGCTGTACAGGTCGACCAGCGGCCTGACGCAGTTGGTGGCCCGCTCCGGATCCGTGGAAAGCGTGCTCTTTGGGGCTCTTGGGCTGAAGAGAGCGCTAATGCTGAAGCCGCCAGCCAGCCAACTCAACTGGCAGTTTAGTGAATTTCTTCTGCGAGGTCTATGGCCATGTACAGTTTTATCTTCTCTTGTCTGTCTGTCTGTCTGTCTGTCTTGCTTGAGGACAAGTTATCATTGCCGGGTACGAGCCTTTTGCTTGTTTTAATGAATCGATGGAGTTTTGGGGGGGTGGTTTTGACCTTGGGATTGAAAAGGTGGTCCTATTTTATTTTTATTTTTTTATTCGATTGACTGATTGGGCTTTTTTTTTTATTCCTGAGCCGGATATTCACTGGATATTTCAGAGTGACTGGCTATTTTTGTTGTTATTTGCCCCCCTCGCTCCCTTCCATCTCTCTTGTCCGTTCGGATGATAAGTGCAGGTGCTTAGGAATAGTTCTTAGTTTTAGTATTATAGAAGCGACCGTTGATGACAATATCAATTTCAATCACCATGAGAGAACCGTCTAGTTTCCATAAATAATTAATAATCGTCGATCCACTTGAGTGTCGTCATGGCCAGCCCTAATTGAACCACTATCGGCTGAGGTCAAAGCCGCAGAAGCTCTGGATCTGTAGACTAAACTAAGCCCGTAGCTCGACTAGCCTGATGCCCACCAGTCTGACGCACTAAATATTGCTTGACTCGTAGATTTCTAATCCTCTTTTCTTCGCTGTCACTTTTTGTTCCTTAAATATATGAGTGGAGAACTCGTTCGTAGCGGTAGTCTCTCCCGAAACCATTTTTTTGGTTGACTTTTTTTTTTTCTTTGGAACCATTTTTTTTTCTTTCGCTTCTGGTACTTCATCTTCAATTTCTACTATCTCATAAGAAAGCTCTAAAATCAGGTACTACTCACTACCGACTAGCTTCTCCACTGATATCGATACGACTGACTATTCGATAATTCCCCCGAGCGACTGGCCGAGAGGGACGAGAGACTTGTTATATTTCTTTCCTAGACATTCATTTTTCTTCTCTAGAGAAAAGAAAGATTTAAGAAACTTTCCCCCCTTCCCAAAAAGGGAAAATAAAGAAAGAGAAGGGAAAAAAAAAAAAAAGAAAAGAAAAAGAAACCCTCTCTATCATCGTGTGGAGACGAATTTGCTGTCTCCACATCCATCCCCCGTCAATCATGACGACCAAGTCTGAATCCTTGCCCCGGCGTGATGACAGCACAGACTCCGAAACGAGCAGACAGTCAATCGACCATGCCATAAGCACGTCTGGGGTGAATGAGCCTGAAAAATCAGACGATGAGCTCGAAAACACCTTTGCGCCGATCCAGGTACCCATCACCGACGACGAGCGCATGCACAGGCTTCAGTCGACGACTTCGCGGCCAGTGGAGCGCAGCTGGTCGTTGAATGACGGCTACAGTTGCCATACGGCGGATGAAGAGATCGCGGAGACTGTGTCTCGTGGAGGAGGAGATGGAGCTGAGGCCTCGGAGTTGGTGGTTGGGTGGGAGGAAAACGATCCGCTGTGTCCGAGGAACTTTAACACCGCACGGCGGTGGCTGATCGTGGTGATTTGTTCGATGGGTTCGCTCTGTGTGTGAGTAGGAATCTTCCTCGAGTCAGTCAGGATCTGTTGGTGGCTGATTGAGTGGGATCTTTAGGACGTGTACTTCGTCGATGTATACGGTGACGTATGATCAGTTGACGGTGGAATTCGGTTGTTCGCGCATTGTGGCGACGCTGGGGCTGTCATTTTTCATCTGGGGTCTTGGTAAGTTGACGCAGTTTCTTATTTTCTATCAATGTTGATGATGTTCATATTGGTAGGTGTTGGACCGTTGGTTCTGGGCCCATTGTCAGAGGTAAGTCATCTTTGACCATTACCATGATGAAAACTCTTCTTTGACAAGCATCTAGTTCTATGGCCGGAGAAATATCTACATCGTCTCTTTCAGTATGTTCCTCATTTGGCTGATTCCATGCGCTGTGGCGCAGAACATCGAGACGATGATTGTGTGTCGCTTCTTCAATGGCCTGGCTGGAAGCGCATTTCTCAGCGTTGCTGGAGGGACTGTCGGCGACTTATTTGCTCGCCATGAGCTGAGTGCGCCGATGATGCTCTACACGGCGTCTCCATTTGTTGGCCCGGAGATTGGACCCCTGTATGTTGTGTTGTTGATTGGATTTGGATGATACATCACATCAATACTGACGCATTTGTCCGCAGGGTTGGCGGGTTCATCAACCAATACACCACATGGTATGTTTTTTTGTTTTTTGTTTTGGTTTCTGAGATTCAGTTCATCCGGACGGACAGACTGATTGACTGGCATTCATTCAAGGCGCTGGACATTCTACGTCCTTCTCATCTGGACGGGTGTCCTGCTGGTTTCACTCATCGTGTTCGTCCCAGAGACCTACCATCCAGTGTAAGTGAGAAGAAACAAATCAGGACCAAACCAATCTCTCTACTTACTCATAATCCACCTAGGCTCTTGCGGAGAAAAGCCCAGAAGATCCGGGCAGAAACAGGCGATGACCGGTGGAAGGCACCGATCGAGAAGTTGAACCGCTCCGTCCCACAGACCGTCCTCCGATCCATATACCGACCTGTGCTTCTCCTGACATTAGAGCCCATGTGCCTGTGTCTCTGCATCTTCTCGGCCATTCTGCTGGGAATCCTCTACCTGTTCTTCGGAGCCTTCCAACTGGTGTTCGACAATGTATATGGCTTTGAACTGTGGCAGCGTGGTCTTTGTTTCTTAGGGCTCTTCGTGGGAATGCTCTTTGCGATTCTGTCCGATCCCTTCTGGCGTCAGATCTACCAGCGACTAGAGACCAAACACGAACAAACCGTGAAGAAGGATGATCCTCAGCCGGAGTGGCGATTGCCTCCAGGTACGTGTGGCTTTACCTAGGTACGTACCTAAGTTTTTTGGCTGACCACACGAATAACGCAGCGATTCTGGGAGGTCCGCTCGTCACCATCGGATTGTTCATCTTTGCATGGACAATCTATCCGCATGTGCATTGGATTGCGCCTATCATTGGGAGCGCATTCTTTGGAGCTGGGTGAGTGTCATTTTCTCATTTCTCACCTCTGTTGGGATTCGAACTGACCAGATCTGCATCAGAACTATCCTCGTGTATTCGGGCATTTTTACCTTTTTGGTGGATGCATACCCGATGTATGCTGCAAGCGCCCTCGCCGCGAATAGTTTCGCTCGCTCATCATTTGGAGGCATATTCCCTCTTTTTGGCATTCAGAGTATGTATTATTACCCAATGGTTTTTTTTTTTTTTTTCCATATGTATGGAAGTCGGGTCGCCATGCGGTAATCAATGACTATGATCATGCATACCCTCAATATCGACGCCATGACAGATCACATCTTGACCGCCAGTTGCTAACATGGGTGGGCAGTGTACAACAATCTAGGATATCACTGGGCCACCTCACTACTTGCCTTCCTGACCCTGGCCATGTTACCATTTCCGTATGTCTCCTCTGAAGTTCTCTCTCTCTCTCTCCTCCCCCCTTGCATAGGTTGCTTTTAACACGGCACCGTGCATTTTGACGTCTCATCAATGACCTATATTAATGATTTCTTCTGACAATTCAACAACGGATAGGTACCTATTTTTTCGGTATGGCAGTCGAATCCGACAGAAGAGTCGGTATGCCGCCGCATAGATTCATGGTCATATTTTGCTTGCCCTTTATGGCGGGATATATATACGTACATATACTTGGCATATAGTTGGCATATATAGATTTCTACATACAATATAGATAGATAGATGTAAGGTCGGTTGTCAGTCAACCAACCGGGGAAATAATAAATTACTCTCGAGCTAGCGGATTCATTATATGTCCTATGTATATGCACCAGACATCCCACATGCATCTACAGCATGTGTAATGCCTCGTTTCAAGGCGTCCGGTCCAAGAATTGGAAAGTCGATGGACTTTCTTTTCTTTTTCTCTTCATTTTCCCCTAGGTACCGAGGGGCATAAAGAATCCTGGATCATAATAAAATAAGATATATAGGAGGTATGACTGACTGTCTTAAGGTACTTGATATCATTTGTCTTCCAGTTTAGGGTTGCGGGGGTCACAGGAACCCAATCAGGAACCCAGACGAAACGAAAGATTTAAACAGATTTTCGGAAACCGGTTCTCGATTTCCAGAATAGGATTCAACATCATCTCCTTTCCTCTATTAATACTCTTTTCCCTTCCTCTACTTGTGAGAAGTGAGCCTAGGCGGAGAAAGGATACCAAGTCCCGTAACCGAGGCACCTTGGCGAGGCTGGAACAGCCGGAGATACCCGGGAGTCACTGTTGGAGGGCTTATCCGGAATCTCCCGAGGCTGTATAAAATGGCTCATTCTAGATTCAGGTGATTGGATGAGGCATTTATGAGAGTATGGAGCTAGTAAAAAAAAAAAAAAAGAATTGGAAGTTTAGAGGGGACTGACACGTGGAAGACCTGAGTCTGAAGGACGATTTGACTATTTTGGCGTTTGGTGATGATGTTGATGGTTGAGGATGATGATGGGCAGATATCACAAGCTTTTTATTCTCTTGTTGAAAATCTACATGTGAGAATGAAGTGGGTGAGTTTCATCGAATTTTAGTCTCTTGTTGTATTTATGATTATGATGATTATTATTATTATTCGAGGTGTATTTGAATAGTATTTAATAATAATAATTATACTAATAAACTGGGTAGGTACGTACTACTTACTCATTCAAAATTACTAGGGAGTTTTGGGGGTAAGGCTGAAACCATTGAATTACTCTTCCCTTGTGATTCTGCATTTGATTCTTCATTTGCATCTTCTGTTTAGTCATGACGAGTAATTGAGACACGAGCTCGTTTTCTTTTCTTTTTTCGAGGTTCATCCCACGTACAGAGATTGGATGATGATGATTAGGATGAGGGATTATTTTTCAATATTATTCTGACCAGAAGTATCGAATTGTCCCCCTGAAGAGAAACAGAGACAGAGAGAGAGAGAGAGACACGCGACTCTCGTGTTTGGGCCTCTCAGATCGAAGTTTATTACGATTATTATTATTCCTTGTATCTCCTCTGGTTCTCTTCTCATCTCATCGCCTTCTTTCCCTCCCCCCCCCCGCGTTACTCTTTCTCCTCATTATTATTATAATTAAATATCCTCGGACAAATCGATTGTTTGGAATTCTTCCCCTCATCATCCTCATTCTCATCATCAACTTCTACTCCAACGGTCAATCAATCAATCGACTGCGTATCTTTTTTCCGGTTTTTTCATTGTTTCTCATCTTCCCCCGCAGCCCCGTTAAAAAAAGACTGTCGCTCCACCCGCGCTTCCACTCTTCTTCCTTTCTCCCGTGATTCTTGACTATTCTTCGTCTGCGGCGTGTGTTGGAGAAAGAAAACCCAAATCTACTTGTCTGACTACGTGAATTTTGGGAACCCAATTCATTCCCCATATAAAACTACAACAGTTCCTCTGTTGCAACCCCTCCCCACTCTCACCATCTTCTTTGCTGCCCCCCCCCCTCCAAAAATCACACCTACCACCTAACCGAGCGATTTCCGTTGCCGCAATCAGTTCCGTCGCTCTATTTCCGATCAGAGAAACTTCTTCTTTCGCAACCAAACTCCTCTCATCACCTTCGTGGATTCTATGCGTCCGGCCCGCCGCAGTGTCGCATATCGACTGTCTCCCGATTAGAGACCAAGTGAGTTCTGACGTTGTGAATATTTGACCCGCCAATCTGGATTCCTCGGTTTGCGCTGGCTCGCGGCGCGACAAGGCGGTTTTGTTCTCTTCCGACGAATAAGGTGGCAAGGTGGTTGCTGCGGCTCGTCAACTCTATTAGAATACCTTAATAATTAACCCGGATTATCCTTCACTGCCGTCCTTTACACGCGCCCACCTCCTTTTCTCCTTACCCGTCGCATTCGTCGCATAGATCGCCGGTGCGGTTTTCATGTCGAGATGAAGGTGGAATCCCAGGAGAATCAGCCATCCGCTGCCTCGGCCGATCGCAGTGGGGCCGAGCATGATGCCGGGGGCCCTGGAGAACACTCCGAACTGCTGAAGAAGACCGATGAAAGAAACCACAATGCGCCCGCAGAAAATGGTCAGAAGCACGCTTCCAACGCAAAAGATCCGTCCCGTCCGCGGAGGAAGAAGGCCAGACGGGCCTGTTTTGCTTGCCAGCGGGCGCATTTGACATGCGGTATGCTGCTGATCCCCTCCCCCCTCTCTCTCCCTCAGCGTTGCGAAATTCTATTTTCCTTCACCTTTAACTTAGGGCCTCTGGTTTCATCATGTCGTGTGCCGGCTATATCTTCTAGCCCGTCCAATATAGAAAGTAGAACCTGAACACTGACCACCTTTGTTTGCATACATACAGGTGACGAGAGACCGTGTCAGCGATGTATCAAACGTGGCCTCCAAGATGCCTGTCACGATGGTGTCCGGAAGAAGGCCAAATATCTCCACGATGCGCCGGATGGTGCGCTGATGCCCGGCGTTGGTAACAACAATAACAATAACAACAACCATAACAACAACAACAACACCTTTTACAACAACTCTCTACGAAACAATCTCCCTCTATCAAGAAATGGCTCCAATTCCGTGAACGCCGCTCCCCCGCAGCAGAATAACACCGGTGCTGGCGCTAATTTCTATCCAACCCCGCAGTCAACATCTTATAATGTTTACCAAGAGAATCCCATCAATCAAAACTCATATACATCACAGTCTCCTGTTTCACCCACATTCACCCTGAAGAACAACCCCGCTGCTCGAAGCAACAGCCTCTCGAGTCAACAGCCACCTAGTACCGGCGTGTCAAATCCCAACAACCAGGGACCCAATCCTTTCTCGGGAGCCTTGTTCGACCCGAGCGACCCGGCGCTCTTCAACTTCGACCTGTCGAGTATGAACTTCGAAAACCGATACGGCGCCCTGGAGTTTGGCATGCTCGGTCACATGGCTACAGGGGCAGGAGATTCTCCGACAGACTCGGCCACGCAACGAGGGTCGATGGGTCGAAGCGGCTCTGCACAGTTCAGCAATACGCCGATCACGGGTGCTCCAGGTTTTGGGGAAAGCCCTGGGAACCAGCAACCCTTCATGTTTGGGGACCCATTACTAAACGAATGGTCCAACGGACAGACCTCGGGACAACCGCATGTGAATGTTCCCAGTGTCTACCAGCAGTCCGGCCAAGGAAGCGTCATTCCAGGCCATTTGTCCAAGCCGGATGCGCCACACGCGTTCGCGATTGAAAGCGGCCCGAATTTCGCCAGCCCCGGCGCAACAAATAGTCCGCAGATGACCAGCACTTTTGATGACAATGCGCTCAACAATGCCATGAGTAAGTCGAATGGCATCGTTTCCAATGGTCAAAGACCGACGACGATCTCTACCCCGAGCCTGAAGCACCAGAGCCTGCAAATTGCGAACAAGAGACGTCCCCGAAACCCGTCGGCTGTCTACGAGAGCGTCAAGGAGCCTTACGCTTATACAAGTCGCTTCCACAACCTGACCGCTTTCATCCAGCGACGTTTCCCGCCGCAGAAAACCTTACAAATTGCCAAAGCGCTGGCTTCTATCCGCCCTTCCTTCATCGCGACGACGAAGACCTTGAACCACGACGATTTGATCTTCATGGAGAAGTGTTTCCAACGTACCCTCTGGGAATACGAGGATTTTATCAATGCCTGTGG
Organism: Aspergillus nanangensis; assembly: GCA_015844325.1. Lineage (NCBI taxonomy): Eukaryota > Fungi > Ascomycota > Eurotiomycetes > Eurotiales > Aspergillaceae > Aspergillus > Aspergillus nanangensis. The sequence goes on along the minus strand of VCAU01000114.1, from coordinate 54,493 downwards.
GACACCAACCATTGTTTGTCGACGTACCGGGGAGATTGCCGCGGTTGGAAAGGAGTTCAGTATTCTTACCGGGTGGAAGAAGGACGTATTATTAGGCAAAGAGCCGAATCTGAACGTCAACACGGGGGGCTCGTCCCTCCCCGGGTCCGGCACCACCTCTCGCAGCTTCACCCCACGAGGCTCGGTGCCCGAGAGTACGACACCGGGGCGCCCGCATCCCGTATTTCTCGCGGAGCTGCTCGACGACGATAGTGTGGTGGACTTTTACGAAGATTTTGCTCGGCTGGCCTTTGGCGATTCCCGTGGTAGCGTCATGACGACCTGTAAGCTGTTGAAATACAAGACGAAGGAAGACATGGAATTGGCGCAGTCGGATGATAATCAGCGCTGGAACAATCATCTGCGCAAGGGAGGGATTGCCAGCGAATCGGGGATGAACCAACTAGGCTTCAAGGATGGCAAGGTCGAATGCGCCTACTGCTGGACAGTCAAGCGAGATGTATTTGACATCCCTATGCTCATTGTTATGAACGTAAGCCTTTTCCCCCCTCCATCTACCTCGTTACTTGATAATTTCAATTTTTTTTTTTGGAATCCCCATGCTGACTGATATCGACCATTAGTTCTTACCTTGCATTTGATCTGATTTTTTTTTCTCTCTCTCTCCCTCCCTCCCTCTCCCTCTCTCTCTTTCCGTTGTATTATGGGACCATGCAAGCACATATCTCTCATGCACTTTAATCCGGTTTCATTCTGTTTTCTGGTCATTCTCATACCCGGAAGGATTTCAAAAATAAGCTTGTTTTGTGTGTTTCGTCCGTCCTTCTTGCATTTGTTGTTTGGTACATATTCTGTTTCCCGTCTTCTTGCTGGATGATTCCCTGGAGCTGTCTATAGAGCTTCTTGTTAAGGTGCACCTGGACTGGGTTGCATTTGGTCTTTTTGGATTTCTTGTATATATGGGATCTGTAAACTTGACATCGATGAAAATTCTTGAAAACTGTTTGTTACCTACTGTAACTGTAAGTATTTGTAGAGACCACAAACGGCTGACTAAGGCTCCTGCTGTCATGTCGGCCTGCTTAGTCAGACAATCACCGGCCTCGCCTCGGCTTATCGCGATTCTTTGATTTGATTCATTCGTTCGTTCATTCTCGTTCCTCTTCCTCTCCTCAACAATCATCCACCACCGATTCTTTCCCATACTTTTAGACATGCGTCCAGATACTCCCCGCGACCCCGTGGCTGGTCCAGACAGTGGCCCCGAGGCCCCATATCCCATTCGATTGTCCGGTCCCGTTATCAAAGGTTTTGGGCGGGGTAGTAAAGAGGTAAGCAAGCAAAACATGTCGACTCATGACATATCCTCTCGATTGATCGCTCTACAAGGAGGATCTCCCAATCGACATTGCGTGATCCAGCTGTGTCCGAATACTGACGATCTCTAGCTGGGCATCCCGACCGCCAATATCCCCGCAGATGGTCTCTCCGAGTATCCTGATCTCCAGGTTGGCGTCTACTACGGCGTTGTCGCATTAGACCCGGCCAAATTCAACCCCGACACGCAATCCTCGTCAGCGCCGATCCTCCCTGCCGTCTTGAGTATCGGTTACAATCCCTTCTATAAGAACAAGACCCGATCGATCGTATGTTCATGAATGCCTACAATGAAGTCTGCCGGAGGTCTCTTGTGTCGAGCAATTACTAAGTGAAGAATATCAGGAAATCCATATTATGCCCCCTCTCTCCTCGCCCTCGCCCACGGCGACGACCGGCGAACCCGGTGCGGTCAAATTCCACAAACTCCCCGATTTCTACGGCACCCAGCTTAACCTGCTACTGCTGGGGTACATCCGGCCCGAATATGACTATGTATCGCTAGAGGCACTAGTGGAGGACATTCGAGTAGACTGTGAAGTGGCACGACAAAGCCTGCAGCGCGAGACGTATGTGCGGTATCTGACAGGGAGCGATGGCTGTCCGGAGGCGATGCAGGAGCAGCGCCGGTGGTTGACTCAATTTTAAGCGGAATGCATGGGGTTCACTGCATGATGCAGTGGGCGAGCGGAACGGAACAAAACATAGAGCGAAGATGTCTTACGATGAATGATAGAAACCAAATAAGAAAGAGAACCGGTTGATGTGATTCATTCAGCCCTATCTTGGCAGGCGGATGTTCGGGCCCCTGGATCCACCCCTTCATACTCCAGATGGAGACTCGTCGACGTCAGCCCAGCAACCAGCAGGCACCATCAGCCTACAATTCGACCGGGTTGCACCACCCGTCCCCGGCATCAAGACATATAAATATTCGTACGATTCGTCATGGTTATTTCCTCCCTTCCTGGGACAGTATAAGACCAGACCAGACCAAACCAGATCAGATCAGATCAGATCGACATCAGATCGACAGACGTCACCAACAATAACCCTAAATTCCATACATTCCTCAACATGGATCGTCTCCGCCAACGTCTCCATCGTCGGCGCAGCAGTTCCGGTAGCGCCGCTCCATTGCATCCCCCCAAATCGCCTTCTCTCAGTGCCGCCGACCGCCGCAAGAAAGAAGCTGACGATGCGCCCCGACGGCTCTATATTACCTCGGACACCTCCACCTTCGACCCTCTCCTCTTACGTAGATTTAAGGCGGAGGGCTTCCAGGTCGAGTATCTGCCCTTTCCCGGGGGCAACGATGACCCCGAACGAGAGCGGAAGGATTTGGAGAAGCTGATTCATGAGCGGGAGGATGATCTCGAACCTGGAGAGCGATATGCCATCCTAGGTATATATACAAAAAAAAAAGATCCACATATATTGATTGATATTGAATTCTAACCGCAATCTCACACAGCATACAACAAACCGGCTCACCTCCTCCTCACCTCTCACCACCAATCTACGACAGCAACCAACCCTTTCCCCCGTCTCTGCGCTCTCGTCACGTACTATCCCAACTTCAACAGCCACGAGAACAACCCCTACGTCCACTACCAATGTCTCATCCCCCCCTCCATGACATCATCCTCCACAGCCTCAGACTATACCTCACTGAGCCTTCTCCCCATCCAAATCCATCTCCCCGGCCACCAGCCGCCCACTCTCTGGGAGGAGTACAACAGCCATCCCACCAAGAAACGTCACCGATGCCACTTCTTCTTCTACCCAGAGTCTTCCCCGGGGTTTGCCGAGGCCTCCTCCCCCGGGTATGACGGTGTCAGCGCCCATCTAGCTCTAAGTCGCACCCTGGACTGCCTGAAGCGCGGCTTCGGCTGGCCCGGTGGCAACTGGAATATCCCCGAGGTCGAGACAATATGGGAAGAGTACTGGCGCAATCTAATCTACGATGGGAAAGACCGACACGAAGCCGAGGACCACGCAGCCACCACAGTCAACATGATGGTCGGCAGTGGACCAACCTGCCCCGAAAACAGTGGCGGTGCTATTGAAGACGATCCAACGGCCGGCCTGAACGAGATGCCATTGGTAAATTGCGTTCCTACCATGGTTGGCGGTAAGCAATTCCCCCCCCTTCTTTGTATAATAAACGATGGAAAGAAAAAGATGATAAATAAAAGAATCTTGATCCGATACTAAATATAATTCGAAAAAGGCAACAACCTCCACGACATCACCGCCTTCTACACCACGGAATTCTTCCCCACCGGCCCCCCGTCGCAATCCGTTCGTCTTCTCGCCCGAACACTCGGCACAGACCGCATCGTCGACGAGGTTCTGCTGAGCTTCATCCACACCGAGGAAATCCCCTGGTTACTACCCGGGGTGCCGCCCACGGACAAACCCGTGCGCATTACGCTGGTTCTGACGGCGGCCTTTGTGGCGGGAAGGCTGGCTCGACAGAATATCTACTGGGACCAGGCTAGTGTATTGGTGCAGATTGGGCTGTTGGATCCCCGGCTCGTGCCCGAGGGGTTTCATGCGACGGGGAAGAACCGCGCGAGGATGGAGGCTGTTGAGAGGTTGCCGGTTGTTGGGGTGGAGGGCGTTGAAAGGGTCTTGTCTTGAATTTTTTTTTTTTTGGTAAAGAAGGAAGAAGGAAGTATCTCGGCTATCTCTAGATGATGATACCTTTATTACGATTGTTTTTTTTTTTTTTTTTTTTTCTGATGATATTCTAACCCTACCCTAATAGGAAATACCTAGGACAAAGAGTCAGAAACCCCCCTACCAATTATGGGTTTCTATGATGTTATTAATCGGCTTTAGCGCAGGGTCCACAGTTGAGAGTATTCTGTCATTGGTCAATCCACACACGCCCCACCCATCATGAGCAATGATATCCGTTGCAATGATTGGCCAACGGTTTGTCTGGTGGAGGAACCAGATCGCGGATTTGCGCAGATTTGAGCACCTTGGAGCTTGATATTAACACATCCCCCGGATAACCTTGGGGGCAAGGAGAGAAAGGGTTGTAGGGTAGTTCAAAGGGAAAATCATATATATAACACAAACAGTCAGACTACTACCTCCTTATCTTCACACATCTCGATTTTCACCTCTTCACACCCCCCTCACTTAGTATCCGCTTGATATATATTCCCGCAAACCCAAACCCTAACTCCATCATGTGCGGCCCTTCCAGACCCAGCAGCGGTAACCGTATCGCCATCATGTTCCACCCCTCCGCGGCCCCCATCACCAGTTCCTACTCTCTTTCATTCCGCGAAACCGATTCGAGCCAAACAAAAGCTGTCTTTCGGATCGACGACTCCCTCATTCTTGACCACTTCCAGACGTGTACGGGGATTGACCTACGCATTGAGTATGTTTGCAGGTTTACCAATTAGAGAAAACATCGGAAAACATGCTAATAAAATAAAACTATAGACGACATGGTGATTTAACGTCGAAAACATCCCACCCGCCGCTCCATCGATTCAAACTTCGGCGGTCACCGGAAATGACTGACTGTGACTCGGCGATGGAGTTTGATCTTCCCGAACGGCTGGACCTGGGGATCTCCGACACAGGCATCGTGGGTCGACAAGTGACTGTTACAATGGAGGGGAGTTCGTTAGTGATGGGGAGGGGGATTGTGGGGTTTGATTGATTTTGGTATCTTTTTGGTGGGATTATGTTTTAAGCGTTGGTTTTAAGTCGCCAGATATTATATTACAGGCAGGCAGTGTAAGAATTGAGACTCTCATTCCTTAGTCGTTCATGGAAGAATAATATAATGACGGTATTCGAAATACAGAACAATATACCTAACAATGGCCATATCATCATGCACCCATTACAACTTCAGCGAAGACCCGACAACACCACCAGTAAACCGCTCCTCCGCAATCTTCCAATTGATCACCTTCCAGATCTCCGTCGCATACGAAGCCTTGTTGTTGGTGTACTAATGAACCGCAAACTATTAGCCACCTTCACCTCTCTCTGTCTGTCTCTATCACCATAAAACTCACCTGAAGATAATAAGCATGCTCCCACATATCCACCCCAAAGACCGGAACCTGCTCCGTCACGGGATCCTGGTCCTTCGTCGAGACAATCGCCAGCTTCCCTTCCTCGCCCGGATTCCGCACCAGCCATCCCCACCCGCTCCCCTGCAGCCCGAGCAGAACCCCATTGAATGCATCGATGAATTGCTTTACGGAGCCCCACTGCGCTTCGATGGCGGCCTTCAGGCCTGGGGCTGAACGTGCAATGTTGGTGTAGTCAGAGCCATAGGGGGCCAGGTTGGCCCAGAACAGGGAGTGGTTGATGTGGCCACCGCCGTTGAATTTGATCTTCTGTTGCAGGTTGATCAGCTGGGGGACGTTGTTGGTTTGCAGGGCGTTGGCCTGGGCGTCTAGTGCGGCATTTAGGTTGGTGATGTAGGTTTGGTGGTGTTTTTGGTGGTGGATTTCCATGATTTGTTTGGAGATGCTGGGCTCGAGGGCCTGGTGGTTGTTCTTTGGTTAGATTTGAAGTTTGGGGGGGGTGGATGAGGAGGGTCTTGCTTACGTCGTAGGCGTAGGGTAGAGGTGGGAGGGTGAATTTGCCGGCCATTTTTGATATGTGTAATAGTATGTGTATAATGATATGGGAAGTATAGATAATTGGAGAGATAGATCACTTGGGGACAATAATAGCAGAAGTGAAAAAAGGGGCAGGCACTTGATATGAGCGGCATCTTTCTTATTGTCTCCCATCCCCAAGGTACTCTGTCCCTCCGCTAATGGTGGAGACTGCAGAAGCGCATGTTTGAGGGGATTACAAGGACCTTGCGATGCGCGTAAATGAGCACATTATATGGATTTTGATTTTCATTGGACATGGTACGTAGGCTCCACATGATGGTTTCTCTGGGATACAATCACGCTGATCTCCATGTTTGGTGCGAGTACGCGTTAACGGGCTAAAGCGAAATCCAGAATATTGGAATGCCTACAGAAAAATAGTAGATGTCTGCCACGGCGAGTCATACCCGGTAGATGGACGATAAAATACCCTGGAAAGCTGGACGGACCGACAAAGCCACGGGTAACGTCGCCGATATAGCCGCCAGGGCGAAGTACAACACCATATTAATTCGCATATAGAATAAGATATAGAGAAACCGAAGCTTGCTGTAAGAACACATTATACCTATCTCCCATTGACAATGAGTTACGAAACAAGAAACTTCATCAACAATGAAGTACGTCTCCCCTTCCCAATAGATTCCCCCAGTAGTGTCTAACCGCCATCAGTTCATCCCCGGTATACCGGGGAAATCATTCCCAATTTTCAACCCCTACACCGAGAGTAAAATCTGCAACATTCACGAAGCCCAACAGGAAGACGTCAATATCGCCGTCCATGCAGCCGAGAACGCATTATCCAGCTGGTCGACTCGGAATGCGAACGAAAGAGCAGCACCACTATTCAAACTTGCACAATTAATTCGACAGAATGCAGAGGAGCTGGCTATTTTAGACTCTATCTGTATGGGGAAGTAATACTGAACCTTTCTCTCTCTTTCTCATTGCAGTCAACGATGGACTCACTGATTTCTAGGCCATTGGAACTGTTGAAACGGATGGATATTCCCGCCTGCGCAGGGATATTCGAGTACTACGCCGGATGTGCAAATCATATCCTAGGCGAGACAAGTCTCGGCATGAAAAGCTTCATGAACCTCACAGTTCGCCAGCCCTATGGGGTCGTGGGGTTGATTATTCCGTGGAATGTAGGTTATCCCAGATCCAACGACTGATTATCTACCCGGAGGCAAAGTAACAAGGGGGGATTATAGGTGCCCATGATTATGTTCGCGTTCAAGGTCGCGCCGGCCTTGATCACGGGTAATACAGTGATATTGAAGCCGTCTGAGAAAGCGCCCCTCAGTTCGCTTAAGATGGCGTCGTTGATTATCGAGGCCGGGTTTCCCCCGGGGGTGGTCAATATCGTCAACGGAGATGGTCCCACGACGGGGTCAGCGATCGCGCTTCACCCGAAGATCCGCAAGATATCGTTTACCGGGTCGGTAGCTACGGGGCGGAAGATCATGAGGATGGCTGCAGACTCGAATTTGAAAAACGTATCGTTGGAGTTGGGAGGGAAAAGTCCCGCGATTATCTTCGAGGATGCGGATATCGTGGCGGCGGCAAGATAGTAAGTAGGGTTGGTTGGTTGGTTGGACTATGTTCGTTGACGACTGCCCCAGTACTCATTTCTCCATCAACCATAACAGTGGTCAGCACTGTCAGGCGAATAGTCGCGTCTTGGTTCATCGCAAGGTAGAGGATGCGTACATGGAGGAGCTGAAGCGGTTGGCTTCCCAGGTCAAGCTTGGAGACCCAATGGACAAGCAGACTTTTCAAGGGTATGACGCCAATCTTCCACCAAGGATGCCTGTACTAATCCCGGAAAAAAGCCCCCAGGTGGATGGACCACAGGTAAAGCAGATCATCGACCTGATTGATCATGGGAAACAAGACGGGACACTGGTTATGGGGGGCGAGAAACACCCCGGCACGGTAAGTATCCTCTCTGGTGGAATTGGCCCAGGCAAGGACATCTAGGTCACTAACCATCACAATCGAAAGGGTCATTTCGTGCGACCAACAATCCTGCTTAATGTGTCCCGATCCTCACCGGCCTATCAACAAGAAATTTTCGGGCCGGTGGTGATTGTGAATACTTTCGACAGCGAAGAGGCTGCGATCGAGGAGGCGAATGGCACCGAATTCGGGCTTTTTGGTGAGACTCCCACCTTTGATATCCCAGGTCACTGCTAATCAAACCATCCGAACAGCCTCGGTCTATACAAAGGACCTTGAACGTGCCATCCGAGTGTCGCATGCGATTCACTCCGGCGCAGTCGGAGTCAACTGCTCGGTGCCATTGCGCGCGGTGGACATGCCGATCGGTGGATGGAAGCAGTCGGGGATCGGAAGAGAACTGTCGTTGCATGGATTGAATATGTATACCGAACTGAAGACGATTTTTCTGAAATATGGAAGCGACGAAACCGCAATGGCCTCGAATTGGCATACAGAATGAGAATGGGTGTGGGGGAGTATTCTGGATTGCAGAAATCCGGGGATAAGCTATCTACCACTACTATAGACTACTATTAACAATCGTTTTGCCATGAATATGTATTTCGCTTTGTAATTCCACCTATAGAGCCATTCAAGTTTGTTTTGTTTTATATCCCCAGGGACCGGGAATGTTCTGCCGGTGGCGGGTATAGATCGGATCCGCTTAGGGCTTCCCCGCTCCCATGACCTCGACTTCAATGTGTCTGTCTGGTAACACTACCTTGAAACTTTCCCCAACCCTCGCAAAGATTGTTTACAATGCCAAACAATCCAGATAGAGTAGAAAAAGCCCGACGCCAAAGGACCGGAATAGCGTGTCTCTCATGTCGCACCCGCAAATGCAAATGCGACGGGGGGCGGCCCGTGTGTAATATCTGCGACGCGATGGGGTTTGACTGCGTGTACAAGAAATCCGAACGGGGAGTGAGAAAGTGCACCGAGAACAATGGGTTTGTTTTGGTTTCCCCTGAACTAATTGAATGGCCCCCTGACTGCCGTGGTAGAGAGACGCGTCCGAATGAGGGACCATCGCAGATTGAGAAACGACTCGCACAGCTGGAAAGTATCCTGCAGGGTGTGACGAAGCAATTGCAGCCGACGGAGAATCCTGAGGATTTTTTGGCAGACTGTAGCTCTAGCCAGCTTCCGAGTCCGTATCAGACCCCACGAAAGACAACGGACACTGTCGATGGGATGGGGGCGGTGATATTTGCAGATGAGAATGGCTGTGGATTCTTTGGTAGGTTTGGTTTGTTTTCAGTAAGATATCCAGAAAACCCTGCAGCTGACGGCCTTTCCAACAGGCGAATCATCCAATTCGGGGTTTATCAGGCACTTGAATACCGCCTTCAAAACGTACATCCAGGACAAACAGCATTCCTCTATGAGACAAACGCACGTGGCAACCGATGTCTCTCGCCCGCCAACACCGTGTTCCATCCAAGATCACTCCCGAACGTCTCATGATGCTCATATATTCGACACGCATGGGCTGCCATCCAAAACAGAAACCATCAGACTTGTAAACAGTTTCTTCCAAGATTTCGGAATGTTGTTTCCGTACATCAATCGACGCGCGGTTCTCAATGATATCGAACATGCATTTCGAGAAAGTTGCCCCGTCCTCCGTCGCTCGTGGCTGTGTATGCTGCAAGTGATTCTCGCATTTGCATGCGACTATTCGGCCCGCCATGAGGTTGGCGATAAAAACGTCTCCCGAGCCGATGGATTCGCACAGCAAGCACTGGCTCTAGCACCGGATGTCGTGGAGCAGCAGCCGAATGTTGAAATGCGTATGGACAAGATAGTGCTGTACCTATCAGGGCGAAGATGCTGATAGAAGTCTAGTCCAGGCCCTGCTTTTGCTCACACAATACCTCCAAGGAACACGAAGCTCGACTCTGTTTTCGAACTATCAACGGTTTACGGTACAGGTTGCCTTCCAGGTTGGGGCGCATTGTCCGAACCAGTTTCCCAGCGAGACGATCCTCGAGTGTGAGGTGCGCAGGCGATGTTGGCATATGGTGTTTATCCTTGATAAGTAGGACTTTGCGGCATAAAACTGGTAGTATGATGGATAGCTGATGCATCCTAGGAGTATGAGCCTGCACTTCGGCCGCCCATCAAGTGTGCCTAGTACATATGCTGAGGTGCCCCCGCCGATGGCTATTTCCTTGGACGAATTTGATGCCGCTCCAGGCGATAGGTCTCCCAACAACGATGTCTCTACCGCCATTGGATTTATTCATACCATGTGAGAGCCGCATTACTCCCGCATTGGTGAACCCGTCCAGCACGAGAGCCTAATGTTACCCCACAGAAAACTGTTCCATATCCTTGCAGATATCGTGCAGGAGATCTACCACGGTAATATGTCACCAGGAAAGAGCGAATTTCCCCTGGAACTACATCAAAGTATTGGCTCTATAGAGTGGAAGCTCCATAGTTGGCGGAAAGCATTGCCAGCTTCCATCCAGATCAGAGCCATTTCAAGTATGGATGGCTCTTCCTCTTCACCGTTTGACCGCTTGAGTATTGTGTTGACGTTAAGATACCATTTCGCCAAACTGCTTATGCATCGTGCGACTGTGGCACAATTTTTGGACCGTACCGAAAAGCTCTCTGCCGGTGGTATAGCCACAGATGAGACGCTACCTCCGTTTTTCGCAAAGGTTGAGCACGCAAGTATGGAAGAGTGTGTCTCTGCGGCAGTTGAGATAATTGATATTCTCCATTTGCTCTCAGCTTCGGGTCACCGCATGCTCATGTCGTGGTGGTTTTGTGTCTATTATGGTACGTATGGCCAATATAATTTGAGACGTGGGACGTTGGATACTCATGCATATGCATAGCTTTCAGTGCGGTGCTGGTCATATTCGTGGCATACATCCTTAGACGGCAGCATGAAATATCATTCCCCCTGCTTGACAGGCAGGAGGGGAGCAACACATTCGCCAAAGCTTTGGATGTCATCTCTCACTACGGTCCAAACACACCCATCACAATCCGGTGCCATAAATATGTCCAGCGGCTGGAGAGACTAGCCACAACCACGGGTGAGTGGCTGCCGATGTATATATAAAACGATAACAGAATGCTAACCCTACAACTACCAGGTCTATTCTCAGGAGATGCCTCAGGACTCTGGGACTTCAACCCGTCCGAGGGTCATGACGACCTGACTCTTCTTTTACCGGAGTTGTTGCCCATCGAAGCCACCGATATAGAAAGCTTCATGACATTCCACGACACGGAGTTCTAATTGTACACCACAGCCAGATGTATTTATTTAGTAGAGTAGACTAGATTGTGTCTAATCATAGTCCAACGGCAACTTAAACAACGCAATCGCATTGCGATACCCAATATCCTTCCACGTTTCATCTGCCACCGGCACCGTCTCAAACCACTCTCTCATCTCCGCAATAGACTCATAAGGATAATCCACCGAGAACATAACATTCTCCACCTTCGTTTCTGCTAGCAAATTGATCAACGCCGACGTCCTCGGCATCCCACTCGTATTACAGACAATATTGTCCTGGAAGTACTGCTGAAACAGCTTCTTCTTTGGCCCCTGCGCATCTACTTGCAATCAGCTCTGTCCATCCCAAAACAAAGGATAGAGATATCAACTCACCCCCCGAATACATCCGAAACGTCGTATCCGCCCTGGGCAAAATCCACGACAGCCCCTCCCCACAATGCCCCAGACACACCTTCAAGCTCGGAAACCGATCAAACACCCCCGAATACATCAGCCTCAGCACATGCTCCACCGTCTCCCTGGCAAAGCCATACGGCGCACCATGCAACGCGGGCATATCCTTCAACACCCGCATGTTGCTCTCCAGCGGCACGCGCGGATGAATGAAGATCGGCTTCTGCATCCGCTGCGCCACCTCCCACAACGCGTCGAACTGCGGGTCGTCCAGATAGAGACCCTGGTCTGGATCGTCGGTGGCGGTAAAGCCGTTCACCATCGCGCCGACGAAGCCGTACTCGGTCACGCAGCGCTCCAGCTCAACGGCCGCAGCGTGGCCATCCTGCGTGGGTAGGGTGGCGAAGCCGAAGAAGCGGTCTGGGTGGGGGGTGCAGTAGGTTTCGAAGATGTAGCGGTTGGCTTGTTGGCAGAACTGGATGGAGTCCTGGAGGTTGGTGAAGGCTTGGGCGGTGGGCTGGTTGAGGGAGATGATTTGGGCGCCGATGTTGTTGGCGTCCATGATTTGGAGACGGAGGGCGAGGTTGCCGAGGCGGTCTTGGAGGCCGGAGAGGAAGGAGGCGTTGAAGAGGGAGAAGGTGGACGAGGGGCCGGGGATGGGGAAGGGCGTTACAGCGTGTTCTTCCAGGGTGATTAGCTTGGTTTGTTTGCGGTTGAGGTTGGTGGGTTTGAAGAGGGTGGGTGGACGGCCTTCGAGGGTGATTGTGGATGCCATTGTTGGGGGTGTTGGAAGTGAGTGTTGGAATGAGTGGGAGGGATAGAGGGAATAAGGGCAATTGAAACGAGATGTCGAGCTTCTTAAGCTGTTTCTCTGGGTTGGATATAATGATTCCATCGGTGTGATTGTCTATTTCAGTTTGGAGGAGATCCCGATATAGCCGTCGGTATCATCTGAGTGATAGCCACAGTTCCGATATACGCCAAATCCCGGCCCCTATACTGTGATGGGTGTCTACATCTCACTTATCCTGGTAGACTATCACCGCGATTCGTCCTGATACTGTCTGCAACTGATTCCCTACCACGCCGATTGATATCATCATGGCAACTCGAAATACCGCAGCCGTCCTAACTGGCCCATACAAGGAGCCGTACACCATCCGCGAACAGCTAGCAGGCGATCCAGGTTTAAACGAAGCCCTAATCCAGATTGAATTCGCGGGGATTTGTCACGGAGACGTGTACTCTAGAGACGGAGGAGGGCCCGCACCTGCAACGCCCGTCCGCCCCATAGTTGGAGGGCACGAGGGCATCGGAAAGATTATGAAGCTAGGCGTCAGGACAGGGAATTCCAACTTCTCCGTTGGAGATACCGTCGGCATCGCATGGCGAGCTGCAACCTGCCACGCCTGTGATGCCTGTCTCGCGGCCGCTGAGAACCGGTGTCGGAAGCAAGAGGTGACAGGGCTGCATCGAAACGGAACATTCCAAAGTGAGTCCTTTCAATTGATATTGTGCAATGATCATATTGATTTAGGGTAGCATACGTGACGTTCCCCGTGGACAATCTTATTCCGATCCCCTCGAATGTTGATCGCACAGCAGCCTGTCCCATCCTTTGCGCAGGAGTGACGTCCTACACTGCACTGGCAGCAATGGCCCCATCCCCAGGGAAATGGTGCGTTATAGTCGGCGCTGCAGGGGGTCTGGGTCATCTGGCCATTCAATTCGCAAAGAACTGCTTTGGTCTGAAGGTTTTAGCGATCGATGGTGGGAACCCCGCGAAAGAGAGATTCTGCAGGGAGATGGGATGCGACGAATACGTTGATTTCAATCTTGCAGGCAGCAGTCTCGCACAGCGTGTCTGTGAATTGACTCATGGTGGAGCAGACTACGTGTTGGTTTTGGCTCCGAGTCAAGCAGCGTACAAGTAGGATCCCAAACCCCGAAGTACCTAGACCATCGCTGAACCATCGACAGTGCTGCGGGTGATTATGCCCGTTTTCGTGCCCAGATCATGGCAGTGGGTGTCGGTGCATGCTCGTAAGTTATGGAAATTGCGTCGTCGTGTGAGAAAAAAAAAAACTAAAGTCTCGCTGTAGAATGCCTCTACGTCCGTTGCTCCAAAAGGATCTGACGGTACGTGCGTCGGAGACAGGCACAAGGGAGGATATTCTGAAGGCTCTAAATTGTCTGGCAGAGGGAAAGGTATCTCCTTGTGTTGAAATGGTGGATTTCCACAGTCTGGACAGAGCCATAGATCGGGTGACACAGGGTGATGTGCAGGGACGGCTTGTTATGGAGATGGCTACTTGAAGCTAAACAGTAATTTCTTTATTTCGTCGAGATCAAATTGATTTACTTATTCAGACAAGACTCAAGATACAAGAACCCTCCAACCTGTAATCTGTTACAGGAGTAGAAAAATGAGAGGGGAAGAAGACAAAGGATGTGTCGGGGTGATTGAGTGGAATTTTTCCTTCTTCTTTGCCCGGGTACATCATCGACGAATGGTGGAATATCGGGTCTGGCTATATCGGCAACCTGCGCAACAGTGACAGCCTCTCATAGTCTCATTGCACAGTTTCATCTTTTATAGGTAGCAGGACACTGGTTAGGACAGCTGCACCATTGATCACAAAATTCCAAACCTCACCATGCTAGGATTAGGAACCGTGTACGGTGACTGGGCGTCTCTCACCCTCAGCTCCTTCGTCTTCCTGGCTCTGCTGACTCTCGCCTCTCGCTATTTCCTTGGATCTCTGAAGCATATCCCGGGCCCTTTCGTTGCAAAGTTCTCCTCTCTTCCCCTGTTTTATCAAGCATGGCACGGAAATCGCGTGTTTTGGATCATGGAACAGCACCGTCGCTACGGGCCCGTCATCCGCATTGCTCCTGACAAAGTCTGCGTTGCATCCTCTGATGGGATCAAGAAGATCTACGGTACAAAGACGGCTAAATCGGAAGCCTATAGTACGTTCCGGTACCACGACGTGAAAATGTGTATCGGACTCTTAGACGTGAAGAGTGCTCATCAGAGACGCAAGGGCCTCCTCCCTGCCTTCTCACGTCAGAACCTGGTGGAAATGGAACCGGTGATTCGTGGTCACTTACAGAGTTTTCTACATTGGCTGCAAGTTTTCGACCGGCGGAATGTCCCCGTGGACGCGTTCAAATGGTTTCGTTATCTGACGTTTGATGTTGTGGCGGATATTTCGTTCGGCCAAAAGATTGGAATGCTGGATGGAGATGATTCGCACTTTATTCAGCAGGTGGAGTATCGAAACAAGAGGAATAGCCTGGTAAGAAGCCCCAATTATGGTCCAGAACGATGTGTCTAATCCAGATAACATAGAATGGACCGTTTCCGTTCATTTTGCCCGTACTCCGGTTACTGAGATCCGACACTGCGAAGCACTGGATGGAGGCAGATGAAGAAATAGCTAAGGTCATCCATTATTTCTCCCCTTCCCCCAGGCAACCCACTAATCCTTGACATCTACAGTATGCAATCCGTGCCAAAGAAGGCTGGTCGAAGAGCGAAAACCAGGACCGTCCGCGAGTCGATATTCTCGCCCGGTTGGAGGAAGCAAGAACGCTCAACCCGGAGAATGGGCTCAGCGACAAGGAAATCATTGCAGAAATGATGGAAATCCTGTATATTTTCTTTCTCCATGCTATTGAACCACCCCTGATCCCAGCTGACAAGAGTATAGAAATGCCGGCAGTGACACCACCGCCAACACCGCAATGTTCGCCTGCTTCGAACTCGCCTGTCGCCCCGAGGTCCAGAAAGCACTGCAGCAAGAGCTACACGATGCGTTCCCCGACCCCACAGAACCTCTATTGCTAGAGAAGCTTGAACGGCTCCCTTACCTCGACGGCGTATGTCGAGAAGGCCTGCGACTCCATGCCCCCATCCCGTCATACCTGGAACGTGTCGCCCCTCCCGGGGGCCTGGAGATCTCAGGCTGTTTCATCCCAGCCGGAACCAAAGTCGGCATGCAAAGTTATACCAACCACCGGAATCCGACGGTCTATCCGCAGCCGGAAGAGTTTATTCCTGACCGGTGGAATGGCCCTACCCCGGAGATGAAATTGAACTTCTTGCCGTTTTCTGCGGGCCCGAGGGCGTGTATTGGCCTGAAGTACGTATTTCCAGTGATTTTTTTTTTTTTTTTTTTTTTTTTCATTTATCTGACGTTGTCTATAGTCTTGCAAACATGCAGCTGCGCATTCATCTGGGACATATCTTTCGGAAATATAGTGTTCATTGCGCCGAGGACACGACTCGGGCGTCCATGAGGCATGTCGAATTTTTTGCAATTCGTCCCAAATCGGGGACTTGCAATTTATACTTTCGACAGATTGAACAACAAGAGCAGAAATGTGTATGAATGGGGAGGTGGAAGGTTGGGTTGGCTCTTCGCAGAGTCTATGGTTCATATCTCGCAATTGAAGCCTGGATGTTACAGGCAGCTACCAAATGGTATGGCAAGATTTTGTTTCCTCTTGTGTAGTAAGAAGATGGTGGCCACTGGATTAGTCCTTCAAGTAGACGAAATTGGATAATTAAACAAGTCACTAGTCGACAGCTCTAGAAAGAGGTTTATGGGTTGATACATTTCCGTTGCTTTCTGATATCTTCTACACTACCCCTGTCCCCAAATCCCAGTGGTAATTCCAAGAGTACAATGTGTAATGAACCAGACTGCCTATCTTGTTCAGAAGGTTCCATCTCAGCGACATTCCCCTGGCCATCCATTCCTCCTGCGGCTATATCGGAACCTGGGGCAGAGCCAAGCCCGGCGTTCCAACCCCCCGCTCTTCTTTCTGTAGTATATTAGGCTCACTGAGCTTGTTAGCATTAGTATTATCAGCTACTGGGAGACAGCCAAACCGACTATGAGTTCAAAAAGCCACGATCTAGGTGAGGAAACTCATATCGAAGATGTTGGGTTATCCCCTGAAAGGCAGCAATACATTATCAGCAGACATGGGACCTTGGACCTGGATCCTCTGCCTTCGGACGATCCAGCTGATCCTCTGAACTGGAACCCCTGGAAGGTAATGCCATGGTTTTGTTAACTCACACACGCAAACAGGAGGTCTAACCAGCTGTCTATACAGAAACATACCACCTTATTCCTGGTGTCCTTCCACGCAATGATGACAACTTTCATCTCGGCGAGCATCAATCCTGCTTACGAATCGATTGCGGAAGAACTCTCAATTTCTATTCAAACCGCCTCTTACTTGACTGCGGTGAATGTATACACAGTTCTAATTTCCCATTCCATATCATACCCATGCTGAGCTTGGTGGCTCTAGATTCTCTTCCTCGGCATCGCGCCGTTTTTCTGGAAACCGTTCTCCCGCTGCTACGGTCGTCGACCCGTCTTCATCCTGTCCACTGGCCTCTCCTGTATTGCCAATATTGGTTGTGCTGTGAGTCACAGCTATGGGTCCATGATGGTCTGTCGAATCCTCGTTGCTGTATTTATATGTCCACCACTATCAATCGGCCCTGGGGTGGTGACAGAGCTGTTCTTCGCCCACGAACGAGGACGGAAAATGGGAATCTGGTCGTACGTGGTTTACCTTTCTTGCTTCTTGTTTTCTCTTCGTTGATCACGTCTAAACTAACACCGACAAGGCTGATGACCACACTCGGTCCCCCATCGGGCCCATTCTTCATGGGCTTCGTCGCATACCACGTCAATTGGAGATGGATTTACTGGATCAGCGCCATCACCAACATCGTCCAGTGTGTTCTATACATCTTCTTTGGGCCCGAAACCCGGTACGTTGGTCGACATTCTGGATCTCCCCGTCTGGGACAATACTTCTATTTCCGAAGAATTGACCCAAAACCGATGGCGTGGTCCGAGTTCTACAACCCGCTTTTGCTGGCCAGACACGTCAACATTCTCCTTCCAACTATCAGCTTTGCTATTGTCTTTGGCTTTGCTTCCGTCACACTGGCAGTCGAGATCCCGTTGCTTTTTGGATCGCGGTTTCACTTCAATGGCCAACAGCTGGGGCTGCAGTACTTGGCTCTGATGATCGGGTAACGTCACTTTTCATTCGTGTCCTGTTTCTAATGTCCCAGATGAAGTTGTGCCAATTGATATTGTATAGTTGGCTAATCAGGGACAATACCTATAGAAGTGTCCTCGGAGAACAAGCCGGCGGCCCTTTATCTGATTTCTTCATGGCCCATCTTCGCAAACAAGCCGAACCAGGCCACCGATCTGCCCCAGAATCTCGTCTCTGGATCAGCTACTTCGGGTACGCGACTACCATCGCTGGTCTCTGTGTCTTCGCCATCCAACTTGAACATGCAGAAGCTGAGTGGGATGTGAGTCCCCTCGTGGGGATCGCTATCGCTGCCTTTGGGAACCAGATGATTACCACAATCACTATTACTTGTACATGCCCATCTCTTTCCGCACCAGTATGGTGAACTATGACGAAGATCGACTAATCAGTCATCATGCAGATTCCATCGACTGCCATGAGGGACAGTCTGCTTCGATTGGGGTCTTCTTCGGCCTGTTTCGGGCTGTATGGGGGTTTATATGCCCGCTTTTTGCCCCGCAGATGTTCACGGGGTTGGGGCTTTACGGATCCGCTGGGTTGATGACTGGACTGGTTGTTGTTGTTGGGGTGCTGCCTATTGTTGCGGTGCATGTCTATGGTTTCAGGACAGGGACTCGAACAAAATAAGAGGTTTCCTGATGCCGGTTCGGTTATCTTCCCTTGGGGTAATTATGAAATCCTTGGCCGAAGAATGTATGATGGTTCTTGTCGAGAATTAAAGGGATTAACATTATCGAAGAATTTAGCAGAGAGATTATGTTGAGGCACTGATTTGCCTTAGGCCGCCACCTCGCTTATCAAAATGGGTGAATTACTGCAGGGCGTTTTGGAGGGAATTTATGCCTCGTTTTCCACATACAAAATGTGGCCAGATAGTCGTTTCTTTCTCGTTTCTTTTCTCTCTCCTGAAGAGCTTGATAATCATTAGAATCATCAATTTGATCGATTTTCATCGCGGTTTTACGAATCATTTCGTCAGGTTCAACACCCAACAGGTTATGAGCCCTCGCTCTTCCATAATGGGTCTACGATAATCGGTCTACGATAATAGTGCCATACACTTGTTTTAATAAAGCACCATAATGACAGACGTTGAACCTATCCACGCGGCCACCCAGGCCACTAACTTACTATCCAAAGCCCCTGATCAGCTAGCCGGCGTGAAGCAGGCGCTGCAGGGTAGGGATGACTGGGAAAACTGGTTAATTTATGTCATCACGGCGTTGACCCCAGTGATGATGGAAGATCTGCTCGTTCAGCCTCGCTGCACTACCCCTCTTTCCACCGGTTAGCGCTGCCATCTGATTGGTGAGCATTTCATGGCAAGGCTGGCTTATCCTCACTTAAAGGGGGTTTCGAAGACTTCATGGCTTACGTTCGTCAAAACAGCTTTTGACTGTCTATTTTTCTATTCTTAAGAAGACATCATTGGTAGACTCTCACGTCGAGTATTATCTTTGTTGGTGCCATTGTGATCCTTATTGTTGGGACGAAAATGTGCCCGAGTACCCGGGACGAATTCGCCATCGCGATTATCTGCGCGCTGACTCTCGAGGCGGATGCCGTGGAAGCCCTCTTCGATGAAACATATGACCGATTGAGCAAGCTGTACAAGAAACAACCGGGTGACGATAATGCATATGTCAATGGAAGGATTGGCATGCATAATGTTGTGCTATGCTACATGCCGGACATGGGGATAAAGAGCGCCGCGAGCGTCGCGGCAAGCGTCAAAGTCAGCTACACTAGGATCGAGGTGGCACTTGTTATTGGAATCTGTGGGGGGGCGCCGTATCCTTCAGCTGGTGAACCTATATTCTTAGGCGATGTCATTATCAGCGACGCGGTAATCGAATACGACTTCGGCAGGCAGTATCCGGGGGGTTTCCAGCGAAAGAACGATGTCAAGGATACCCTAGGAAGACCAAATCGAGAGATCCGGTCTCTGCTGGCGGGTCTCAAGGCGAGTCGATCTCGCACAGACTTTCAAGACCAGATGGCGCAGTATCTGAATGCGATCCAGAAATCAGACGCAAAATGGCGCCGGCCAAGTGGTATTGATGATATCCTCTTCAAAGCATCTTATCATCATAAGCACCATGGTCCAAATTCCTCCAACTGTCCTTGTTTGAACGGGAGATCGCCAGATGATATC
This sequence comes from Aspergillus nanangensis, assembly GCA_015844325.1. NCBI lineage: Eukaryota > Fungi > Ascomycota > Eurotiomycetes > Eurotiales > Aspergillaceae > Aspergillus > Aspergillus nanangensis. The sequence goes on along the minus strand of VCAU01000114.1, from coordinate 34,539 downwards.
TGCGATGACGCATTAGGGACGAGCTGCAGCAGTTTAGGCTGTAAAGAGGATCAGATCCTTCGTCAGCGGCGCCCTACCGAAGTGGAGAACCTAACAATCCATATTGGGACGATCGCATCTGCAAATACAGTGATGAAATCCGGCCAACACCGCGATAATCTGGCCGAATCCGAGCATGTTATTGGATTTGAGATGGAGGGAGCAGGAGTGTGGGATAGCATCCCGTGTCTCATCATCAAAGGCGTATGTGACTACGCCGACAGTCATAAAAACAAGTCATGGCAAGCATATGCCGCAGTCACTGGGGCTTGTGCGGCTAAAACATTCCTAGAGTGTTGGAGACCCGTTACTAGGGAAGGTTAGTTACAGAATCAAAATCTATTATATAATACTAAGCGCTTTTCCTTTTAGAGAAGAAATCAGGGATCAATAGTTTTTGGATGGTCCCATTTCTTAGGAATCCGGGATTCGTGGGAAGAGGACATGAACTCACCAAAATTGAAGAATTAATCATAAAACCAACCGGACCAGCTAAAATCGCTATCTGCGGCCTAGGGGGAGTTGGAAAGACACAAATTGCGCTGGAGCTAGCTTATCGCATGAGGGATAGAGACCCCGACTGCTTAATCTTCTGGATTCCATGTACTGGTTTCGAGGGTGTTGAGCAAGCCTACATGAGCATCGCACAAATGGTTGGATTACAACAAGTAAGGCCAGCAGAGGTAAAAGAGCGTGTCCAAGCTTATCTCAGCCAAGCAAATACCGAAAAGTGGCTGCTGATTTTCGATAATGCTGATGACATGGATATGTGGATTAATGATAGTCCAACTGCTCCAGCCCTGAAGAAATTTCTTCCTCGGAATCAGAAAGGCCGGATTATCTTCACCACACGCAACCGGACGCTAGCTGTAAAATTAGCCTCGGCTCATGTTGTCACAGTCTCCGAGCCAGATCAAGAAACCGGGCTAAAGATACTTAAAAAATCACTAGCTGATCAGTCTGTTGACGACAGTACTGCGGTAATTCTTCTTCAGCATCTCACCTTTCTCCCACTAGCAATAATTCAGGCCGCCGCATATATTAACGAAAACCAAATCAGCATTCGTACCTACATAAATCTTCTGGAGAGACAGGAGTCAGATGTGATAGAGTTGCTGAGTGAAGAGTTTGAAGATGATAATCGGTATGGCGAGATCCGAAATCCTATAGCCACAACATGGTGGATATCATTTCAACAGATCCAGCGCTCGAATCAATTGGCGGCTGATTATCTATCATTTATGGCCTGCATCGGCCCACGAAACATTCCAGAGTCTATTCTATGCCCGCCTGTATCCAACAACAAGGGAATAAAAGCAATCGGGGTTCTTCAGGCTTTTGCACTTATTAGCAAACAGGCTGATGAGAGCTCCCTCAGTATTCATCGACTAGTGCATCTCGCGACTCGGAACTGGTTAAGACAACGCGAATTGTTTAGGCTGCAAGTATTGAAAACTGCAGATCATTTAATCGAAATCTTTCCAGATAATAATCATAGCAATCGAAAGCTGTGGCGAGAATATCTTCCACATAGCCTTGCCTTGATGGGAGAAAATGATTTTCAGGATAAGAAAGAAAAGTATATTGATCTGGTTCGGAAGGTTGGGGGTTGCCTCTATAAAGATGGAAGATACAATGAAGCGGAATTTTTATATGGGAAGGTGCTGGAGACCCGCAAACAGGTTCTGGGACCAGACCATCCCGACACTCTGACCAGCATGGCCAACCTGGCATCAACATACCAGAATCAAGGGCGATGGAAGGAGGCAGAGAAACTAGGGACCCAGGTAATTCAGAAACGTAAAATGGTGCTGGGACGAGAACATCCCTCTACTCTGACCAGCATGGCCAACCTGGCATTGACATACCGGCATCAAGGACGATGGAAGGAAGCCGAAGAGCTAGGGGTGCAGGTAATGAAGATTAGCAAACAGATACTAGGGTCCGAGCATCCGGATACTCTGACCAGCATGACCAACCTGGCATCGACATACCGGTATCAAGGACGATGGAAGGAAGCCGAAGAGCTGGAGATACAGGTGTTAGAGATTAGTAAACAGGTGCTAGGGGCCGAGCATCCGGATACTCTGACCAGCATGGCCAACCTGGCATTGACATACTGGAATCAAGGACGATGGAAGGAAGCCGAAGAGCTAGGGGTGCAGGTGATAGAGACCCACAAACAGGTGCTGGGGCCCGAGCATCCTCAGACTCTAACCAGCATGAAAAACCTTGCCTACACCTGGAAATCACAGGGGAAGATTCAAGATGCTTTGATATTGATAGCGTCGTGCGTTACACTTCGCAATAAAGTGCTGGGGCCTGATCACCCAAGCACCAAATCCGCATCCTCCGCCCTCAGGAAGTGGAATGAAATACACCAGAAACAGTGTGACGACACTCAGCCTCCAGAAGAGATGTCAACAGACCTCCCGCCAGCAATGGATGAAGAACGCATGGTCTTTTGTCAAAGACAAAATCGGTCAACAATTTCAATCAAGCAGTTTATTGAAAACCATCCCCTTCGAAATCTCATAGCTTCGACGAGCAATTCGCCTCTGCCGCGAGGACATAACTCCCAGGAAGTCGATTAACTATCAGCTTAATACTAAGGGGCCAGTCGGTGTAGAGATGTTATAATGTCCTTTTGAAATCTTTATATACATGTATTAACTTTAAACTGTCCACGATAACCCCAGAAGACGCAGTCGCTGAAGCAGGTATTTAAGGTCCGCAGTAGTCACCAGTTATATGTTACCATACTGTGCCATATTATAATTGGAAGAGTACGGGTGTTAAGCTGTACAGGAGTAGAAAAATGAGAGGGGAAGAAGAAGAGTTTATTCCTGACTGGTGGAATAGCCCTACACCGGAAGTATTTAGGGTTAACGGAAGTCACGCGGTGGAATTCCCAACTGGGATGGATGCATTTGCCTGAGGCCTCAATTGAATTGGAAAACAACAAAACAACAAAAACAGAATCAAGATGATTAGAACAACAAGATAGGCAATGAACAACAATAATACACAAGCCAAAATAAACAATTTTCAAACCCTAACCGTCAATAACCTCGTCTCACTAACCTTCCTCAACTGATTCTGATGCGCCGGCCTCTTCACCTCCTGCCCTTCTTTCCCCCCACCCCCAACCAACAAGAAGCCATACGCCCCCGGCGCCCTCCAAGTGCCCAACTCATCCGCCTCCCCCTTGGCCCACTCCTCCACCTGCAGCACCTCCGTCGTCCCCGCCCACGCCTTCTCCCCCGCAAATCGCTCATTCAACCCCTCCACCAACCGCTTATACAAATGCTCCTCCTTATCCCACCCGCCGAGCCGCTGGTGCGCCCTCTTCAGAAACTCCGTATGCTTCGACGCAATGGTCGCCGCCTCCGACACCGACAGCGTATCGGAGATATCTCCGTCGGTGACGAGCTGGCGCAGGATTCGCTCGTGCACGGTCATCGCAGCACGGTAGTTGCCGGACGCGGTGTAGAGCTCAGAGAGAAGCGTGGTGAGTTCCAGGGTCATGCGGTCGAAGGAGCCCCATACGCGGCGGAGGTTGTAGCAGATGTCGCTGCAGAGGCGGATGGCTTGTTCGGTTTTGCCGCAGGAGAAGCGGGCCTCGACGAGCCGGCGGCCGATGGTTACGATGGTGTCCGAGGACCAGGTTTTTTGGACGATGCGGGACGTCCAGAGGTCGGTTAGGAGGAACTGGGGGGGGAAGGAGGTTAGTTATTGGGTTGTGGAAAAGGGAACGGAGGGGGGATGGACATACTTCTAAGTTCTCGAAACTGCGCTGTTCGCCTAGTAGAAGGGCCAGCTCGTTGCTCTCCGAGACTTCTAGCTCGGTGAACCGTACGCCTAGGGTTCTGTATACCTGTAGGATATCCGCGAGGATGGACTTGGACAGGCCCAGCATTGCGGCTTGGAGCCTCTCGTCCGAGGTGGTCTTCACTTCATGACCCTGGAGGTACTTGCATAGCTTGAAGCCCTGCTTGACGATAGCCTGGCTGCGGAAGCCGTCCACCTGGCAGATGAACTGATGGAACAACGACGCCAGGTTAAACGCAGCCTGGAAGTTTCCTTCCTCGAAGTACTTGTGCACCGCCACAGTGCAGCGGGTGGCAATCGCGAGCTCATAGTCTCCCTGCAGGACCTCCTCGACGCAGAGATGGTAGAAGACGCGCAGGTCCGCCTCATCAGCGACATGCAAGTACGCGGCAAAGATCTTGAACAGCTCCGTGTCGGTCCGGTGGTACTCGTCCAGCTGGTCGCGGTCGCCCTGGAAGACGAGCAGGCGGACGCCCGTGATGAAAGCCTGCATGAACTTGGTGGATTGGCTGATGTTCAGGAAGGCGTCGTACAGGTGCATCTCCGCGACGAGGTCGGCCATGATGGTGGTGTACGATTCGCCGGTGATGATTTCCTCGAAGGTCACCACGAACACGGTTGTTTTGCGGGACACGGTCTTGGACTCGTACACCAGGCGCCGACGGAGGGATTGGTACAGACTGATTGCGGTGTCCCGCTGTTCGATTTCGAGATACAGGTTGGCCAGGGTACGTGCGGCGCTTGTCAGCTTCTGGGTGTCAGTCTCCGAGGTGAAGATCTGCGACACGAAGGTCTGTAGGGTCTCGACCGCCTCGGTGATGGCGCTCTGTTTCTTGTAGGACACGACCAGCTGCTGCAGGGAGGACAGGGTCTCCTGCGACGCGTATCCGTACTGGGCAGACACGGATTTGAAGTCTTCCTGGTACAGCTCGGTGGCTCGGGACACCTTTGTCTCGCTCTTGGAGTACATCTCCGCGAGATGCTGCTTGATGGTGGTCTTCTTAGCCGTCTTCGTCTTCCTCGACCGGGTCTTGGTGGTCTCGGTGATGGTCTCCTCCTCGGAGTACTTTTCGCTATATCGTAACGCGGCCTCGTACATCTCGATCGACTCCTCGTGGTACTGCTCGATCTGCTGGCTGACTTCGGCGAGATGCACCGTCGCCTTGTAGGTCATGGTGTGCTCGTGGCCGTAGAGCTGGATGCAGGTTTCGCGGTAGCTGTATGCGAGTTCGCGGATGACGGTTACTTCGACCTCCAACCTGGTCTCGAGGATGGACACGTAGCTCTGGTAGACCTCCTGGATGTATTCGGCTTCGAGCTGCAGCTCCTTGCTGTGCTGGGTAATCGCTGTCCAGAGAACAGCGTATACCTCGCGTGCTTCCTGCCATTTTTCCTGCTGGGAGTAAATCTTGCAGAGTCCCCACGCGGCGTTGATTCCGTGGGGGTGGAGGACCCCGTCACGGGTGAATATCGTGAAGATGTGCAGATACGCCTGGCGGGCCGCTTCGATCTGATGGCAGCGCAGAGCTAGGTCCGCGAGTGCGTAGTTGATCTCGACGATGAGATGGTGCTCTTCCCCGTGGGCATCTCGGATCGCCGAAATAAAGTCCCCGTACAACGCGATGGCCCTCAGGAACTGGTAGGTTTTCTCGTAGAACTCGATGGCGGTGCGGAGAGTGAGCGACACCAGCTCATCCTCCACGGCGACCGACACCAGCAGCGACTGAAAGACGTTCTCATAGACGATGGTGGCCTTCTCAATCTGCAGCGTCTCGAAGTAAGACACCGCCAGATTCAACGCCAGAGTCGTCGTCTCCTTGATGTCCTTCGAGAGCTTGACGACCTGCTTGCTCTTCTCGATGCCCTTCCACTTCTGATCCAAGAGCATCTGGCTGACATGAATAGCCTCGGCCCACTCCTTCTCTTCAGCGTAAGCCGAGACCAGAGTCTCAGCGGTCTTGAGCGTCGAGATCGAGACCTCCTTCGACACTCTGTTCGACGAGAACAAGGATCTGAACGCCTCGCGCGCAAACTCAAACCGCTTCGTGCGAGTCACGGTTCTCGTCGTCTCGCTTTCCTCCTCGTCCGTCTCCTCGGTCGCCTCCTGCGCGGTCTCGATCAGCGACTCCGCAATCGTCTCGCTATGCGTACTCTCCTCGGAGACCTGACACTTCTTCCACACCGAAGTGAGCGTCGACTGCGCGAGCGAATACCACTGCATGCTGCGCATGTGCTTGCTGACAGTCTGCGCCCAGGACACGTAGCTCTCGAGCATGAACTCCTTGCGCCGCTCGATGGACGTCCACAGCGTCGTGACGATGTTCTCCGCCTCGACCTTGGAGGAATGCCGCACCAGGAACTCGGAGTACGCCAGCGCGACGCGGATCTGCTTCTCGACAATCTCCTCTGAGATTTGCTCGACGCGCGTGATCGCCTGCCACAGCTGGAAGAACATGTCCTCGGCCTTGGTGATGTCGCCGCGCTTCTCGTAGATCTCCACGATCGACAAGGTCGAGTCGATGCGTTTGATGTCGGTGACGTCGAGCGTCTGGATGGTCCATTGGTGGCTTGTTTCGATGATCTCTTGCACGGTCTCGGACTCGGACATGTGGTGCAGTTGTTCGAAGAGAATGGTGCCGATCTCAGCGGTCTCGGCGGAGAATTGCCCATAGCGTGACACGCTGATGTCGTACAGTTCCTTGCAGATGTAGGTTGCCTTTTCGATCTGCTGGAGCTGGATGTACAACTGCACCAGCATGCGTGTGTACTTGATGGTCACGTCGTGGGACCCGCCGCGGTCTTCTTTGGCGACGTCAACAAGATACACGAGGAGTTCCTCCTGGCGGGAGAAGTGGGTTTCGGTGACCTCGGTCGTGGACGCGAAGATGTGGATGAAGATCTCCGCGCAGGATTTGACGACGGAGCTGTTGAATCCAAACACCTCCTTGCCCAGGGTCCAGGCCTCGTATGCATATTCGAGAGTCTCCACGCGCTGGAGTCTCTGCGAAAGGACAATCTGGAACACGAGCGCCTGTAACACGGACAGGGCGGAGGCCCCGAAAACAGCTTTTCGGATCTTGAACCCGGTCGATTGAAGAAGCTCCGCGTGCTCTAGTGTGTACTGGGACGTAATGCACGAGGCCTCCAGCAGAGCCAATAGGACAGAGTCCGAGATGCATTGTTTGAACGTGCCGGTCAACTTGTACTCCTCGACTTCCGCCATCGGGGACGCCAGGAAGTGGGTAGTCCAGTACCGGACAGTATATTCTAGCAGATCATACTTCCTGAAGAAATGCGTCTGGGTGGACACCGCCAGCGGGGTCATAGTGACCTCCAGTTCCTCGTGAACGTGACATTTAGCATGGGCGAGGGAGCGTATCACGAGGTCATAGTGCGCCTCTTTCAGGTGGAATGGGAACTTGCCCGAGTTCGAAAAGTCGGCCACCGCACCAGCCAGACCGAGAACATAGTGGCGGAGAATGGTATGCTTGAAAGACACAACACCATCGTTGACAGTCACCAGAGACCCAAGAGCCTGGACGATATCATCCTCCACTCCGCCAACGCGATAGACATGCTCGAACTTCTTCGTATCAGTTTCCAGCAGCGCGCGGATCTCGTGGACAAACAAGGGCCGTTGCGCCGCCAACAGCCACGCAAGAATCGACCTTGTCTCAGAGCTGCTGATGTCGATCTTGTTGAAAACCTGCTCCATGAGCTCGTTGAACGCACTGGGTGCTGTCTGCACGACGGAGAGGATCTCGTCCACGGTCCGTTGCTGCGTCGCCAGCCGTAGGACCAGTTGCGGCCAGAGGAACGAGCCCTCGGATCGGCGGACGAGATCTCCAGCAATAACCTCCCGGTCGTCGATCTTGAGGCTACTAAACGGCCTGATCGAGGCCAACGCCTCGAGAACAACGGTGCGCACATCGTTGATGACATGTCCCGGCTCGAGCGAGAACTGGAACGTACGCTGCGGGAGCGATTTCTTGAGCGGCCGCGACAGAACAATCGCTTTGACCTGGGAGCTCTCCTGCGCGGCACTGTTCAGCTGCTGCAGGACCCTGGACACCATGTTGCGGTCGTCGGGCAGGGCGGTGATTCCATCGACGACGATCATCAGCTGGCTGGCGCCCTTGACTGCCACACGGAAGGCTTTCCAGAGCGCATCCTCGACTTCGGGTGCGGTGGCACTCGAGGCCGACAGACTGACGGCGTTGTCGAGCGCCTGCAGGAACCGCAGGTCCCCAATGCGGCGGTCCAGCATCTGCAGCAGCAGACCCTTGACCACCGCCATGCCCGAGGCGGTGGGGGCGATATCCTCGTACATGCGGTACGAGACGACGTCGTAGTCATCCTCCGTCGACGTCTGCAGATGGTCGATGATCCACTGCGACAGGACAGTCTTTCCCGACCCCGGTGCGCCAGTGATGACCGACAGTCCGTTCTTTCGCGCCTTAATCTGGGCCAGGTGGCTGGCAAACCAGTCGCAGGTGAACTCGGCGTAGACGGGGCGACGGCCGGCGAGAATCACGGGCAGAGCGCTGTCCTTTACCGACAGTAGCTCGCGGATGCTCTTTAGACTGGTGGCCTGGAGCACACCAGCGGTCGACCACATGAGCTCGGTGAGCTTGGTCTTGCGCGTGTAGAACGATCGGATGTGGTGGCCGAAGCGGGCGTCAAACTCCGACGTGCTGATCACCATCGACCCCCGGGTTGAGCGGTAGTAGTACAACGTCACGGAGGAGATGAGCTCCACGAGATCGGTGTATGCCCCTGCGATCTCGCCCTGCACGCCGGGGATAGAACTCAACGTGTCGGACTTGTTGATGAAGCGGGCTAGCTCGAGGGTGATTTCCTGGAAGGTGTGGAATGCTTTGGCGAGGATGGGGGTTTGCTCGGGACCCATCTAGAAATTTGCAGAATTAGTATTGTCTATAGGGAATATATTCTTCACTTCAAGGTAGTATGCTACAGTACCTGCAGAAGCAAGAGACAGTTCCCCCAGCAGAGACTCGCCGTCTCATCGGCATTGGGCACAAAAGTCTCCACGGTGGTGGACAGTTCATTGATATGGCCGACGACATTGGTGGCCCACTTGAAGATGCGATCCAGGGTGCTGCCATCATGCGGCATGAAACGCAAGCGTTCGGCGGCAATGGCATCCAGGGCTTCCTCCACAGTATCGAAGGCTTCCAGTACGTCTTCCCCGGAGAGGTCAACCTGGGAGCCGTACTTGGAGAAAAAGCCGCCCCCACGGAAGGAGGACGACCGCAGAGTAGTCAACGACGACGACATAGTGGACATACTCGACCGTGTGCGAGATGAAGTTGATGTGGTGGGTGCGATATCGGGCCTCTTCTGCACAACGAGACCATTCCCGTTGGCCTCATGGCCGTTCTCCACCGGGCTTTGTGACATTAGGACGGGTATTTAAGACTTGGTATATAGTACAACACGGGAAAAATAAGTAAAGGTTAGGAAAAAGAAAAAAAAAAAAAAAATTGTGATGATGATAGAGGGGGTTGTGGCACCAGGCTCAGTTCCCGGCGAGGAGCAGCAGCTCGTGTATTTAACACCTGTGGGCGACATTCATTCACCACGCACCGTTTTTGTGGATCACACCACACTCTGTGTCTCCAGCTGTGCATATCGAGGTAACCCACCGGCGACTCCGACAATTCAGCGCCCGAGGATATCTTTGGGAGGAGGGGAGAGGGCTGGCTGGCTGGAGGTGGCTTGCGTCGAGACCGCGAGTGCATCACGACCGACGAAGCGATTGGGAGGCAACCATACCCAGCGCCTAAAAGAGGAGGTGGTGCAGCTGGCAGCAGCCATAGAAGGGGATAGCTTTGCCAAATCTGGGGGAGTACAACATATCGAATGTTGTGTGGGCGGGATTACAATTACGTGAAATAGACCAGGGGGCAACGCCATCGTCGGAAAAAGAACAAAACATGCTCAGCCAGCCTCCATGAGGTCTACTGAGGGACGCTGCATAGAGGGGAGCTCCCCATGACGAACTCCTGCATGGAGAGGCGTTCATAGTGAAGGTATGGACTTGGTTGAAGCTGGTGGAATTGGTTCCGGCAAAGGCGTTGGTTGGCATCGGCCAGACCTGCCATGAATACTAGTGACAGGTCAAGGAACTCTGCAGGACGTGCGAATTGACGAATCGGACCCTTGCTAGCTCCAGACGCATGCATGAACCATTCAGCTGACGGGCTCCGGGTCCGGAATAAATTTGAAATCATCCCTGTAGATGGTCTAGATCTGTCAGCGCTAGCTCATCTCCAGCTTTTCTACCCGATCTGCTTCTTGGTGCATGGTTAGGTTGGAAGATTGGAATTAGTTGCCCACTGACCATATGATATGGAGATAGCTGATTAGTAGTAAGTAGTATTGATATAGTATCTGGTGGAAGGGAGGTGTGTGCCTGACGTGATAAATACGTCTTGGGAACAGCGATGGAATGGAGATCTTCCGGCCCATCGTGGGGGATTGTCAGACCAAAACTTAAATGCTGCCAAGTCAAACACTTTACAGGAAGCGGTTAGTGGACTCGGAGATAGGCGATGCAGCGATTGGTGCCGACTGGGATGTTATAATAGTGGCTGTTATACCATCCTTTGTGCAGATGCAGTCTCAATCCAAACGATTTGTCTTCCCCTCCTCGTCAAGTGAACGGCCAAAGGTCGCGATGAGATCACCCATTGGACTTGGAGGTCTTATAGGAAGTATAGATCTACATAGATATATATCCACGTCGATCGCTCTTCAGGGAAGGTTCTTCACCTTTGTCATCTCCGTGGGCTGTTAACAGGGTTGAGACACATTGCGCCACAGCCACAACGCCAATAACAGAGACACGTCGTCATCGAACGGATGTTTGCTGCGACCAGAAAACTAAACAGAATCCCAGTCAAACTTTCAATGAGATGGACGTCGGTGACTTCACAGCAGAAGAAAAGGACTGTTTTCGACAGGGAAACTGCCAACCCCACGCAATGTATGAGATATCATGAACGAGAGACATGACGCAAGACGAAAAAGCAACGCTGAGGATACCAAGGGGGGTAGATTTCGGGATACCTTGTCTATTCTCTATTGAAAGAGGATGGTAGCTATTGACTGAAGGTAGCAAGCTTGGTTATATTATGAAGAATGGTACAGGTATAGATTTGTGATGTCAAGGTTATTGGCAGGTGTTCTTGATACTAAGTTGGGGTTTCGTCGTCCAAGCCCTAAGAACCAACGGCCATCTCCGACATATATATATATATACAACACCCCAATGAAATAAACCCCCAGCCTACAACCAACTAATCCCTCTCTCATGATAGCAATGCGGCACAGGGGGCGTCATCCACCTCGGCGTCGACGCCTCATCCAGCCTGGCCACCGGCTTCAACAGCGCCTGTCGTCCCCACGGCCCGTCAAAGGAAGTCATCAACTCGGACTCCTCATCCAAATACCCCGGCAATCCCCTCTTCCACCCCTCAACAACCATAACCAGCACCTCCGACACAAACTGATCAGGCTTGATATCCAGAAACCCAAACCGCCTCTTCGTCTCCTCCACCACCTCCACCGGATACAACCCAACCTCCTTCTCCAACGCAACCACATCCGCCGCTACCAACGAGCTCGACACCCGATACGACCCCCCCTTCACCGCGCGCTCTCTGACCGCAATCATCGCCGCCAACGCCCCCACAACCCCCGTAATCATATCCGACACGGGAAGTGGAGGGAGGACGCTTTCCCCTTCCTTACCTCCCTGCGATCGGCCCATGACATACGAACTCCCGGACGCGGCATCCCCGATCTGCTGCCACCCGGGACGCTCGGCATATGGCCCGTCGGGTCCGTAGCAGTTTTCGTCCACGTAGATGATGCCCTTGTTGCGGGTTGCGGCGGTTTCGAGCATGGAGTGCAGACCGAGGCCCTTGCGGTCGAGCGTGCCGGGGCGGAAGCCTTGGATGAAGATGTCGGCGGAGGAGACTAGTTCGAGGAGGCGAGACATGTCTGTGGGCTTGGTGATATCGAGGTCGATGGTGCGTTTGCCGGCGTTGAGGGTGAGTTGGAGGACCTATTGTGGGGGGAAAGTATAGTTAGTAGGGGTAGGTAGGGTTATCAATGGCTTATTTCACAGGTGATGCAACGTACGTTCAGATCTGCAAGCCGGCTGCAGTTGACGCGGATGACGTCTGCGCCGTAGGAGGCCAGCGTCACGCCACACTGGGGTCCGGCGATGATGCGCACCATCTCCAGCACCTTGATGCCTGCCAACGGTCTCCGATCGCCATCCACGGTGGGAAGAAGAACTGGTGGCGTAGGACTGGCATAAGTCTGCTGCGACACATTCACCAACGGATGCCGTGCAAGTCGCTTGCCAAACTCCGTCTTCCTCCACGCCGCAGGCGAGAAGCAGATGCTCCCGCACAAGCCATGGCGCACGTTATGCATCTCGAGCTCATCCGGACTCCACTTCCGCACATGGCCCTGGATGTAGTCGTAATACTCCCGGGGGGTGGCGAAGGTCACATCGGGATCGATGCCCATGGTGCGCAGGGCAGCTTTCGCGTCCAGAGATCCATGCAGCTGGTACCACACCTTGGGATCCTTGGTTTGGTAGATGGCGGTGGTCCGGCCTGCGATGCCCTTGCCGAACCCTTGGTCGAAATCACGGTCGAACAGGGTCTCTAGCTTTTGCGTCCGGGCTAGGGTGGACAGATCGGCGCCCTCGATGTAGGTGGTGAAGACGGAGCCGAGCCAGAGGCCCGCATGGTCGGTGTCGATGGTCACTTTGCTGTCAGCGAGGGGTTTGCCGTCGCGAAGGCTGAGGATTTCGTTCGCGACGAGGCCGGTCATGCCGTGGAGAGCGGCTGCCACGACGGGAGATTTTATCGGCCCTGGAACCATCGGGTCTGGTCGGCCTTCGAAGTGGACGGTGTTCCATGCTTCTTTATCTTTGGTAAATAGCGGGGTGGAGGATGCGAGGAGTTCGAATATCCGACGTGCATCCTCGGGGACTGGCAGGACTTTCTTGTCGATGTACGTTCCTAGCCCGTAGATATCGTCGCCGGGAATGGTTTCGTGTGTGACTCGGCTCATTTTGCTGGTTTTTTTTTTTTTTTTTTTTTCGTAATGGAAAGATTCTCCCTCGAGTGACTGTTTGCTGGGTGAGATAGAGACGATCAGAAGGTGTGTCAGGGGGTGGGGGTTATTATCATTATTCTCATCGTCAGACAGTGACGCAGGCCGACTCCACAGCCTCGTCGATCCCATCCGTCGGAAAAGTGGATAACCAATGCTTGCTTGTAATCATTAGGTAGTCTTGATGTGAACTTTATTGGACAATTACAATCTCCCCGACCCAATAGGGGGTTTTCTTTCCGGTTGGATTTTTATCGGTTAATTCATCCAGTTGAAAGAGGACCGTGTCAACTATTGCACACATTTAGTCAGTCATCGTCGGTCATTTGACGACAAAATCGACGACAAAATCATAAACATCGGACAGTCTCCACACTGCCGCCGTTATGCGGTTTTCCTCCGCATAATTCACGCATAAGGTCAGGTGGGGGGAACAGATCCAGAGCCTCGACAAGGTCTGAGCCAGCGTCATTCTCGTTGAACCATCCCACACGATGGACAGAATGGGGCCAGACTCAGCTCCTTGGGGTCCAAATGAGCCTCAAAGGTTCAAATTTGAATGAAAGACGAGCGAGATGTGCCCTTTTAAGCCTCCTCAGGACCAGTATCAATGCAGAGCACAAACTCCTCCCCACTTCACATTGGAGATTCACAACCTCATAGGAGGATTTCTAGCCCCAAGGAAGCATCGTTCGTATTCCCTCATACCAATCAGAGCGCCAAGAGCCCCCGCAAGTGCTTACTTGTGGCCCTAGCGGCAGCTATGGCTGGTGGATCAACGCCCAAGTAACCGCTTAGGGCAGTGCTAACTGTCTAGTAGGGCTTCGTTTCTGCGTCGACCAATCCCAGTGGGTTTTGGTGCGAGAAGGTTTAGTTCTTGAGCCTCGTTCACCGAGAAAATGTGGAGATTTAAATCCACAGCAACGTGCCTTCGAATCTAAAACCTGCCCACAATTTCAGATCTCCCCATTTGTCGTGGAATGCATTTCCTGCCCTGGCAGCTTACTTTAGATTGTTCCACATCTCTGAATATACCCACTCTCATGTGAATATGGGCCGACCGTTATGGAGGTCCTCCAAGTGCACCACCTGCCGTGCGAGAAAAGTCAAGGTAAGTCCCTTGGACGCGGTGTAGTTGATGAGAAAGGGCGTTCACTTCAGTCCCACCCACTCTAACCAGGTTGAGCTAGTGTGACGAAGCACGACCAGTGTGTCGTAGCTGTCGTAGGGCTGGAGTCAAGTGTGAGTGGCGTTATGGGGATAGTTTCGTATATCTTCCGACCACTGCCAAACACACGTCCGGCTCGATGGTAGTACGAGACAGTGTCTCCGGTCAGCTTCCAGACCTGTTGGATTACTGTACCCTGGCCGGGAGTGACCAGTATCGGTTGGGAATCCACCCGTCCATGGGCCGCCTCTATGAAGTGCAAATCCTCTCCTCTTTTCTGTCCGAGTATATTCCCCAGGAGGCAGTGCGGGGGGCCATTGTCGCCGGCCATCAAACCTTCTCCTGGTTCGAAAGCCTGCCAGATCAACAGGGAAAGCGTCGCTTGATGGATATCAGCCTGGCTACCCTCAGCTTGTTTTTCTTGGGCACCAAATATGGGGACCCCAACGCTCTATATTGCAGCCAGATTTACTATAACTATCTGATGAGAGAGATCCAAGGTCTCCAACATTCGAATGAAGATTTAATCGGGATTGCAGCAATCCTAAGCATTCATGGGGTACTTTCGCATATCTCTGTGATCTCCAGGGATAATTTCCCTTGGCTAACTACCATCTCTCAGATCTATAATTCCTCGCACCAGGACAATTCGTGGATGATCCATGTGCGGTCTGCATGCAAACTCCTCGAAGAGCGAGGCCCATACAACCCGGTCGATAAACGTCTGTTCTGTTTGATCAGGACATCCGCTGTGAGCCACTCCGTCGGATGATATACCGGAAGATTTGAATTAACTCATGCTTTTTTTTCCCCCCTTTGCTAGGTCTACGATGCCTGTGGTCAACGGAAGTCAACATTCATGTCCCGCCCCGAATGGCGTGCCCTTGCCCCCAAAGACGAACCATTCGAGCAGATCTTGAATATTTATACATTTCTACCCTCTCTTCAAGAACTCAGGGATCGCATCTGCGACGCTGCAGATCATCCCGAGGTGCTGGTGCCTCTTCGCGAGGAGTTCCTGTGCATATTCACTCAAGCCTACACCCAATTTCGACAAGGGTACCGTTACCTGCTTGGGTGTCGCGAAGAACTCCCATTCAGGACTCGAACTGCTGTGCCTAATGATCTGCTGTTGCTCCAGGAGCGTCCCGACTTAGCAGACGTCTTTCCCGAGGTGATAGAGTTCACTGATCAGTACACCTTCCAGATCATCTTACTATGCTGGACCGGGTTCTTTATCATGTACTGGGAAGCCTCCGAGGTGATGAGGATCCTGGATACGGATTTTGGCGATGCCCAATTTTCACGCAGCCCACCCCACACCACCCCGGGGTGCCATGCGCGTATCGATGAAGATGAATGCCGTCTGACATGCTGGCCCTCGCAGCCTGACCAGCAGATTGAAACCACTGTTCGTGAGGTGGAGGCTCTGGCGACGATTTTCGCTACGAGGATATGTCAAGCAATGTCGTTTTGTGACAAGTACCCCTTCGGCTCTGCGTTGAAGTTGCCCAGTTTGTCTCCGTTGTGGATCGTGCAGCAATTCTTCCACGGCAGGTCTGATCGACGGTGGCTGTGGTGCAAGACAGTTTTGCACTCGTTTCCTTCGCGGAGCGTTGGGTTTGGCTATATTCTGTCCAATATGTCGTTTCAAGAGTATAAGACCATCTAAATACAACGGGGGGTTGCCACGTTGTCGCCATGATCTGCGGGTACGCTGTTCATGGTTAGGTATGGGCATTCTGTTTCTAATATCCATCTGTATCGGTTGATATGCGTGTTTTAATTGTCTTTTCTTTTCGTTTTCATATTATATACCTATGGGCTAGTGGGTGCACGCAATGGTGTTTCGCTTTCCTTTCTGTTTTGTTTTACGCCAGAAGGGCATTGGGTAGAATACTATCCCTGAAGAGACTTATAGTCCCTGTTTCGGGCCATGTACCCAGCTCATGCTAAATTATTTGTATGGTATTGACAACTGGTTTTGTGCTGCGAGTTGCCTTGAGAACGAATATCGTTGTAGTCGTTGAGGCATTCCCAGCAAAATTCCGCCCTACATTTGGTGCCTTTTGCCACCATAATTGCCGTTAGACATCGCCCATCCAAAGACCCAGCAGGGAAGGAGATAAATACTGACATGTCATATGATCGCACCCCGCGTTCTTTTCAATAGGCCACGAACAACCCGGACATTGCTTCGTTGTGTTGTGGATCTTCGCGAGCGAAGCTTCTTCCTCCTTCTTCTTCCGTTTCAGCGCCTCTGCTTTTCTCGCCCGTTGCTGTTCCAGATTCCTCTTCGCCTCTCTTTCCTGCCTCTCTCTCTCGGCATTCACCTCTGCTTCATGTCGTTGGCGCTGTCTCTCGTCCTCGTCACGTTTCTCCTGATCAGAAAGCTCTTGAGCCAGCCTCATGTCTTCCTCATTCTGAAGGGCCTGCGCCCTCTCCAGATCCGCGTGTTCACGATCCCTCGCGCTCTGGAAGCCATCCGGGTCTCGCTGCATTTCGTCGTACTCGTCACAGGTAAGCTGTTCATGCCATTGAATGTTGTGCTTGAAGCAGGAACGGAATCCACATGCTCCGCAGCGGACAATGGGTTGATATTCGTCCGATTCGTGCAGCTGGCCGTTGTCGCAGTTCAGACACCAGACAAAATTGGCGTCTTTCTCCATTGCTTTGCGCAGGGATATTTGGTCGTAGCTTAGTGCCTTGTTTAGTTGTGATGTGGTCAGAATCAAGGAGGAGAGAGACATACCGGGCGAATGTTTCTTGGTCTGCCAGTCGCTGGATATCCTCGTAGCCCAGAGTTTGTGGGCATTCTGGACATCTGATGTCGTTCCATAACCGGTTTTCCAGATCATTTTTGATACTTTTTGCAACACATTCTTCACAAACTAACGGTTCGTGTTGGCAGGCGAGGGTTATCCATCCTGGGGCGCGGACTGTGGTGGAGAAGTCTTCGACGCAGAGGATGCAGCTTTTTGGGTCTGGTGATGGGTCACTTGTGTGTTGTGGCAT
The DNA here is from genome assembly GCA_015844325.1 of Aspergillus nanangensis. Taxonomy (NCBI): domain Eukaryota; kingdom Fungi; phylum Ascomycota; class Eurotiomycetes; order Eurotiales; family Aspergillaceae; genus Aspergillus; species Aspergillus nanangensis. Next base: position 17,327 of record VCAU01000114.1, on the reverse strand, counting down.
TGCTATTGATTCATCATTTGGTACCTGGTAAGCTGCGGATCTGAGTAGAAGGGTTAGTTAGAACATATCAGCGCAGACGAGTTGCATGCTTACATTGCGGGTAGGGACTTTCTTTTTATTTCATTCACAACAGCATTTCTCCCATTCAGTATGGCGTTATATGGGTTACTGTCTCCAAGTTTGAACACCTGGGCAGTGCGACTCTCGGGCGCCAACGACGCACCAAACTGCTCTTCGAAAAACCCAAAGTCACGAGCACTATACGGGGATGAGGATGCAACATGATCCCTCTGGTGTTGGCTACCTCTGTTCGGATTATAATCCTCGAAACCGGGGCCGTCTTGCCATGAAGGATTCAGTGATTGTTGGATCCATCCCGAAGGAGTTGCTGGTTCTTGCCGACGGTTGTTTGTATATCTGTTTGTACCTTGAAAGAAAGGCGACCGACTATAAGCACATTACTGTTAATGAAAAGACCCCTCATAGCCAACGTCGAGATAAGCATCTCATGGCAATAGTTGAAACGTACTATTCATCCCCTGTCTCATAGGCACTTGAGTCGTAAGGTTCCCAGCTATCGTTAACCCTCTCAAACGCCGATGGATCATATGGCTCCCAACCCCCGTCATCGTCGAAGCCTGCAGTGGGAGTATCAGAGTCCGGCTGCGGCAATTTCGACTGCCGCCTGAATTTCCCACGGAGTCTTCGGAGTTTATTCATGGAGACAGCAAGCAGGGGCCTGATGTTGGCCTAACTCTTGTGCATGGCCCACGATTCTCGCGCGTAAACAACAGAAACAACAAATAATCAAACATCCAGGTTGTAGCACGAAAGACCAAATACAACTGGCGTCAAAATATCCACGGCATAGAGACTCTCTAAAGCCTCTGGCTTTATTAATCAGCTACGAGGCACCCTCACAAAAGGAACCATAATTCGCTGAGCCTTGCCTACCTGGGCAAAACAAGGCTGTTCCACTGATGTGGCAGGGCTATAATCTGCATTGGCTCACTTCGAGGTACAGTATCCACCTATAAGCTTGGTCCAATGCATTGTGGTGAAATTGTTTGTACGCCGTGGGGGCCAACAGCCTCGTCAATGCCAATATTTGCGTATAAGACCCAATCAGCCGTTCAGAGAAGCTAGCGCCAAGCCATGGAATGCTCGTATGGCAGCCACAGCGGCAACCAGAATGTGCTGCGCCTTGCGAAACGATTAGGAAGCTGGGCAATGCAGGGAAAATAATATTTAGTCCAAATACTCATTCACCTGCAGCCTTGGACGTTGTACCTCTTCTAGCGTCGGTTGACAACTTATTTCCATTGGAGGTTAGCCCTGAGTGTCCCTAAATAAACCAGCCTCCGATTTGGTATTTCTCATACACATCAAGGTAGCTGTCATCACACGAATACATGAGGGTCTGCATAGAACACTTGATAGAATTATATCCAGTCAAAAGCAACAACAGAATCGTATAATTGCCCCGATGTCTGGGAGATCCAGCAATCGGGATTTCGATTATCCCGGCATGTCTGTCGCAAAGCCGAATTTCGGATGGATTCAGGTCCCACCCCCGGCGGAGCATTCCACACTTCGTCGCTATCCGGCAGGCAAAAATCCAAGTCTGCCAGGGTTAAGAGCTCACTTCTTGAACGACAACCCTCTCTGTCAGTTGAGTCAGCTGCATTAGACCGAGTACACAGCCGGCATAATTTATACAGCGCCAACCCAAACCGCTTACTCTCCTCTGCGCTCACCCAGATGAGCGCTACTGGGGCAGAGGCGTCGTGCCGAGCGAGCATATTCGGATAGGAGAACAAGCCGAGCCGCCGACAACTTTCCACGAGCGAGACGAGGAGTTCGTACTTGGGGGCCGGTAGTTGGCAACGCAGGTTTAAATCGAAGGTAGTCTCTTGCTTGGCCACCAAGACTGCGAATATAAGGAGTAGAAGGATACTCTGGTAGGTCGCCATGGGCCAGGGAGTTTCATGGTTGGGGTGCACCACCTCCGAAATATACCATTGAGACTGTGCGGCCAAACGTCAGAAGCGAGGTAGCTTTGAAAGGGAAGGGGTAATATATAGGATCATACCCGTTGAGCCTGAATCGCAGAAAGCAATTGGTGATGAAAGGCCCTTGCCATGTCCCGCGATGCTGGGTCGCCTTTGATCCACAACCCCATCATCACCATTGATTGTAGGAGTACACATGGTTCCTTGGAGGGCTTAAATGTGCCTCGATGCAGAAACGGCCAAGTCGGATGAAAGTCACGGAAGTAAATGTCAATCAAGTCCTGAGCGATCCACCGAGATGTCCCAGGCGCCAAACCCATTACATCCGGGTTGAAGAGCGCTTGCATCTCTTGATGAGTGCGTTCGTCACGAGTCGTCCCCGGTCGCGTAAGTGAGCAGGTAATCATTCGACGCTGGCATCGATTACATGGATATCCGCCATCACAGCGTTCCTTTCGAGCATGGCAGGCTGTACAAGCCTTTTGGGCCCGAGATGTTGGGGGCTCCCTCCCCGGATGGTAGTTCCGGACATGCCGGCGTAAGAGATCACTAAACGATAGTTAGTTAGTCTTCGCAATGGCTGACAGACAGGACTTCGAGTAAGAGGGATCAGGGCACATGCCTTCGAGCCAGTGTACGGTCGCAGTAAGGGCATGAGAACCGCTCTTCTCGATCATGACGTGCCATATGTCGATTCAAGTGTTCTTTTCGTTGATAAGTAGCGCTGCATCCCGGATACCTACATTGAAAAGAGGGCTGAGCAGAGTGAGCGCCTGAGCGTCGCGGCATTGTGACATCTTCGTCTGAAGTTTTCCTGCGATGAGCTGTGGAGTTATGTCTGGTTATTGTTGAGAGGGAGTGCCGGGGCGTGGCAAGTTTTATTAGTTACCAACGTTACTTACTAAACCCCTAATGTGCCGGCATCCCGCTCGGCCTCTCCCGCCTGGCAAAATTATATATGAGCTATTGGGTTATTTTTATTTATTTATTTTTTTTTTTTGATAATTGCATATTTTAGATTCCAGTGACGCTTCTGGTTATACTGTCTCGTCCTATCTTTTCCATCGGTTGTGATTCAGTCTTGATCAACGAGGCCACCCAGGCATGTCCGTCAACAAGCCCGAGCTCACTCGAAGCTATACGGCAGACGCAGAAGGCTATACTGCTCCGACCCTTGAGCCCACTATCTCGCAACTACCAAATTTGCAAACACCTCCCGAATATGAGGTGTTTTGGGAGTCGGATGATCCCGAGAACCCCCGTCTCTGGCCGTTATGGTACAAGGGCGTCAGTGTGGTGACGATGAGTCTCGGGGCGACAGTGGTCAGCCTGTTCAGTACTCTATACACTTCAGGAATCCCGGGTCTGGAAGAAGAATTTCATATCTCGAAATTTGTCGGTCTACTGGGTGTCTTTACCTATCTTCTTGGTATGGCTACAGGAACCATTGTATCCGCCCCTCTCAGCGAAATCGTCGGTCGACGGCCGGTTTACTTGGTGTGCTTGACCGTGTTTCTCTTGCTGATCCTTCCGAGCGCTCTGGCCAAGAATATCGAAGCGGTCCTAATCGGCAGGTTCTTCGGCGGTCTCTTCGGTAGCGCGATCATGGGCAACTCTCCCGCGTTGGTGAATGACATTGTCTCTGATAAGCATCGTGCTTTAGCCTTTGGTATCTGGTCTATCGGACCGACAAATGGGCCCGTATATGGGCCCATCATTGGAGGCTTTATCTTTCAGTATCTGGGCTGGAGATGGACGAATTGGATCGTCTTGATTATCGGCGGTGCAGTTCTCATCTTGATGTGTTGCATCAAAGAAACATACCCTCCGGTGATTCTTAGAAAGCGAGCCGCAAAACTCCGGAAAGAAACAGGGGATCCCAAGTGGTGGACGCGTTACGATGGTGGAGAGAGCTTTTCTAGCCGGCTTAAAGTCGGTCTTAGCCGGCCGTTCGTCATGCTCTTCACCGAGCCAATCTGGTAGGCATTCCGTCCTGAATCCTCGTGCCTCTTTTTTTTTTAGAAGCTTAAGCTAACGCAAGCATGTTGAAGTATATTCTGGGCCAGCTATGTCGCGATTGTCTACGGCGTTCTTTATCTGTGCTTCGTCGCGTATCCAATTGCCTTTCAAACCGAGCGCGGCTGGTCCCCAGGCATCGGGGGCCTCTCCTTCGTTGGGATCGGGGTCGGTGTTCTGACCACCATCGCATGTGAGCCTCTCTTCCGTAAAGTCATCAATAGCCATCGCAAGGACCCTGAGACCGGTGAGGTTCCACCAGAGGCGATGGCCTGCGTTGTTATCCTTGGCGCAATCCTCCTCGCCATCGGCCAGCTGTGGTTTGCTTGGACTTGTACACCCACCCTTCACTGGATTGTGCCCATTATGGCCGGTCTTCCGTTTGGGGCAGGAAATGCGTGTGTTTTTATTTACGCCAGTAACTACATGGCCCGCTCATACGGCATCTATACCGCCTCTGCACTGTCGGGAAATATGTTTGCTCGCAGTATGATGGGTGCTGTTCTTCCGCTTGCCGGTCCGTCGATGTATGGAACTCTGGGATTGAATTGGGCCAGTACTTTACTGGGGCTTGTGGAGGCGGCGTGTATCTCAATCCCGGTTGCTTTCTACTTCTACGGGCATAGGATTCGTAAGGCGAGTCCCATGATTCAGGAGATGGAAAGGATGAAAGAGAGACTTTGAAATACCTGTGTCGCACACACCTGAGCCTTGAGAGAAAATTATGTCATTATTGTATACTTGATTAGAGATAAGTAATATGGTTTATTTTGCTTGATGTTAGGGATGTAAAATAAATACCGGCCGTATATAAACTCAGTTCTATCTAAGGCCAATTCTTTTTCAGCCATTCGTTGATATTGCCAGGGTTTGCTCACACGTACCTAGAATATAGATCTAGTGTTAAGCACACTGCCGACATTGAAGACGCGGTACCTCTAGAGTGATCTGATTATGGAGGGCATACTAGATTTAGGTGTGATTATTATCAAAATAATTGAGTTTACCTGGATACCGCGTATTTCGAATGCTTGGATGGGTCTAATGTTTCCAAACGGGCCACAAGTTAATAACAGGTGGCGGCTTACTTGGAAATTAGTTTAGCTGGTAACTTGACAGTGACACGGCGTGTTTCCAAACTTGCATTAATAATGGGGAATGTCTAATTGATTTTTTCATGTAACATGTATCCCGTGCTCTGAGGGGAGGAGGGATGCCGAGCGGGATGCCGAGCGGGATACCGGGAAGGGATAGCCGAGAGGGCGGAGAGGGATACCGGGCATTGAGCTGATTAATGGATTGAAGTCCACATTTACAACTATTTGCTATAGATTTCTAATGTTATCGGAATTCTATCCTCCTTACCAGAAAACCTTGCATGTCGAAGATATAAATGCCGTGCGCCGAATATCGATCTTTTCATCATTCCTAAACAAATTTCAGAACCATTTTCATTGAGCATTACCCAGGCTTTCACCAGTAACCAGTGCCCCGACAAGTTATCAACCTTTTTCTACTTCAACACGATGGCTCCCACTCTTGATGTCACCCACATTGGCACTGCCACTGCAGTTCTCGAGATCAACGGTGTCAATTTCCTGACAGACCCTTTCTTTTCTCCCGCCGGTACGTCCTGGGACAAGGGCCGTGTTGTTCTCCAGGTGACGGAAGACCCTAGTCTTCGTCTTGACCAGCTTCCCGTCATTGATGCTGTGCTCTTGAGCCATGAAGACCACGAAGATAATCTGGACGAGCTCGGCCGCCAGCTCCTGGACGGCCGCCGCGTCTTTACCACAGTTGATGGGGCCAAGAACCTATCACCCCGTCCCGCTGTGCATGGTATGAAGCCATGGGAAGAGATCGACAGCGTCATTGCCGGAAAGAAATTCAAGATTGTGGCGACCCCGACCCAGCACGTTCCGGGAGATGAATGTACTGGTTTCATCGTGACCGGAGAAGACTTTGGACATGGCCGTGATGGCCTCCCCAACGCAGTCTACTTTACCGGCGATACCGTCTACATCGACGAACTGAACTCGATCGCCAACCGATACCATATCTGCGCCGCAGTGATGAACCTTGGCAATGCTCATGTCCCAATCTCAGAGGAACCCAACAGCCCTCGCATGCAGATCACCATGGGCGGCAAGGACGGAGCCCAGCTATTCCGCGCCCTCAAGGCGGATGTTCTCGTTCCCATGCACTACGAATCTTGGGGACATTTCACCCAATTTGGGGCTGAATTGAAGCAGGCTTTTGAGGAAGAGGGCATCAGCGATAAGATCTGCTGGTTGAAGGGAGGTGAAAAGGTCTCTGTTCTCTAGATCCTATAGAGCTCTTCTGGGTTTCTTTCTTTCTGGACTCTGAACATGTATTAAAGATTAGATTATATAGACTTGGTAGATTATAGCTATGCTTCTTTCTCTTTCGAAATGTGGTCAACCAAAGACGTAGGAATTATAAAGCCTCGCCCTCACCCACGGTCACTTGCTGGCCCGTATTTGAGGGTTTACGGTAGTTGATTAGCAAGCGTCAGGATACAAAAAGGGCTAAGAAGTAGGACTCATAGGTGTACTACTAATCATCACCTTTTGATCTATACCTTGATGGTCTTTTCTATATTTTTGTTCGGCTTGGTCTCTTTCCACCATGGTTCTATACATAACCATAGGATCCTTGGCATGGCAGAAATACTCGCACAAACACAAGGTCAGGGGAGATTACAAACTGAGATAGAGTACGTATATGCGTAATTAAACTATTCAACGTGGCGAGGGAACTATGGGGATATTCACTGAGTGCCCAGTAATGAAGAAGGAATTTATCCCTTGACATCAACATTTTCATGACAGTGAGGTTCTGCCGTTTTGAAACTCCCGTGTGATTACGAGTAAGGAAACAATCGATATCTAGGTGTATCTAGGGGAAAACATGTGCATTGTTGGCCGTTATATCGGATGCCAATCCAGGTCGGCGAAAACCCAAGTCCAGCCGAAGCGACTCATTTCTCGCACTGAAGATTCTCGGCGAAGGAATTTTGACCCCGAGACTAATTTCTGCTCGCAAATACCACAGAACACCGAGATGAATCATTTGCAGTTTCCGTTTAATTTTAATTTATATTTTTGTTCACTCTCGACAAAATAAATACTTTGCTTTCCCCCCCACCCTCCGCAAGATCTCTGAACTATTCATTCCATCGCAAGAATGACCAAGGAGCAACTCGCTCCCCACGATACTGCTCCAATCGACCCTGTAGCAGCGGCAATTGAAGCAGGCCCGCCCTCCTATCGTCTGCCCCAATGGCGCAAAAACGTCATCCTGTACACCGTTAGTGCGATGACGCTGGTGGTCACCTACTCCAGCACCGCCATGCTCCCCGCCATGCCCGAGATCGCAGCCGAGTTTGATATCACCGACGAGTTGATCGCGGTGACGAACTGCTGCGTCTTGTTGGCGATGGGGATGTCGTCGTTGATTTGGTTGCCCATCAGTTCGCTGCTGGGCCGGCAGTGGACGTATCGGCTGGCCATTGTGGTGCTTTGCATTTGTTCGATCTGTTCGGCGTGTGCGGTGAATCTGGGGATGTTTGTTGCGTTCCGCATTCTGGGCGGGTTTACGGGGACGTATTTTATGGTCGCTGGCCAGGCGATGTTGGCGGATATTTTTCCTCCGGTGGGTAATTACTATCGGTCTATCTATTCTGTTCTGAGGATATCTTCTAATAATGAGACGTAGATAGTTCGTGGAACGGCAGTGGGGGTCTTTCTGGCGGGGTCGGTCAGTGGGCCTGCGATTGGTATGTCCTCGCTGTTTGTTGTTGGTGTAGTGACAAAGACCAGCTGATATTCTCTCTCCAGCCCCCTGTATCGGAGGGATCGTTGTCACCTACACCATCTGGCGAGTCATTTTCTGGATCCAAGCTGGGATGTGCGTCTTCGGCCTCATCACGTCGGTCCTTGTAATCCCCGACATTGAAAAGCTCAACGGCGTTGGACCCAGCAGTGAGAAGACCGTCGAGGCACACACTCTACGATCTGTTCTCTCAACGTTCAACCCGTCGCGAGTGTTGCGACTGATGCTGCACCCGAACATCTTTCTCGCGGTATGTAACCAATCCATCTTCTTTGAACTGTTTGTTGACTGGCGAGGAAGGATTTGAGCTGCGGGCTGTTGGGATTTTTCCAATACGGGCTGCTGACTTCTGCCCGCACCATCTTCAATCCGCGCTTCCACTTGACGACTGCGCTGGTCAGTGGACTGTTCTATTTGGCGCCGGGAACCGGATTCCTGGTTGGAAGTATGGTGGGCGGCCGACTCTCCGACCGCACAGTGCGCAAGTGGATCAAGATTCGTAACGGGGTTCGAATCCCCCATGATCGGCTGAGAAGTGGGCTGGTTACCACTGTGGTCGTGCTTCCGATATCGATGATGATTTTTGCGTGGACGCTACAGACCGAGGTTGGTGGGATGCCGGTGCCCATTATCAGCGCGTTCTTTGCTGGGGTTGGTCTCTTGGGGACATTCAACGGGCTGAACACTTATACTGCCGGTGAGTGGAGTTTTTTTTTTTTTTTTTTTTTTTTGAAAGTTCAAGACCCCAGGACTGGTCAGAGCTAACCTTGATCAGAGGTAATTCCATCGCGCAAAACCGAGGTGATCAGCGGGAAATACATCATGCAGTACATATTTGGAGCCGGCGCAACGGGGGCTGTGGTCCCCATGATCAATACCATTGGTGTTGGTTTGACCTTTACGATATGTGGGTAGACCCCTTGATCAAGAAGAGAATCACTTTACTAACTGATATGCTATGATAGGCATGATAATGGCTTTGATTGCGGGGGTATTGACATTTGCTATCTCGAGGCGAGGAGTCGAGATGGAGGAATGGGGAAAAAGAAAATTTGGGGACTACTGAACAATGCCTCGATTGGATCATGACAGCAGCCATAAAATTTTGGACGCTATGACTTGCATCGTCGCTTACCACCGGCAGACGAAAAAAAAAATGAGCCAGACAAGACGCGATGCCGATCAATGGTCGGGGAAGTCTCACGGGCTCCACTTCATCCTCGGCGAGATGAAACTGCGCCGAATCCGACTCTAAGGCGATATATCGGAGAACAGCCGAGGCGATCGATCGAACCAGGCTCAAGGATGATGGGATAACGTCTGAGTTTCCTTATCACTGAGGCTTCTTTCACCCACTCCCCAGGTATGATCGGCACCGGTATGAGAATGAATCTCTGTGAAAGCTACTGATGGCTGGCAAGATATCACTGCTGCCATTGAAACAAAACCCGACTTTTTGTTCCATATAGGACAGACTATCAGGAGCTACTCATTATCAAATAAACAAACCATAGAACAATTTCCACACTAACCACCCCCTCCCATCTCACGATCATGATCATCATAAGCCAGCTGCACAACCGGCTTCCCAATCTGCCTCCTCGCAAACCTCTCATACACCCCCGGCACCTCCTCCAAACTATGCAACACCTCACTAATCACAAAACTCGGCTTCGCCCTCCCACTCTCAATCAACCTCTGCAACGTCGGCTGCAGCCTCCTAATCTCCGCCACCCCGCCATTAATCGCCAAAGACTTCGCCCACCACAACCCCGTCAACACCGGAAACACCCCCTCCTTGCCCGTCCGCAGCGGCGCCCCCGCCGTCGGCCCACTCCGCGGCGTATACTCCCCAATAAACCCAATCCCCCCCGTCGTCGCAGTGACCTTGATGCAGTTATTCAGCACGATATTCTCCTCCGGCTCCAGGTTCTCGTTCAGACACTCGAACCCCACGCAGTCGCAGCTGCGGTGCACGCCGCGGGGCTCGACTTTCAGGATCTCGGCTACCGCGTCGCATTTCGTGAAGTTGATGGGGATGGCGCCGATGGATGCGGCGCGCTGCAGGCGCGTGGAGATGTAGTCGATGCTGTAGACACGGCTGGCGCCGCGGAGGAGCGCTGAGTAGGCGGCTAGAAGGCCGACGGGGCCGGCGCCGAAGACGGCGACGGTGTCGCCTGGTTGGAAGCCGGAGCAGTCGACGGCGAACCAGCCCGTGGGGAAGATGTCGGAGAGGAAGATGTAGTCCAGGTCGTGTGAGGGGTTTGGGGGCAGCTTGTAGCAGGTGGAGTCGGCGAAGGGGATGCGCAGGTATTCCGCTGGGGAATTAAGGTTGGTTAGTTCGTTGGGTACATGGATGGTGGGTTGGGGATGGTAGTAGTGGTTGGTTGGTTGGTTGGTTCTAGCAGGTTGAAACGATTCATATATGATATGCTAACTATACATACCTTGCGTTCCCCCAAGATCAGGTCCGTAGTCGCTTCCTAAGCCAGGAAGATCCACGTCCACGGGAGGATCGAAGGTGAGACAGTAGGACAAAAACCCGCGCAGACAGTTGTCGCAGTAGCCGCAGCAGATGACGCCGGCTACCACGCGATCTCCGGTCCGTAGGGATTTGACGCCGTTCCCTGCCTGCACAATCGTGCCGATGCCTTCGTGCCCCATGGTCCACGGCGGCGTTTTGCTGCCTGCAACACCGCGGTAAGTATGCAGGTCTGTCCCACAGATTGCTGTGGTTGTGATGCGAATGACGACGTCGTTGGGGTCCTTGATTTGCGGGATTGGTAGGTCTTTGATGGCCATGTGGAAAGGTTTACCTTCCCATACGATGGCTTTCATGGTCTTCGTCGATTGATCGGGTGACATGGTGTTTAATTGTGTGAGAGTTGCAGTGCATGAATAGTGTGGATTAAAGATATTGGAGGATTATGCTGATCTTTCACTCGTGTAGAGGTTTATATGGAGCAGTGTGGTAGATGGTGTTTAAGTACTCGTGAAGAGGCTGTCTATGGTCAACATTGGAATTCGCAGAACTGCATGCGGACAAGCTTTCTACATGACCTCAAGATGATCATCTTCACGGAAGTACAGTAAATCCATAGGCTTAGCATTAATCTAAATCTTGTTTTGTATATTTTTGATTCGTCTCAGTCCCCAACTCCCGGTACCAAACGGATGCCTCCAGTCTTGAAGAATGGTAAGTACTTCTTAGTTTGATGTATCTAACCCATTAAATCACGGGAATCTAACGACCGACTGATTATCTGGTGTATCTGAAGACTGTTCTAGATGCCTGAAGTTGTCGTCTTCAAGTCGTGGTTTTCTTTGTGTGCCGGACCGGTTCCAGACTTGCCTCGCCTTTCGTTTCCGCAGCTCCCCCATTGGAAGGGAGTGTCTGTTCTTTAGCTACTCAAAATCCTCGGCGTTAAACGAACCGATTTCTATATCTAGGAAGCTAGCTGATGTCATTATAATGGCTTTGATCTGTGGTGCATGGGAGACTGCACCACCATCAGCAAGGGTCTTAAACCCTAGTGGAGTGGGGAATATATAAAACTTCAACCAGCGAACCACATGGCCCCCCCACAGCGCCCCAAGGCGCATTTAAAAAAAAAAATATTAAAAGAAATATAGAGTAGTAATATGCTTTCATTTCCTACCCCAAAACTATGCCCGGGCATTTTGTCAGATTTTAGTTGTATTGCCCGGCCAGTTGTTCTGTGCTTCGACTCAGCCTTGTCTGTTGTCATACAAAGAAGGATGGTCTTGGCGTTGGTATCTGCCCCGTCCGCCCATTTAACCTGTGGGAAGCTGCGTGGGAGATTCTCAATCGGGTCTAAATGAGGAGAAGCAATATGATGATTGTTTTCCTGGGGGGAACACAAAACCGGCACCGACGCCGGTTACGAGCTCACTTGCAGTTTGACGTGGGGGGAGTACCTCCAGCTCTAGTTCTGTCGACAGTCAACAACCACTGTGCTGTTAGGATCAACCTGTAATTGAACGATCATCCTGTGAATTGAGGTGTGAAAGAAAGCTAAATAAGTCGGTATTGCTCCGCTCGTATAGATGGATTGCACAGCACATGCATCCACCACGGGCTTAATACCATATGGAGAGTTTTATTGCTATGTACGGGCTTGGTCTACCCGGGCACAGATAGTATCCATTTAACCAGTCATACCTCCTCGTATACCGGACTCTTTAAACGATCTCTCTGCCATAGCTCTACGAACTAGCCAATGACAGTATATTGCATCCGCCACCATAACAACATAGCCCTCATTGCATGTCTTCTCGGGCGTTTATTGGAAATATCATGTCACGTAGTGTTCATTCCGGAGATCAAAGTCAACCTTAGGCTCTCCTGATTGCGCCCAAGGCAAACCGGCACCAGCCTGAAAGACACCTCCTTATTCCGTCTATATGTAAATGCCGAACGCCTATCCTATCCAGTTCTGTTCCTTTTACCCCCTAGGACTAGTTCTCACTTTGAATTGAATGGACTCGATTAGAACCACCCCACCGCAACCATGAATCCCATCCAGCGACACTCCCTCGGGAAAACCGCCGCTATCGGCACATTATACGATGCACGCCAGGAGACATTCCTCGCTCAATCCATTCTTGCCATCGACCACCCCAGCGAAGCGATCGCGGTCACCGACCTCAACCAGGCGAATGTTGAAATCGTGGCATCGGACACGTACCAGGACAAACTGAACAAAATGGGAATCGGCAGAGAGCTGGGCGCGAGTCTGCTCGCAGGTATTGCGCAGCCGGACGGCTCGGCCGCGTACCTGTCTGAACCCGGACATGGGATCGCAGGCGGCCATCGTGGCGGAATCTATACATTCACCACACGTCAGGAGAAATTCAACTTCATGGGTGGAGATGCTAGGGTGGCGCTTAATCTTGATGGATTGGGGGCGTCTACGGCGACCCATGTCGTCACGGAGGTTACCTGGGGGTCTAGGGTGGTGTTATCTGCCAGTGCAGGGGGTATGGCGGATGAGGAATGGGGCGACTGGGGGCGGAGGATGGAGAAGCTGTTACAGGGAGCTTGGTGCTCGAGCGAAGCAACCGGGGGAGAGAATGGGGCACAGCTGGATCATCTGACACGGATCAAGCTCTTCATGGATGTACCAGACGGGGGGAACCAGGCAGTGACGCGGCTCAGCGAAGCGATTGATTACATCCAGAAACTGCAACATGATGAAATGAATGGGAACGGTGGGTTCGGCCAACCGATCATGTACACCTTACTGCCTATAGGGTTCCTCGTCACCCTCGGGGCGACTATTTCGGGCGATATGATCGCCGGCCAGCTGAGTCCAGAGTGCTACGAGAGACTCATTACCATTGTCGATCGGATAGGATATGTGCAGCAGTCGCTGCAGAGCCACAACGAGAGAATCCGCCAGCATCTGGATCTTGTCAGCGACAACCATCGCAAGATAGTTGAAAACCAGATTAATCAAGCCCGAGACATCCAGTTGAAGCTGCACAATGACTTTCCCCCAGCCTTGGCGGAGATTCGTTCCAACCGCGCGACCAGCCAGTCGATGACGAAAATCATGGATGATGCGGATGCTGCGATTCTGTCCTCCAAACAACTGGGCGACCTGGTGGACAAGTCGCATAAAAAACTCACATTTCTGATCAAGATGAAAGAGCTGGGGGCGATTTGTCCCCACGATCCCCATGATTGTCCAGAGAGCCTTCTTGGGTATTATACGCACCAGCACGCGATTATGTATGCTTTCTACTTTAGCAAGGCGGCCATGGACCCTGTGAGTCCGTCATGGAAGGACAATATCAAACTCCTCGAGGACATCCTGACGCGCAAGGAGAGCCAGCGTCCTATCTTAATGGTGGATTGCGATACGTACAATCAACCGCTGACCGACGCGTACATCACCGCATACACACACGGCACGTTGGTGGTGGAAGATCTGCTGGATCAGAACAAGGAGCTGGCAGAGAAAGCCCTGGTCCAGTACGACGAGAGTCTTCTGGAACCCACCCAAGAAGTGCCTACATATCGGAAATCCGTCCGAATTGCCTGCCCAAGTCCCTGGTGCGATACCACGAAGCTTGAGTGGGTATGCAACAAGTGCCATGAGGGAGTCGAGTTTGGGAGTCGGGATGGGTATTTCTACTGCGACTGTGGCCGGGTTCCGTACGACACCGTCGAATTCAATTGCCAGCGTAAGACCCATAAGTCCGGCTATCAGGTATATGGGAAGCGTCGTCTGCGAGATATGCTGCGGAGTCTCCCAGACCCGCGAGAAGTGAACATCCTCATCATGGGCGAGACAGGAGTGGGGAAATCCACCTTTGTCAATGCGTTCATCAACTACCTGACTTTCACCTCGCTGGATGACGGGCTGAAGAACCCCAGTCTGAACTGGGTGATTCCCTGCTCGTTTACCACGCAGGTGGTGGATGAGGATGGGCGAATGCGTTCCAAGGACGTGGTCATTGGCCAGGATACCGATGAAGCCGACGGCTCCTGGGGTCAATCGGCCACGCAGAAGGCCACCGTTTACCCTCTGTACTTCAAAGACACCATCATTCGGCTGATCGACACCCCCGGCATTGGGGATACGCGCGGCGTCGACCAGGACAAGAAGAACATGGCCAACATGCTGTCCGTGCTGCGGAACTACACCGATCTCCACGGGATTCTGATCCTCCTGAAGCCGAACAACGCGCGACTCGGGGTGATGTTTCGCTTCTGCGTGAAAGAACTGCTGACGCATCTGCACACCAGCGCCGCCCACAATATGGTCTTCGGATTCACCAACACCCGCGGCTCGAATTACACCCCCGGCGACACATTTAAGCCCCTGGAGAAGCTCCTCTCGCAGTACAAGCGCGTGATCTCGGGCCTCCGCCAATCCAACGTCTACTGCTTCGACTCGGAGAGCTTCCGGTATCTGGCCGCGAAGAAGAATGCAATCGAAATGGGGAACATCGACGATTACCGTCGCAGCTGGGAGCATTCGGCGAAGGAGGCACGGCGGTTGCTGGCGCATTTCCAATCCCTCCATCCGCATCACACGCAGCAGACTCTGAGTCTAAACGAGACTCGCCACCTGATCTCCCAGCTCACCATGCCGATGCAGCAGATATCCGTCGCGATTACGGATACGATTGCGAAGAATTCCACGCAGATCAACGACCTCCGAAACGCTGAGCTCACCGGGAAGCAGCTCAAGGCCCGGCTGCAGATCCACAAGACGGCCATCAAGGCCAACCAGCTCAGCAAGCCCAAGACCGTGTGTGCGCACAAGGACTGCGTGGAGCCGTACTTTGACGAGGGCAATCAGGAGCAGGTTCTGTTGCGAAAGAACCTATGTATGTGTTTTTTCTTTTTTTCTTTTTTTCTTCCCTTCCTACCACTGGTAACCCCCAGTATCATCATCTTGCTAACCAACCCCACCAGGCCACAACCCATGCTGTCTGACCAACGTCCCCGTCGGAAAAGTCGGCACGCCAGAGCTAGTTGGATGCTATGCCTTCTCGCAATCCAAGGAAAGCTGTCTGGTGTGCAAGCACCACTGGCGCGAGCACGAGCACATCCTCGTCGAGTACGAGAAACAACAAGAGACGACGACGGATCCGCACGTGGTGCGAGAACTGGCGCAAAACGGAGACATGATCAAAGCCAAAGAACGGACGCTCCAACGGCTCGCGGCGACCATCGCCGAGCTGCAGCAGGAACACACGGCGATCCAAGAAGCCGCCGCCAAGTTCAGCCTGTACCTCAAGCACAACTCCATCACGCACTACAACGACGAAACGGTCGAATACATGGAACACCTGATCCGGGACGAGCGCACCAAGGTCCGCACCGGCCAGAACCGCGCCCAGCTCGACACCCTCGAGGCCAGTCTAGACAAATACCGCCAGTTCATGCAGACTATGGAGAAGGGCAAAGATGGGACCCCGGGGAAACAGTACCAGCCGCTGGACGAAAAGGGGATTGCGCAGCTGGTTCGCGATCTGTACAGCCTGCCGCACTATGGGCAGATGCTGAACGATCTCGCGCAGGTGGTGGGGCGGGCGTACGAGGCCAACTTCCGCGAACGGCCGTACCGTATCAGTCGCAAGAGATACTGGCGCGACGACAGAGACCGAGAGAGAGAGGCGCGGTCGGGGTTATGGCCCATCATCATGAAGCGGAAATACTCTGGTCGGGCTGTGATGCCGGGGTCGTTTCCGGCTGGTCGTGCGCCGACAGCAGGGCCGTCGCGGAGACGGTCGGTCAAGAAGGAGGATGGAGTAGGGGAGGAGTTTTGGCCGATGCAAGACCACCAGGGAGCTCCGGAGGGCGTTCAGAGTATTTTGGCGTGGGATAACAGCAGGTCGAGTGCCGTGAATCCATTTCTGGATGCGGCGATTCCGTCGTCGGAGCCGCCGCCTTACTCGGCGCAGTATTCGGGGCCCAGGGTGCTGGATGGGCAAGCTGGGGTCATGCAGACGGGGCTGAATGTGAGGCCTACGGAGATTGTGGAGAAGCGGGGGACTTGGATGCGGATTAAGAGTATGAAGAATAAGCTGAAGAAGAGTTGAGAGTCTGGGGATAGGGGGATAGGGGGTTATTTATATATGTGTTCTGATTCTTTTTGCTGCTCTGTATTTTCTTTCCGCGTTGGCAGAACAGAGGTAGTTTGCTTTCGTATAGGGGACTCGGAGAATGATTTCCTATTCCAAGAAGAAATGATCACTTCTCTGGAATATATTCTCGGTTGTTTCAACCAGAGGTAGCGTACTCAGTGGATTCTCCTGCGGGTTGAGGCCGTTTTTCAATTGGGGCCGAATGACAAGCCCTAATTCCTCGGCAGCTCCGACGATCTTTTGCAAGACAAAAAAGAGATCACATGTCGCTAAATTCGGTCAAGAAACGATTGATGATCTGGATAAGGTCCGCCATATCTGGACGAACAATAAAGGTTCCTGACTGATGTTTGAGGCACAGCCGGAAATCACAAACCTGGAGTCTTCAGGCGAATATGGACGGCGACACCTGATCGTCCCGAAGCAACTAACCACCACCATCACCCCAAAACAAATAAAAAGACCGCCAAGCTCGCCGATCGCACCAGACAGAGCGTAGCACCGACTCATTTCCAAGCTGCTATCCGTCCTAGATCGGGTGGACGGCGAAGCTACTCGGTTAGCCTTGAGCTGGGCCGCTCTGGGCCTATCGATGGAAATGACTCGCGCAACCTGCGGAGACACGAAATCCTTTTAGTTCGAGGCTAAAATCAAACAACGTCCACCCCCACTGACAGCTGGTGGGGCCTAGGCAGCTCCATCGTGTCGAGGCAGAGATGTAGACCAATGACATGCCAGATGTAATCATCGTCTGGGATGTTGAAAGAAACTACGCTGCAGGGGTAGGAAACTGGGGGGGGGGGGGGGGGGGGGGGGGGG